>JAEVFF010000425.1:209717-235292 GCA_018901945.1 Pugionium dolabratum
ATGCAAGTGCACATAGAATTACGATAGTAATTAAGGATCGAATCCAAAAAAAAACAATGGTTGCACTATCATTCTTGGAATAAACAATTATGATAAGATCCCAATTATTTTTGTAATCTCTCTTTTTTTTTCTTTTTCGCCAAAACCTCAATTGAATCGTAAAACCTACAAAATTTCTCGCAAAAACTCCAAAACAGACGCGAGAAAACTATAACATCTGATAAACGACTGATGTAAGGCGTTAAATATGACACATACAAAATTGACTTAGAAAATTGATTTTCACGAAACTCCCTTTTCTTGTTCAAGTATCCACTCTCATTAGAAATAGCCACATTGTTCTAGTATTAATGAATTTTACACCTCTTTTCAATCTTCTAATCATCGTTAAGCTGTGAGTCACGGGACTCCACTACATGTCCATTGGTCCCCTTGCGTTAATGTCGCTACACATTTTACCAACATTACATTTTAACTTTTAGCTCATACATGACTTGTCCCCCCCCCCTCCCCCCCTTTAAACTTCACAGAACAGGTTTAGCTTAAACAAACATGTCATTGATAATCAAACTTACCAAAGTTTTCACAAATTTTTTGCATTTCCTTTGTTCTCGAAAAAAAATCTTTTGTTCAATCTCTTCACATTACAAGAAAATAAGCGATTTTCGACCACACAAATTGTCACAAAGTGGTCACAAATCATATATTTGCGATCATTTTGCGACCACGTACTGTAGTCGCAAATCTCTCTGTCGTAAATTTTTGTGATCGCAATTTTACGATTAATTTATAACTATAGTAGTAGTTGTATATTTTGCAACTAACTTACGACCATAATGTCGTACCAGAAATTGCGGCTAATTTACCAATCCGAAAGAGTTACAAATTTTGCGACCAATTTGCTAGTACGTGCTGGTCACAAAAAGCGTAATCGCAAATTTTTCACAAAATTTTGTGACCAATTTATGATTAATGCGTATAATATTAATTAAAATAAAAATAATAATTTTTTAAAAATATGGTCGCAAATTGATCACTAAAATTGTGATCAATTTGCAACCACAACTATATTTTTAATGCAAAACAAAGTGGTCATAAATTGGATACAAAAAAGTTATGACCAATTTGCAACCAATAAAACAGTATGGTCACAAAATAATTATAATCAATTTACTACCACTTTATTTAAGTAAACCGTGTGGACAAATTGGTTATAATTTGCGACCACACTATTAAAATAAACAGTATGGTTGCATATTAATCACAAAAATATGATCAATTTACGATAACGGTGTAGTATTTTAATAATAATAATAATAATAATAATAATAATAGTAAAATATTTAACATTAAAAATTATAAATATTTTTATAAATATTAGTTTGTTAATTAATTAATTATTTATAATATTCATTAATTATTATTAATTAATAATTATTTGTTAGTTAATACTTAATTTAATTTTTAATTATTTATTTATTTGTAATATTTACTAATTAATTATTATTTCTATTTAAGCAAAATATAAATGAAATTATGAGAAGAAAATTCAAAATCTATATTAATTATAAACTAAAAATTATAATTTAATTAATAATAAAAACTCAGAAATTATCTATTATTAGGAGGCGAGAATTGAAAATCTCCCACAGAAAATGATGGCAACAGAGTTGATGGTCCGTGAGGTTTCATCATGTTTGGCGCAACATTGTCTTTCATGAACGCCGCAAATCTTGGATCCGTCATTCGTATGTAGCTAACAAGTATCTCCAAGCTCATTATGCGGGTTTGTTGATCTGCATCCCGTAATTCACGTTGTCTTCGTTCAGCATCAAGTTGAGAAACTCGTTCTTCGAGACGAGCATTTGCAGCAACTTGTTTTTAATTTGACACAGCGTGGCTATTAGTTGTTATTGAAGCACGACAAAATCGGAAGTATTTGCCCCGAAGCCTTCTCTACGTTTGTCGGTACTGTGAATCCGATTACGATTACCAAAACCGTCAAAACGATCAGTTATGAGATTTCATATTATGGTAGCAAATGGTAGTTATATTTGCGACCAATTTGCGATTACGATATATTTTTATTGCGTGGTCGTAAATTGGTCGATTTTTACGACCAATTTGCGACCACAATGCTATTTTTACGTAGTGGTCGCTCTTGGGTCACTATAATAACGACCAATTTGCGATCACATCTTCAAAAATTGGTACTAAGTTGCTTTTGGAGTTATAACTCGAGACTCTTAACACGTCTATGTAGCATGTAGCCACTAGGCTATTGATATTTTCTATTTGCATGTAAAAACATTTATATATTACGTATAATTAAAATGGTTTATAGAAAAATAATTTTTTACATTTGCACAAATTTGACATAGTTAATTTGTAGAAAGTCATTGATAATAAAATGTATTACATATCTTCGTCTTCATAGTCATTTGGAAATATTACATTGCAATTCATCTTTTACTTTGGCATATCCAACGTTGAAATCAATTCACTACAAGAAAACATTAATATTTCTGACGGAAACAAAACCGTCGGAACTTTCCAACGCCTATACGATGGTTTTCCGATGGACTACCGATGGAATTTATTTTGTCAGTGATCCGTTGGTATTTCCCAACGCATGCACTACCGTCCTGAAATCGATGATAAAACCTAACGGTTTTCCGTCCGTTTTCCAAAAAAAAACGTAGGCGTCAGGATATCCTCTTAAAACCATCGCAAATTACCGACGAAATATAAGCCATTGGGTTTTTTCTGACTATTTTCTGACGGAATGTTGTTTTCACTATCCATCTGAAATCCGTCGGGAACATATCGATGGGCTTACGTCGAGTATCATCGGTTGGTCGTCGAAAATATCCGGCCGTGGTTGGAAACCATCGGAAATCCATCGGAAACAGGAATATTCTTAAGAATAATCTATTAAAATTTTATGATTATCTGTTAAAAATTCATAATAATCTGTTAAAAATTCGTAATAATCTGTTAAAAATTCGTGATAATCTTCTAATTTTCAATATAAATACGCTTTGATCTTTCACAATTTCACCAGAACAAAAAATCTTAAGAAAATGTCTTCTTCGGGTTCTTATGATTATTTTTGATCGTGGATGGATAAACCTCGGTATGATTCAACAACGGGGGAATGGATTGATGAATTTGCGCAAGGTGTTGAAGAGTTCATGACATTTGCATCAAACAATATCATGACATCGGAATATGGTAAAATGTATTGTCCGTGTATTAAATGTCAAAATCATAGATTAATCTCTGTACGACAAGTACGTAATCATTTGTATAGGACTGGATTTATACCGGGTTACAAAATTCAGTATTCACATGGAGAAATTGATGCAACGATGCAATATTATGGTAATACTTCAAAAAGGTTAGATAGTACTAATGTTAGGGTATAGGAACCGGCATCACAAGTTGATATACACGGAGGTACTGGTCAGATGGTGAATGATGCATTTTGTGAACAAAGAGCATCGTACATTGAAGATAGTAGTAGAATAGAGGAACCTAATTTGGAAGCCCGAAAATTTTTTGATATGTTAGATGCATCCAAGCAGCCTTTGTATAAATGATGTAGAGATGGATTATCGCCTTTATCTGTTGCAAGCAGGTTGATGACGATAAATACGGATTTTAACTTGACTGAAGATTGTGTGAATAAATACGGATTTTAACTTAGCTGATTTTGTTAGAGATATATTACCTGAAGATAATATTGCACCTACTTCATATTACGATGTTCAAAAACTTGTAGCTAGTCTTGGATTGCCATATCAAATGATCGATGTATGTATTGAAAATTGCATGATCTATTGGAGAAATGATGAAAACCGCATGAAGTGCCGATTTTTTCACAAACCTTGATTTCAAGAGACAAACGGCAGAGTACCTATTCCGCATAAACGGATATGGTATTTGCCATTAACAGAGAGGTTAAAGAGGTTATATCAATCTGAACACACGGCAAAACCTATGAGATGACATACAGAACATAATTCGAATGGAGAAATTGTGAATCCCTCGGATGCAGAAGCATGGAAATATTTTCAACATATTTATCCTAGTTTTGCATATGAGCCTAGGAACGTATACCTCGGGTTATATACAGATGGATTCAACCCTTTTGGTAAGCATGAAAGGCAATACTCGTTGTGGCCAGTTATCGTGACACCTTATAATTTTTCTCCTTCGTTGTGCATGAAACGAGAGTTTTTGTTTTTAACAATTCTCGTCCCCGGTCAAGAGCTTGCTAAACAATCGCTTGATATTTTCTTGTAGCCACTAATTCATGAGTTAAAAATATTGTGAAAATGGTGTCGAAGCATTTGATGTTTCCAACCAACAGAACTTCTTGATGCGAGCAATACTTATGTGGACCATAAGTGATTTTCCAGCATATGCTATGTTATCAGGATGGTCAACACATGGAAGATTAGCATGCCCATATTGTTAAGATAATACTGATGCGTTCCAACTAAAACATGGACGAAAGACTAGTTGGTCCGATTGTCATCATCGATTTCTACCACAAGATCATCCATATCGCCGGAGCACGACATTGTTTAGGAAAAAACATTTGATGGCCCACCTCCTA
Source organism: Pugionium dolabratum (assembly GCA_018901945.1). Lineage (NCBI taxonomy): Eukaryota > Viridiplantae > Streptophyta > Magnoliopsida > Brassicales > Brassicaceae > Pugionium > Pugionium dolabratum. The sequence goes on from JAEVFF010000425.1 coordinate 214,342, forward strand.
TTCTTGACGGAAATTATATGATGACTCAACTTAGAGATTTTGATGATGAGAGAACGGCTTCATGTGGAGGTAACGGATATTACTTTGTTGATGGTTGTGGCGAACACCGTAATTGGCACAAGAAGAGCATTTTTTGGGATTTACCATATTGGAAGGAGCATTTGTTGCGCCATAATCTAGATATTATGCACATTGAGAAGAATTTTTTTGACAACATAATGAATACCATTAAGGAAAAACAGAACATAATTTGGAAGGTAGATTGGATTTGCCGGATATTTATTCCCAGAAGAAACTACATGTAATGTCAAATGGAAAATCATTGTCTCCCGCATTCCGGTTGGATGCGCATGCAAAAGACGAATTCTTTGACTGGATTAAGCATAGTGTCAAATTTTCAGATGGATACGCATCTAATCTTCGTAATTGTGTCGATACTATTGAAGGCAAATTTTCAGGGATGAAAAGTCATGATTGTCATGTTGTCATGCAAAAACTATTCCCATTTTCCTTTAGCGATCTTCTGCGTAAAAATGTCCACGGAGCAATTGCAGGTATGTTTACATTATTTTATATATAAATAATCATAATTTCATATATTATATGATATTAACTTTTTTATGTAGGGATTGGTGTTTTTTCCAAGATTTATGTACAAGATCACTTAATGTAAACGATATCCAAAATTTGAGGAAAAAATATCAGTTCTCATTTATAACCTGGAGAAAATATTTCCACCAGTGTTTTTTGATGTTATGCAGCATCTTCCTATTCACCTCCCTAGAGAAGCAGCGCTTGGAGGACTTGTTCAGTACCGATGGATGTATCCTTTTGAGAGATATATGTTCCACCTAAAGAAAAAAACTAAAAATCTTGCCAGGATTAAAGGTTCAACTGTCGCACAAAGTATTAATGAATAAACATCTAACTTCGCGAGCTACTATTTTCCATCGCAAATCCAAACAAAAAATAGACGACATGCACGACATGATGATGGAGGAGAAAAACCAATATATCCAATGTATGTGCCAGAAGTATTTGCGCAAATTGGACGTTTAAGTGGAAAAGGAAAGATGTGACGCCTATCAGAGGAGGAACACAATCACTTGCAATTGTATATTTTGACAAATTGCGATAACATTTTGGAATATGAAAGGTACATTCAATTAAATTTTGTTAATTATTTTGTTTATAATTAACATGATATACATAGAATAAATACGTATTTATTATTCAGATTACACAAAGAATGAGTTGGTCGAACTTAAAAAAGCGAATTTGCAAGATGGTTGCATTTTTATTTTATTGTTACCACAATTATATAATTTTCAGTAATAGTTTCCTATATATATATATATATATATATATATAATTGACTACATTCAATTATTTTTTAGATTAGTACAGGTTCTTCTAGGGGGATAACGTTTCCCACATGGTTAGTTGAGTTGGTGAGTGGTCCTACATTTACTGCAAAATCTTATCCAATGTACTGCACTCGTGGATATGCTTTTCAGAGTCATCGCGAAGGAAACTCACAAACAACTTGTAATTATGGTGTATCATCTCAATCGGGAAAAATTTTATACAACGTTGTTATTCGTGAAATATTAGAAATTCAATATCCAGGATTGATTGATTTGAGGTATATTATATTCTATTGTGACTCGTATGACCCTGTCATGGGTCAACGTCAAAACGAATTCGGTGTTACATATGTACACTCTCGTAAGCGACATCGAAAATATGATCCTTTTATACTTGCATCACAAGTGGACCAGGTTCGTTACATTCGATATCATCGTGTGAGGAACAAGCAAGATCTTTGGATTACAGTGACCTCAATACATCATAGAGAAATGATATGTGGTATTACCGAACAAGACCCTATGCAACAAAGCACAATTGGTAACTTCAGTTCAATAGACACTTCTCTTGAAGTTAACCTTGTTGTTGATGATACCACGAACGGAGATTACAACGTGTTTCAAGATTCATAAGAAAAGATTGGCGAGTTTGACGACCAAAATTCAGCTAATTCAGAATGTTTATCACAGTCAGATTAAATTTGTGATAATAATATTTTTTTCCATACTTTAATTATATATAAATTATTTTTTTAAAATTCATATAATTCGGAATGTTAATCAGATTCAGATTAAATTAAATTTGTGTTGTGTACCATCAGATTTAGATTAAATTAAATGATGGCTTCTCTAGAAAAATCGATGTTTGATGGATTCTCTATGATGAAATAATAACATGTATTGGAAATTAGAAGATATTTTAAGTAACATATGTATATGAATTAATCTTTTTATTGATTTTGAATTGAAAACTAACATAATTTAGCATGGTATCAAAATTTGATTCAAATTGTTCAACTCTATAAATAATCGATTTGATCCAAAATAAGTATATCATTTTTTATATTATTTTTCGAAATATTGATTTACATAACCGATGGATTTGTGACGATTTGATAACTCCGTTTTTAACTTCTGGAAACATTTCCAACAAGCATTTAAATCCTTAGTTTTAAATTACTTTTTTTTGTCAAACTTTTTTCAATTCTGAAGGTTTGGAATAACGGAATTTAAAATTTACTATTAGTAATCTCAAAATAATGTTACTTCTTTTTAATCCTTATAATATATGTATCTCATAAGTAATGTCAGATAAGAAGATAATATCACATAATGAAATGTCAGATAGATCCGAATATCTAATGCATATATGAAAAAATTATGGATAGATATTCAAATTTGGATCTGAAAATTGATAAACATATGGGCAATTGTCTAATATATCAAATTTTTTGATATTTTAAAATTTGATTTCGAAAACAAAATGACAAATAGCAAATGTAGATAACAACGCCCATATGTTTATTATAAGGATAAAATGTCACAATCATAATGTTTTAAGCTTATATCAAAAGTACCAAAAACTTGGTGAGTCGTCTACTCCGAGTTGTATACCAACTCAAATTCCATAATCTACAAATGATTTTTTCGACCAATGACAATTGAAGAATTGGTTCAACAACCTGGTCGTGAACTTCTTACTTTTCTCGATCTGAGACGTCAAGCAAATTCGACATGGTAAATTAAATTTTCTATAATTAAATTTAAAATTATTATTTTAACGTTATTCTAATAAAAATTTGTAGGTTTGGTATTTCAAACAACGGAATAAGCAAATCTATATTAAAGATATTTCATTCTCTTCTAAACAAACCGTATACAAAATTTAGAGACATTTCGTATAAAGAACGTCAGATTTGGTTCAGTACGTTTGCGGTACGTTAATTTATTTTTAAATATATAATTGTTTTAAATAGTTTTTAATAATATTTTTTAGTAATATATAAGTAAATTTCGCAGCAACAATTTACATGGGATCCCATGAATACAAAATTGGTAGAACAGGCTTTTCAAAAAGAGGCACAATTTTTTCGCCACATGAACGAGTGTAAACAAAAATAGAAAAAGGGAAAATACAAACCAATAGGGTTGAATGAGTCGGTTTGGAACGACTTTATTTGTTATTGGGAATCTTCCAGCGCCGAGGTCATCTCCAGGAATAATTAGGAAAATCGGAAGAGCGACCGAGGAGGCAAAGGCATTTACATTCACAATGCTGGATCTACTAGTTTTCTAATACGAGCCGATCAATTGGTAAATTAATTATTATATTAATTTTATTTATTATTATTTGAAAATTTTTAAATTATTAATTTAGAATATTTTTACTTTTAGGTACAAAAATTTGGAGCGCCTCCAGATCACTCGCAACTTCTCGAGGCCGTCCACACCAACAAAAAGACTGGTCTCATGCAAGATGGTCTCGTTACTCAGATCATCGAAAAAGTGAAAAAGAAAAAATAATATTTTAACTCAGCAGTCTCAAGTTGGTTTTTCATCTTCGGTCGCCGAATTGGTTCGTTCTAAGATTAACCGCCTGGTTCTTAATATAACTTTGATTTTTCTTTTTATTTATTTTTATATTTAATATTATTTAATATTATTGAATAATATTTTTTGTTTTTACAGAAAGTACCATTTTTTAAGAATCGTCATCCAGGGCTCGGGAGAGTTGCAGATACCGGTGGTACAACATGTGTGGCTAGAAACGAGGAAAATGAATAGCTAAAAGAAAAAATGGCGGGTATGGAGATAGAGATGAAGAATCTTAAAAATATTGTACAAATAATGAGAACCAAATTTCTCGATAACTTTTTTTCTCCTCCTCCTCCTGCTCTTCCGATGTAATTTGTAGATTTAAAACAATTAAATAATTATTATATTTATAATTAGAAATATTATTTTTATTATTTGTATTAATATTTTTTAAAAATATTAATTAAATTTAACATAAATATTAATTGTGTTAATATTTTTAATAAATATATTTTTAAAACATTTAATGAATAATTTTTAAAAAATAAATATTCTAATTTTTTCAATTATTTGGTTATTTTCGACAGATGGAGTCGTCGGAAATATGTCGGTTAACTCTCGACGGGTGAAAATCGTAGGGATACACCATCAATTCACATTTCCGACGGTAACGGTCATTAGAAAACGTCGATGGCCTGACTGACTAAAAACATCGCAAATACGTCAGCAATTTTCGGTGGAACAAATCCATCGAATATTCGTTGGTATTTGCCAACGGCATGAACCCATCGTCTATCCATCGGAGGTTTCCGACGGTGACGTTTATCGCTAAACCATCGGTAGTTTCTGATCCGTTCCCGATGAAAACTGATTTATGACGAAATAGTCCTGACGGACATGTGTTGTTGAAAATCTGTCGGGAATTGTTGTTCCTGACGGATTGCCGATGAAATTGGCCGTCAAAAATTTGATGTTTTCTTGTAGTGATTTGTTTGCTTTGATTTAACTTTAGCAACCAAACGATGCACTTTTATCTCGTCAACCATATTTATTTCTTCATTATTTTTGTTGCAAAAGAATCTCGTATTTGTTTTTGTATTTTCCCAAAATATTAGTTTTTGGATTAAGTTTGAGAACTCTAAGACATGTTTGTTGATTATGATTTGGTGTGCGATAAGGAATATAACAAAATTCATTTGCTTATGATGATGTAGTACATCATATAATGAAACGTAAATTAGTTAGTTATATAAACAAATTTATCGAACTTTATGTAATATATATATATATATATATTATGTTTAGGTATATCTATCACGCACAAGTTTTCCACGTTGTTGTTTAGCTACTATTTTGTGACTGAAGTGCCACTCTTATAGTGGTCGCATATTTTACAACCAAAATGCAACCACTATAGAAGTGCATCATATGTAGCCGCTATTTGGTCGCAAAAATACAACTGAATAGCGACTACATGTCTTGGTCGCAAAGTGGTTGCATATTGGTCGCAAACTGGTTGCATATTAGTCGCAGTTTGATTGAAAATTACGACCAATATTCGACTACGTATTTTAGTTGCAAAAGTGCGACCAATTTGTGAATACATATAAATAATCACAAATTGGTCGCCAAAAAGTCACAAAATTTTTGTAACTCCAACATTGATCAAACTATTGGCTACACTCTTCAAACAATCATGTTAAAGATAACTTTTAGCCAAACAAATTACTAGGATTACGCAAAAACTACTCGATCATTCAAAATTTACAAACATACTACAATATTCTAGCACGACACCGTAAACACCCAAAGATTACTTTTCTCAAAAAAGAATGTTAAAAACCTTTTGAAAGTTTCATTTGTGTAGTGAGATTAGTCACAAATCCGCATTATGCATAACATTTTAGGAAAATAGTGATAACTTCCGAAGTACAAATCGTAATGACAAAGTACCTTCACCATTAGATAAACTAACGAGTATAAACACGCTTACCAAATTTTAGATCATTTGTATGTGTTTTGGTTCTCCTTTTCTCCCTTCTCCCAAAACTAATCAAATATGGGATATATATTTGGACAGATTATAACAGACAAGGAAATACAACGATATCTTTTAGAATTACATACAATTAAACTATAACGATCCAATCTTGGAAGCAAACTGAGAAGTTCGAACCGAGCCCAATAGCAACAAAACCCGAGCTCAAATCTAACCTTTCCATGTGTGTATAAAAGGAGCGCACACTTACCTAGCCCGAGGGAGATTCCAGGCCATATCCGCATCTTTTCTCGCTGGAATCGAGCATCGCCGCCGTCACAAGAGAGGATGTTGCCGTCATTGTATCTCACTGTGGTCACAGTCAAGAGCTCTCGCCGTTGCCATCATTGTATCTCACTGTGGTCACAGTCAAGAGCTCTCGCCGTTGCCATCAAGTGCCGAGAAAGGCATGCAAACTTTCTCCTTCTTCTCAAAGATGCGATTCTTCTAGGTTAATAAGGTGGGTTAATTATTGTGCATTGGTTTAGTCAAACCGTGACTTGTGCTCCTTGTTGCTTCAATTTTTGGGTTGATTTTTGGATTATAAGGTTAGGTCTAGCTAGACCAATAATACACCTAATCTAGCTATAGGATTAGTTATAATTGAAATTGGTTTGGTTAGTTATTAAAACGGGACAAGGATTTATTTTGGGTCTAATTAACTAAATCAAGATTATTAATTAATTTATTAACTTTGACGGTTAACATAAACCAATGCAAACCCATAGTGCTACTAAATCAAATTTCCAGTTCTCTTATTCCTAATTAAAAAATCAAACCGAAATTGTTAAGCTGAGAAACAAGTTTTTGATTTTAGATATACTCATATATCTTTAATTAATATTTAGTTTGTAATTAAATTGAGTATATTATATTATATATTTCGTTAAGTAATTGTGTAAAGATTAAATCACATATTAATATTTAGTTATTATTAAATCAAGTAAATCATATGATATATGATTTTTTGCAGGTGATCGTGAGGAGTAGTTATCTTCGGTTGTCTAATTGGCGTTGGATTTAAAAAACTATGTCTAATATAATTATTTTCTTTTGTTAACGATTGATGCAGTAAATTTGAAGATTATTTAATGTTAAGTTAGATTAGTTGGAAGATGTTTTTACTAAATTAATAAAACTAGATTTTGATCCACGCCTTGTGTGGGAAAAAAATATTCAAACATTGTAATTAATTATTTATTTAGTTAATGTAAATCAGATATATATATATATAATTTATCACATATTTAAAATAATTTTTTAAAATCTTATAATATTGATTACAAAAATAAAATAGATAATAAAATTGAATTATATAAATAGATTTAAATTATATGTATCTTAGATAAAATTAGATGTGATAAATATTCAATTAAACTAAACTTTTATTTTATATTTTTTTGACTAATTTTTCAAAATTTATAATATTTTATTTTATATTGTATTTGTATTTTATGACAAAAATACATTTTATATTGAAATATTAGAAATTTACATATAATATATTTTCTAATGACATATCTCGTTAATACTCTAATAAATTATGTATGATGTAATATTTATTTTAAAATGCTCTAATAGTATGACATATCAGCATAAAATATTTGTAAATCACACGACAACATAAAAATTATTTTGTTAAAATGATTCTCAATTAATATATTGGAGATATCACGATTATTTATTATTAGTTACATGTTTAATAAATTATCTTCTAACCTACCGAGGAAGTAAAACACTAGTATTACATAAACGATTAAGACAACTCTGGTTTTCTAGAAAAGTGAGATCCATGGCTTTCCATCAGATATTGTTGACACCATTTTTATATTTTCCATGTCAACTACTCTAGATATTTCGGAATTTCCATCAGGTACATAATTATTCGCAAAGCCGCTTAAGATTAGGTATTGACAATTGACATGACTTGATCTTAACTAAAATCATAGTAATTATAATCTGATGATTCTACGAATTAAGAATGAGTATTACTTTCTCCTTCACGTATGATCACCATTTTGCCCTCACCTCTTCAACTTTTTTCGACTTTTTGGTTGTTTCTGAGTCACCACCTGCTTCACACACTATCATTTAAAAAATGGAATATATGTACATCATTTATATGTTCGTGTCAAGCATTACAGTCATAATGATTGAATTTTGGAACTACTATCAATTTCAAACTACTAGACGTGTATGATTTAAATATTCAATACAGAGAAAGTGATCTGTAACGCGTCTTTTGTAAAACCAAATGTTCTTACAACAAAGAAAAAACATTACATCTAAAGCTTCTGCTTGCTTTATTTGATTCAAACAAAACAAAAACTAAAAAACATCAAATTAATACTTAATCTGTATGAAAGAAAAACCAAATACAATATTTTTTAACTGTCGTAAGGTATTATTTACATCTGATTTAAAAAAAAAATTCAAAGTTTATAAAAAGATGGACGAAAGAAAAACTCAGTACCGTTCCCCTCCAGCCTCGTTACGCATTGGCGAATTTAATCCGTTTCTCAAAATTAACTGATGATTTCGTGCTGTATGTGCTTGCGACCGGGGTTTTTGATGCTGATCACTCTTATTAACGTTACAAAGTTTGTCGTAGTTTTGAGGATCTTTAACTTCAAAACTTGGCCTGGTGGACGAAGAAGCGGCTGTGTAAGTGAATGTCCCAATGGGAATATCATCGTTGTAATCTTTGATGTCTTGAAGAACTGAGACAACAGTGCTAATGCATGGCCTATTCTTTGGTCGGTAGCTTAGGCATTGGTAAGCCAAAGCAGCTGCCTTTTGTGCTCCAGTCTCTGAGTACTGATCTTCAAGCCTTTGATCCATTATTCTCCGGAGTTTTCTTGAGTCATTGAGCATTGGTCTAGCCCAATCAACAAGGTTTTGTTTTCTTGATGATCTCCTTTTGTCCAATGATCTTCGACCCGTTAACAGTTCAAGCAACACTACCCCAAAACTGTACACATCACTCTTTGCTGTTAGATGACCTGTCATTATGTATTCTGGTGCAGCATACCCTTGTGTGCCCATCACACGGGTTGACACGTGTGTTTCGTCGCCTTCTGGTCCATCTTTTGCTAACCCGAAATCTGAAAGCTTTGCTGTATAATCCTGAAACAAAATTAAAAAATCAAATGCAATAATTAGATTTTGAATGGTGATTACAGATGGAACAAAGAAGAGTCTCCTTACAGCATCTAATAAGATATTGGAAGCCTTGAAATCACGATAGATGACAGGCTTCTCTGCTTCATGAAGAAACTGGAGACCTTTTGCTGCTTCATGAGCGATCTTCATCCTCGTTAACCATGGCAACGATATGGAACACCCTGCAAAATCATTTTATTAATTTTCCGGTTTAACAATAAAACCAATCATCATTTGATTGTTACAATAAAGATTCAACTCACTTCTGAATAGTTGAGACTCTAAACTACCACGAGGCATGAACTCATACACAAGAAGTCTATGTTCTTCCTCGCAGCAATACCCGATAAGCTTCACAAGATTTGGATGCTTCAATTTCCCAAGAAATATAACCTCTCTCTGAAAATACAACCCACAAAGATTAGACTTTTACACTATAAATATTTTGTAAAGAAACAGAGTATTAGGGTTATGAATGTACGGACCAGCCACTCAAGGTGACCTTGAAGGCCATCTAGATCGAGAAGTTTAACAGCAACGGGCTGTGCCTTAAGACCAGGACGTAGTTTATCGTCAATGAACCCCTTGTGGACCGGACCGAACCCTCCTTCACCGAGGAAGTTGCTGGAAGAGAAGCTCTGTGTAATGACTTTGAGCTCTGCTTGTGTGAACTCGTGCAGATCAGACCCAGCAAGAGAGATTGAGAGATCTTCAGACAAAGTAGTTGAACTTGGATTGCTTATGTCTAGAATCGTCAATCCGAGCAAAGACATCTGTTTCTTTATTACACCATCGTCATCTTTCTTTGTCTTTTTTGAAGATTTTTTGTTTTCTGGATCCACGAAACATGCAACTATTAATGATCTCCAAGATGACTTCTTCTTCACTGCCATTTTTTTTTCTCTTGTTGTATTTTTTTGTTATAATGTTGTTTGGTTTGTAATGGGAGAAATTGCTTTTAAAGGAGAAGAAGATATAAAAAGTTATATTATTTTCAAATTCATATTAACCAACTCTTTTTCTCAAGAACCTTTCTTACCAAAAAAGCAAAAGAAAGTGTTTTGTTATATAGAGAAAGACGGCGACGACTTTTTGAGGTGGATTTATACTTCTTTGTAAAGTTTTTTTACAACATTTCTTTCTAAAGCTTTAACAGCGTCGGACATGGTCATTTAAATCATTGAGTTTTTCATAGTCGTGTTTGGTTGTTAAAGGGAAAAGAATGTTTACACGTATACCCTTTTGATATCCAATATTAAATAGAATTATATGGATACCTTTTCATGCAATGATCAGTAGTTAAATATATTATAATTGAATCATTAAAAAAAACTCAAGATATTGTTTCATTGTTTGTATTGACATCATTGATATATTACTATTCGAGTTTAAATTTGTTAAAATATATATTACCACCTAAACATTTAAATAAACATTAATACAACTATATTTCTAGTAGATAAGGGTTTATATTATTTCTGAAGTGGGATAAAAAAATAAATTGATATTCCTAAAAAAACTTAAGCATATTACAAACTGAAAACATAATTTTAGTAATTTTAAATATATAAAGCATAAATAAAATCTATTTTATATAATAAATATGTAATATAATATATATAATATATTAATCAAATTTAATAATAATATAAGTTTATAATATATTATATCTACGTAATACGTGGATAAATTATCTAGTATGTATTAAAACAGAAGCATTAAACGTAAAAATTGTTAATGTGTCATCACCACATTCCTTCTCAATCAAATATCTTAACTAGAAAACCTAATTATTTATTTTAATAGTAGATGAATTTTCAAATAGTAAAAATATGTTACAAATTTATAATTTAATAAATTTAAAAATAGAAAATTTATAAAATTTAGAAATTATATCACTTATGTACTATTTAAAAATTTTTAATTGTATCATAAATTGAGGTAAAAAGCAAAACAAAACACAAGAGGATTTCCATCTCTTACGTGTAAACACTCGAAAAGTAACCTCAAACATCAACAAATATAAAATCAAGTCTCCTCACGAGAGAGAAAAAGGAAAACGAGAACATTTCTTCACTTTGAAATCAAACTTTAAACCTAAATCGTATCAGTTAAAAGATAACAGATGTCTTTAAAACAAAAGTTCAGCACAAATCCAAATCTAAAACTATTCTAATCTAAGCATTGATAACTCGAGTGGACAAAGCAAAGTCATTACAAGAAATATAAAGTTTTCCATGCCATTTCAGACGAAACTAAAATCGTCGAAAATTACCAACGAATTATCGATAATATCTGACGGCTATGAGATCGTCAAAAATTCATCGGAAAAGTATCATTTATTCCCAACGACAGGTACATCATAGGGAATTCGATGGGATTCTTCGTCGAGTTACCAATGGATTCCCGAAGGTAGTGTAACCGTAGGAAAGCTGTCGGGATGTTGTCGCAAATTCTCTATGGTCACCTGTCCGTCGGTATTTCCCGATGACTTTTCGACGAAATCGATTTTTTTGGTATCCATCGGTATCCGTCGGGAGTGTGTTGGTTAACCGATTTCATAAAAATTTTGAAATATTTGTATAAATCTAGAAGGTCATCGGAAATCCATCGGAAGTTGTCGAAATTCCCGATGACTTTTTGATAGACTCGAATTTGTTGGTGTCCGTAGGTATGCTATCGGGAATATGTTGAGAATCTGTTGGTTGAACCATTCTCCAAAATTTTTGAAATATCTGAATAAATTTAGAATATCGTCGAAATTTCTTCGGAGTACAAAGTTTTTGTTTCTAACAATTCTCGTCACCGGTCCAAAGTATCCTTAGCGATCACTTGATATATTCTTGTAGCCATTAATTCATGAGTTAAAAATGTTGTGGAAAAATGGTGTCGAAACATTCGATGTTTCCACCCAACATAATTTCTTGATGCGAGTGGTATTTATGTGGACCATAAGTGATTTTGCAGCATATGATATGTTATTAGGATAGTTGACACATGGAAGGTTATCGTGTCCATATTGTCAAGATAATACTGATGCGTTCCAACTGAAATACGGACGAAAGACTAGTTTGTTCGATTGACATCGACGATTTCTACCACATGATCATCCATATCGTCGGAACACGACATTTTTTAGGAAAGACAAAAAAAATTTTGATGGTCCACCTTTTATGCTAGACAAAAATTATATGATGACTCAATTAGTGCTGAGAGTACGACTTCATATGGGGGTAACGGACATTATCCTGTTGATGGTTGTGGTGAATAATATAATTGGCGTAAGAAGAGATTTTTTTGGGATTTACCATATTGGAAAGATCATCTCCTGCACCATAATTTAGATATCATGCACATTGAGAATAATTTTTTGACAACATAACGAATACCGTTCTAAATGTGCAAGGAATAACGAAAGATAACTTGAAAGTTAGATTGGATTTTCTGGATATGTTTTCTCGGAAGGAACTGCACGTAATGGCAAATAGAAAATCATTGTCTCCTGTATTTCGGCTGGATGCGCATGCAAAAGATGAGTTCTTTGAGTGGATTAAATATAATATCAAATTTTCAGATGGATACACATCTAATTTTCGTAATTGTGTTGATACTGTAGAAGATAAAATTTTAAGAATAAAAAGTCATGATTGTCATGTTGTAATGTAAAAGCTTTTTCCATAGCGTTTAACAGTCTTTTGCCTAAAAATGTTCACGCAATAATTGGAAGTACATTTACATTATTATATATATAACAATATTTTATCTATCATTATTTGATATTAACTTATTTATTATGCAAAGATTAGTGCTTTTAACGAGATTTATATACTAGATCATTTAACACAGACGATATCCGAAATTTGGAGGAAAATATATCGATTTTCATTTGTAACCTCGAGAAAATATTTCCACCAGCGTTTTTTTGATAGTATGAAACATCTTCTTATTCATCTCTCTAGAGAAGCAACACTTGCTAGACCTGTTCAATAGCGATAAATGTATTATTTCGAGAGATATATGTTTCACCTAAAGAAAAAAAGTCAAAAACCTTGCTAGAGTTGAGATTCAATCGTCGGACAAAGTATTAATGAAAAACATCAAAATTTGTTAACTACTATTTTCTATCGCAAGTCCAAAAAATGTAGACGACGTGCACGACATGATGATTGGAGGAGAAAAACAAAACTATTCATTATATGTGCCAGAATTATTTGCACAAATTGAACATTTAAGTAAAAAAAAAGAAGACGCGACGCCTATAAGAAAAGGAAAAAATTACTTGCGTATGTATATTTTGAAACATTGTGATGACGTTTTGGAATATGAAAGATATATTCAATTTATAATTTTTTTGTAATTATTATATAATATATTTTAATTGTTTTGTTTATAATTCACAAGATATACATTTTCATTATCCAAATTATATAGAGGATGAGTTGGTTGAACTTAAAAAAAAAAAGCGAATTTGCAAGTTGCTTGTAATTTTACGTCAGTATTATCACAATTATGTAATTTTTAATAATAATTTCCTACATATATATATAAATATATAGTTTCGTGCTTTCAATTATTTTGCAGATTACTACAGATCTTTCTACGAGCATACAATACATTGGATAATATTTTTTAATAAATATAGAACCATTCACCAACTTATCTAATCACGTGGGAAACGTTATGCTTTTAAGTTTCATCGCAAAAAAAGTCTACAAAAAATTGTAATTATGATATATCGTCTCAATCTCGTGAAATGTATACTATAGAGTTCTTCATGAAATATTAGAAATTCACTATCCGAGATGTATTATGTTCTGATGTGACTGGTATAATTCTGTCATGGATCAACGTCAAAACAAATTCGGTGTTACAATTGTCCACTCTCGTAAGCACTTCAAAAATAGAATTCTTTTATACTTGCATCACAAGCGGATCAACTTTGTTACATTCGATATTCTCGTGTGAGGAACAAGCAAGATCCTTGAATTACATTGACTTCAATACACCCTACAGGAATGGTATGTGGTGTTTTCGAGTAAGATCCTACGCAACAAAACACAATTGGTAACTTAGGTTTCGTCGAAACTTCTCTTGAAGTTGGCCTTGTTGTTGATTTCACCACGTACGAAGATCACAATGTATTTCAAGATTCAAAAGAAGAGATTGGCGAGTTTTATGATGAAAATTCAGTTACTTCATAGTATTCATCATATCAGATTAAATTCGTGATAATACTTTCCAATTTTGTGGTACTTTAATTTTTGGTATATGTATTGGTGTTGAAAAGTGATTATGCTAGATATAGCTTTCTTGATTAAATAAAAAAAATTTAACTGCATTTTCAGACGAATTCTTGACGAAATATCAGAAGTTCGGCGAAAATGAAAGATCCGTCGTGAATCCGTCGAAAATTATAGACGGATTCCGGCGACTTAAGGTATTGACATTTTCCAACACTATGCCATATCTTTTCTGGAAGGCCTCAGAAACACAAGATGACTTTACCGACGAATTTTCGATGGTGCTGGTAAATCCTTTAGAATCCCATATGTAATTTCCGACGGATTCCTGATGGTATTAATAAGAAAACCTAGAATTTACTAGTTTTTATTTTTTTTTAAAAAAAGTTGGTTGAAAAATTAAATGTTACATATTTCTCATGTTTTATACTAGATATTTTTCAATATAAATCATTTTATAAATTAAAAATTTCTAACATAAAACAAAACCATAGTTGGTACATAATAATTTATAGGTAACATTTTAGTATTGTGAATGATGAATTTATTGTTGAAATATGTTTTTTAATTTAGGAATAACACATTATCTTATTGGTTTTTATAAATTATTTGTCACTTTGAAAAGTTAAAATCTATGTTTGATATTTTAGATGTATTAATTATTGCAACTAACTATAATTTCATAACAATATTTTAAAGCAATGTATTCTATATTTTTTTGTGAACATTTTTTATATTAATTCAAAGTGATAACAAAAATAATTATATATTTTCCAAAACAATACTTTTATGATTTATAAATGATATCCATATGTATTGTTTGATTTCTGCAAATTTTTGGGTGAAAATATATAGCAATATTTTCATTTTGATTATATAAATTTTGATTTTAAAATGGAATTTTTCTTGGGGAGATTTGTATTAAGTAAAATCTAAACCTCTTATTCTAAAAATATTAAGTAACTTGAAATATATGTTTTTAAGGGTAGAAAGGAGGGATTATGTGTGCAAAAGTTTACAGTATATGTGTACTAAATCTAAATATCATCCTTTTCATCTGTTAAATGTTATATTATATTAGTAGAAAACAAAACGGATTTATATGATATGAAAAAAATGATTGAGGTTCTTTACATATTGGTTTTTCAAAAAACCAATTGCGATTAGTGAAAAAATGTAGACGACCTGCACGACAAGATGATTAGAGGAGAAAAACCAAAATATCTACTATATATGTCAGAATTATTTGCACAAATTAAACGTTTAAGTAAAAAAAAAAGAAAGACACGACGCCTATAAGAAAAAGAAAAAAATCACTTGCATATGTATATTTTAAAAAATTATGATGACGTTTTGGAATATGAAACGTTTATTCAATTTATAATTTTTTTGTAATTATTATTATAATATATTTTTAATTGTTTTGTTTATAATTCACAGGATATACATGGATAAAATACATGTTCATTATCCAAATTACATAGAGGATGAGTTGGTTGAACTTAAAAAAGCGAATTTTCAAGCTGGTTGCAATTTTACGCCAATATTATCACAGTTATGTAATTTTTAATAATAATTTCCTATTTATATATAAATATATAGTTTCGTGCTTTCAATTATTTTGCAGATTACTACGTATCTTTCTAGGAGCATAACGTTTCCCACGTGATTAGTTAAGTTGGTGAATGGTTCTATATTTATTAAAAAATATTATCCAATGTACTGCACTAAGGGATATGCTTTTAAGTGTTATTGCGAAAAAAATCTACAAACAACTTGTAATTATGGTATATCGTCTCAATCTGGTGAAATGTATACTATAATGTTCTTCATAAAATATTAAAAGTTCACTATCCGAGATGTATTATGTTCTAATGTGACTGGTATGATTCTGTCATGGATCAATGTCAAGAGGAATTTGGGTTACATCTGTCCACTCTCGTAAACGACTTCAAAAATATAATTCTTTTATACTTGCATCACAAGCGGATCAGTTTTGTTACATTGGATATTTTCGTGTGAGGAACAAGCAAGATCCTTGGATTACATTGACATCAATACACCCTAGAGGAATGATATGTTATGTTTTCGAGTAAGACCCTATGCAGCAAAACACGATTGGTAACTTAGGTTCACTACAAGAAAACATTAACATTTACGACGGCATTTCCGACGGAAAAAAACCATCGCACTTTTCTGACAACTTTACGACGGATACGCGACGGATACCCAAGGGAACTAAAACCGTCGGAGATCCGTCGGTAATTTCTGACACCGTAAAGATCATCGGTAAATCGATGGTGAAAACTGACGGTAACCCATTGCATTTCCGACGAAATCCTAATCGTCGGGATATCCTCTTGAAGTCGTCGGAATATACCGACGGCTTCAGATACGTCGGTAATATTCCAACGATTTTCCGACGGATTCTGTGTTTTAGAGCCCGTTGGGAATCCGTCGGCAGCTCTCGTCGGAAAACCTTCGGAACTATCCGACCATTGTCGGATACAGTCGGCAATCCATCGGAAATATATGTACCCTGTTAAAATTTTGTGTTTATCCATGGATGGTCGGAAACCGTCAGAAATCCATCGGTTTAT
This sequence comes from Pugionium dolabratum, assembly GCA_018901945.1. Classification (NCBI taxonomy): domain Eukaryota; kingdom Viridiplantae; phylum Streptophyta; class Magnoliopsida; order Brassicales; family Brassicaceae; genus Pugionium; species Pugionium dolabratum. The sequence goes on from JAEVFF010000425.1 coordinate 231,284, forward strand.
AAAGATAAAATCTATTCAAAATACGTGAATATCCGGTTGTGGTCGGTAACCGTTGGAATTCCGTCGGAAATAGAGAATATTCCAAAGAATAATCTTTTTACAATTCGTAAATATCTGTTAAAAAATTCTTAATAATCTGTTAAAAATTCGTGAGAATATCTAATTTTCACTATAAATAAGCTATGATCTTTCAAAATTTTAACAGAACCAAAAATTTTAACAGAACCAAAATTTTTTTAAAAAATGTGTTCTTCGTGTTCTTTTGAGTATTTTCGATCGTGGATGGATAAACCTCGATATGATTCAACCACGGGGGAATTGACTGATGAATTTGCGCAAGGTGTTGAAGAGTTCATGACATTTGCAACAAAGAATAGCATGACATCGGAATACGGTAAAATGTATTGTCCGTGTATTAAATGTCGAAATCATAGATTAATCTCTGTTAGAGAAGTACGTAATCATTTGTATAGGAATGGATTTATGCCGGGTTACAAAATTTGGTATTCACATGGAGAAACTGATGCAACGATGCAATATTATGGTAGTACTTCAAAAAGGATAGATAATACTAATGTTAGGGTAGAGGAACCGACATCAGAAGTTGATATAAACGGAGGTACTGTTCAGATGGTGAATGATGCATTTCGTGAACAGAGAAAATCGTACATCGAAGATATTAACAGAATAGAGGAACCTAATTTGGAAGCCCGGAAATTTTTTGATATGTTAGATGCATCCAAGCAGCCTTTGTATAAAGGATGTAGAGATGGATTATCGCCTTTATCTGCTACAAGCAGGTTGATGACGATAAAAACGGATTTCAACTTGCCTGAAGATTGTGTGAATGCGATAGCTGATTTTGTTAGAGATATATTACCTGAAGATAATATTGCACCTGCTTCATATTACGAGGTTCAAAAACTTGTATCTGGTCTTGGATTGCCATATCAGATGATCGATGTATGTATTGACAACTGCATGATCTATTGGAGAAATGATGAAAACCGCATGAAATGCCGATTTTGTCACAAACCTCGATTTCAAGAGACAAGCGGTAGAGTACCTATTCCGCATAAACGGATGTGGTATTTGCCATTAACAGAGAGGTTAAAGAGGTTATATCAATCTGAAAACACGGCAAAACCTATGAGATGGCATGCAGAACATAATTCGAATGGAGAAATTGTGCATCCCTCGGATGCAGAAGCATGGAAACATTTTCAACAGGTTTATCCTAGTTTTGCATATGAGCCTAGAAACGTATACCTCGGGTTATCTATAGATGGATTCAACCCTTTTGGGAAGCATGGGAGGCAATACTCGTTGTGGCCAGTTATCGTTACACCTTATAATTTGCCTCCTTCTTTGTGCATGAAACGAGAGTTTTTATTTCTAACAATTCTCGTCCCTGGCCCAGAGCATCCTAAGCGATCGCTTGATATTTTCTTGCAGCCACTAATTCATGAGTTAAAAATATTATGGGAAAATGGTGTCGAAGCATTCGATGTTTCCAACCAACAGAACTTCTTGATGCGAGCTGTACTTATGTGGACGATAAGTGATTTTCCAGCATATGGTATGTTATCAGGATGGTCGACGCACGGAAGATTAGCATGCCCATATTTTCAAGATAATAATGATGCGTTTCAACTGAAACACGAACGAAAGACTAGTTGGTTCGATTGTCATCGTCGATTTCTACCACAAGATCATCCATATCGCCGGAACACGACATTGTTTAGGAAAAACAAAAAAAAATTTGATGCTCTACCTCCTATTCTTGACGGGAATTATATGTTGACTCAACTTAGAGATTTTGGTGCTGAGAGAACGGCTTTTTGTGGAGGTAACAGACATTATCGTGTTGATGGTTGTGGCGAATACCATAATTGGCACAAGAAGAGTATTTTTTGGTATTTCTACTCTTAGTGATTTTAAAAATATTAAATCTACTCTTATTGGAATTTTTTAAGCACTAGTTTTGAATGTACTATTATTTTAATATCAATCATAATAATTTCTAATCAAATCATCTAAAATAGGAAGAGGAATAAGATAAATAATATAAAAGTCATAATCATAGCAGTATTTAATACATAAAGATGACATAATAAAACATGGTGATTTGTCGACTATGAATTTTTTGCCGACTCAAATTCCAAAATCCGAAAATAATGTTTTTCGATCGATATCAATTGAAGATCTAATCCAACAACCATAACGAGAATTACTTACTATGCTCGATCTAGTACGTCAAGATAATTTGACATGATATAATAGTTTTCGTTTGGATATAAATATATATATATATATTCAAATATATATTTTAATTGTTTTTAATTAAAATTTATATGTTTGGTATTTCAAACAATGGAATTAACAAATCTATATTAAAAATAGTTTATTTTTTTCTAAACAAACCATATAAAAACTTAGGTATATTCCGTACGAGTAACGTCATATATGTTTCATGACATTTGTGGTATGTTTAAATTTGGATAATTTACTTTTAAATATATATAATGGTTTTAAATATATTTTTAGTAATATATATTTTATGACTTAATGTTCATGAACCGAACAATTAAAGATAACTGTGAGTGCCATTTATGACAACCATCATACAACGGATTTTTCGCAACTTCTACCATGTTATAACAATTTTGTGCTTCGGAATTTGGTTCTTCTACATTATTCAATTCTTTCTCGTGCTGATTATAGTACTCATCAGTCGTAGTATCACGAAATGTATCCGTCACCATTTCAACATAACTATTACCAGATGTACCTACTGTTTCTTCACTAGTACCGCATGTACCTCCCTGATTTCTTTACACATCATCACCACGACTACTTGTGCCTAACTGAATATTCAGTTCTTTTCCATATTTGTACTAAATATAATAATTTGGCATAAATTCTCGACTACACAGATGATTCTAAATTTTGTGTCCCAGAAAAAATTATCATTTTTACAATTAAATACAAAGACATAAAAACTTATCTCTGCTACTTTGAGTTATTGGTTGACTACTTGCAAAATTCATAAACTGTTCCATGCCTTGTGAAAATTCCGCCGATATATTTTTTGTTTGAATATCAATCCTTTTGTACATCCAGACTCTCGAATTATTATAATTTCCTCATATGTTTGAAGTTTTTTTCTTTTGATTCTACAAATGAGAGAAGAGACATGGGGGCATATATATATATATATAAAATTTTGCCACTACTTTATGACCACAATAGTGTGGTCGCTTATTTGTAGGTATACCTACCACACACATGTTTTTCATGTTGTGGATTTGCCACCACTTTGACTGAAAAGCTACTCCCACTGTGGTCGCAAATTAGTCGCATATTTTGCGAACAACAAGTGGGTCTACCACATGTAGTCGTTAATCAGTCGCAAATGGGCAACTGATTTGCGACTGCCAACCCTGGTCACAAATTAGTCGCATATTAGTCGCAAAATAGTTGCATATTACGACCAATATGCGACTATTATTTTTAGTCCCAAAATTGCGACCAATAGGCGATTACTGCTCAGTAGTCGCAAATTGGTCGTAAAACCGTGGTAAATGTAGTCGCAAATTATAGTGACATTTTAGCAGTTTTCTTGTAATGGATTGTTCTTGGACATCGAGTATCATAAAAAGGCATAGAACTCGATAGAGCTAGGATCGAGGTGATGACGAGCCTTCAACCTCTTGATTCAGTCAAGGGAGTCCATGGTTTCTTATGACATATTGGTTTGTACAGAGATTCACTGAGCTTCTCTGTAAGGATTTTAAATTTAATTTCATTGAAGATTATTTTCAATCCTTTCAGATGATCAACTTATTGACATAGGAAAATCAAATAAGACCTATCTTGACCTACAAGGCAAGTGTGAGCACGAAAATTCAGTTTGAATAACAAGGGAAATGAAAAAGGATGGGTTATTATTAACCACATGTTTGAAATGGTTAAATAGCTACCTTGGGAGAAGAATCAAGGTGAAAAG
>JAEVFF010000426.1:0-95078 GCA_018901945.1 Pugionium dolabratum
CATCAAAGAATTACAAATCATGCCTCCGAACTATAACAATAAAAAAGGAAGAAGGAGATTAAAGAGATTTCCATCTACCGGAGAATACCGCAAACGGACTAATAATAGAAGGGTGCCAAGACGGAATTTGTCATATTGGTTATTTGGTAACGCTAATAGTGTATGAATAATTGTATTTTTCATTACGTTATTTGTAGTAATGCTTATTTGTGAACATTTGTAAAAGATAACTTTCTGTTTTGGAGAACTACGTAACACTAGGTTGTACTACTAGCATATCGGAACACTAGGTAACATTGATATTATTGAATTTATGAAGTAAAACTACGTAACACTCGTATTACTGTTATTCAGAACTTGTAAATAATGAATTCAATTTGATTTCACAAATTTATCACAAAACAAACATAAAAATTAACATAAACCAATTTTTGTTATATAAGGAACTATAAAATCTCAAAAACATGTATTCAATATAACAATTAAAAATCAAGCCATAAAAATGTATTCGAAGAATATATTCCACTAAACACCTTATATTTTTATAACCACTTTCTCATAATCACTCATTTCAAAACGAAAACACACATAACAGAACTTTCAATAAATATTAATATTCAAAATGATAACAATCATAATTTAATTGATTATAAACTAATGTAAAACTAAAAAACTTTAACTTTTAAGTTGGTAAAACTAATTTAAATCAAAAACACCATAAAATAACACTATGTACAAAATCCGTATTACTAAAAACTTCTGTAAAACTAGTTGAAATCGGCGGCTCCCAAAAAAGGAAATGGCGGCTACAAAAAAATGACGGTTGCCAAAAATAAAAACTGCAAAAAAAAATTTATTTTTTAAAATTTCAAAAATTTGGAATATTTGTATGCATTTATTAATTTATAAGATTTAGATAATTTTTTTAAGAAAAAATTAATTTTTAAAATTTTTGAAAGTTTTAAAGTTTGTAGAAATTATATTAATCTACAACATTTTAATATAATGAAAATCAATCAACCATAATTTTTAAATTTTAAATTTCAAATAAGTCTGAAAAAGAACAACATTAGTTTTACGTAGTTCTACCAAATGATACGAGTTTTACGAAATAACAATAAGAGAGTTACGAAATCAATCAACCATGATCTTCTCAATCAACATTCCTTCTCCGCGTTGGCCACCTTGTGTATGGAGTCTTCACAGCACCGGAAGGGTTTCTTTTCCTTTTTCTAGTGAACGTACGTTGTATAGTACGCTCGGTTGTATCCTCGGTTGCAATCTCGGTTGGAACCTCGGTTGGTATCTCGTTGGTTCTAAAATTTTAGCGCTTTCTGCCTCCAAATCACTTTCTCCACCGCATATGGCTTCATCTCCGTCCTTTGAACCCTATAATCAAAACAAATAGTTATACTCAATATTCATATAAATTATTAATTCTTACTCGAATCTAAGTAATGCAAACATATTTACCATTCCCATATCAACGGTTGTATCATCATCCGTTATTGGACTTCTATCCACGCCTTTCTCAATGCTTTTCTCCACATCCCCGTCCTTCTCACACTATAATCAAAATAATTAGTGTTACGCAGTATTACTCAGTATTACTTTTTTATACAAACACATTTACCCTCTCCGCATCAATGTTCCTATCATCTGCCCTATCTTCGTCCACATCATCCTGCCTATCCTCCTGCCTTGGACTTCTCTGCAAATCCTACAATTCATCAAAAGCAATGAAATTAAGTATTATTAAAAGTTTGTAATACTAAGTAACACCTAATATTATCGTTTCGTGTTCTCTAACACCACCGCGATACATCTCTTCATACAACCTAGTTGTTTCTAACTTATCTTTTACATATTCTTCCACGAATACGACCTTTGTGTATACCCCATCATTTTTCTCATCCATTTTTTCTATTTTCTCATCTAATTTTTCTATTTTCTCATCCAATTTTTCTATTTTCTCATCTAATTTTTCTATTTTCTCATCCAATTTTTCTATTTTCTCATGGACTTTTTTGAATCCCTCCTCCATCTTCTTCATGAGCTCTACCAATGCGGTAATGGGCTCATTATCACTAGCTTCATTCTCCATTTGTTCAGCAAGAGGTGTATGGGGTGCAAGGGGTGCATGAGGTGCATCGGGTGCATTCACGGGTTCTGCTCGCGAAGCCACATCTTCGTTGAATATTTCCTCGAAGAATACCGGTTTCTTGTCATGAAGTAGACGTGTCATCCAACTTCGGATAATGACATCGTCATTATCCTCAACGTCTTCTACTTCATAGATTTCAGAAAGTAGTCCTTCTTCTTCAGCAGATGCCACCAAGATACTCTCAATATCTTGAAAAAAAGAAATTTCAACATTAGTTTAACATATTAAAAATATAAAATAGTAACACTACGGAAAACTAACCTTAGTGCTACCAAGTGCTTCGTTGATCTCATCCAGCGTAAAGCCCTTCATAGCACTGCGCTTGAACTTCGTCTTGCACATCCAAGGACACGTGCTATCAGCACTAGAAACATCTTCCCAGAATTTCTTCCTAAGCTCGGGAATAGCCTCAAACGCTAGAAGATACACAAACCAATATTATTAGTTTCAAATATAAAACAAGTACAATTTAGCAATAATTAAAATGATATTTACCTCCAACGGTGTACAAAATATGGGCATAGTCCACTGGGTACCCTTCACCACACCTCGGAAATGATCCATTGTATGCGAGATCTCTCGCATAATATAATCAAAAGACAATCTCCCCCATGGAAATGTCTTGCAGAGATCGAGATCGCTCACAGCTCGTTGGAAGAACGGCTCGACGGCAGGTGCATCTTCTCCCGTCTTTGTCTGTCCTATAATAATGCTTGATAGAAAATATAAGACAGTCATCTTCAACCTATCTTGCGAAGGTCTCATACCCTTCAGCTTCTCCTTTACATCTGCGTATCTGACCTTTGCACCCCTTCCGAAATGCTTTTCAATAAAGTCCATACTACCTATACTTTGGTAGTTCACGGGATAATTCCGGCAGTCCAGCCCAGAGATTAATACGTGTTCTCTTATCCCATACCGGATGGGAGTACTGTTTACGAGGAACCAAGCTTCTCTTTTTCTTTCTGTTTGCACAGTGCGAACCAGGAGCATCCACAATCCCATCACTTTGTGGTTCTTATCTTTCGATATATAGAAAAAATGCTTGAATTGTGGATGACGGTGAAACCACCTCTTTTCGTCTACTCGAAGGGGGTACTTCAAGTTATATAACGTCTCCACCGCTTCAGTGATGTAACACCTCGTGGAGATCTTAATTTTTCTTGGTGTACTCGGATGGTTGGAAATACATTTGCATCGGCTTTAAAGCCTCTGTTTCCTCACCAGAATCCTGCAAAATAAATACAGTTTTACCCAGTGTTACCAAGTGTTACAATTTAGATTCATAATTTTTGCTATATAGTTTTACCTAGTTTTACCCAGTGTTACTATCCTCAAAAACATATATTTACTACACATTTTTGCCGAGTATTACAAGTACTGTTATTTTTGTTCATTCTTACTAGTTACTAAACACAAATTATCAATTTTAATACATAGTTTTACCGAGTCATTGTAGTGTTACTAATTCTACTTTTGAAACATAGTTCTACTTAGCACTACCAGTATTACTATTTTTCTTTAGTGTTATTAGTTTTACTCAATGTTACTAATCCAAAAGTTATCAATTTTAATACACAGTTTTATCTTAGTGTTACTAGTTCTCCTTAGTGTTACTAGTTCCACTTAGTGTTACTAGTTCTCCTTAGTGTTACTAGTTCCACTTAGTGTTATTAACCCAGAAAACATCAATCTCCAACACAGTTTTACCAAGTTCTTCTAGTATCACTGCCAAGAATATCAGTTTTACTCAATTCTACTTAATTCTACCACTAAAAATCGATACGTACCGTTGAATCTATGTTGGAAACACTTCGCGAACTGTTTCCTTCCTGCTCAGAATCGGTTGGATCTTCGTAAACGATTCTAGATCCAGCTACGACAATCCTTATTTCCAGATTTTTTCCTCCGTCATTTGGACTTTCTCCACATCCGTAATTAGCATTTTTTGTTCGAGCAATCCTGTAAAAAAAACAACCAAATTAGCACACCCGAAATTCATACAACCACATCCAAATCGACACAACCGAAGTTCTCTTATGAAATTTCAAATTATTCTATTAGTTCTACGTAGTTTTACTTTGATTTCATGATGAACACTCTTCCGGGTTGAATTTGAAGTCGATTTTTGGGTGAGGGAGAAGAAAAAGTCGATTTTGAGTTAAGGGAGATGACCGATTTCGTTTGTAAAATAAATGGGGGAGAGAAGAAGTTGAAGATCGTGGGTGAGAGGTTGAAGATCGTGGGTGAGAGAAGTTGAAAATGAAGAAGGAGATTTTAGGAGGGAGAGAGGGAGATTATCGAAGGAGTTTTCGGGTGAGTGAGTGTGCGATTTTGGGTGCCGAATTTTGCCCTAAATTCGATTTTTGGGTGCCGATTTTTGGGTGCCTATTTTCTGAGTTTTTTTTGTTTTATTTATTATTTTTTTTTAATTTTTTTTTCAACCGGGTCGACCCGATTTTAATGGGTTTGGGTGTGTATTTGTTGGTTAGATCGGTAATTATTTTAAACTTGTAGGTTTTTTTGTCTTTTCGTTCTATTTTTCAATTAAAATTAAATGGTTAGATATTAAGAGGATATTTGAACATTTGTTTTAAGTTTGAGGGGTATTCCAGCGATTGATTCATGTAACTAAGGAGGTTTGACTCTCTTTCCGAGAAAAGATACCCTCGCACACAAAAAAAACCTTTATTTCCTCTTCATCAGGTGAAGTAGAATGAAGTTGCAAGCTGCCTGAGAATTTTAACCACATTTCTCACTTGTGTTTAGACTCAAGCTCCACAATAAACTATCGAGCAGAGAAAGCAAGAAACAAAGATGATCATGATAGCCAAGTTCCAGATGGTTTATCCCGCAGCTTCGTCGCCCTTTTCCAGCTGTTGGTCGCCAAGAATGCTTGCTGCTTTACGGTTATAGATTTGCCTCACATCACATAAAATTACCAGTGTTTTAACACAACAAAATATATTTATATATAGAAAAAGGTTAAATTTTTTTTTCTCTATCTATCAACGAGTAACCAGAATTTTCAACGCCTTTCTGAAAGGCGATCAACATCAAAATTTGATATCATCCCAAGGCACTGATCAACTGAATGGGTATCTTGAATCCCATTTGCAGGTCATCCCTTTCTATACTATTCCTCCACCGTCGCTAGCTTCAATCACCAATCCGGCGATCTTCTTCGGTTCTCTCGGAAAACCCTAGTTTCAGTTTCTCTAGAAGGTGGCACTTCGGCCACTCTCATCCCCCTGATCAGCAACATCATCAAGGGGAGAAAATTTTCTGGCTTGGTCTCACAGCAGATATAGGTCTGTCTATCGGTAAAGCTCTCACCGGTTATGCGACGGAATAACCAGGAAGAGATAATATTCTGATTCAGATCTCACCTAGAGATCGAGAATCAGTTTCGCCAGACCTAGAGAGAAACACGGAAGAAGGACTCTCTCGAAGGAGCTGAGGAAAGGTGGCAGAAAAAGTTGTTGCAGAGAAGGAGGAAAAAGGGGAATAAAATCTTTCTGATAATTAAGTGAGGAGGTCGTTTGTTCGTACTTATATGCGATTGAAATTAGGAAATTTGGTTTGGGCATACCCAACCGGTTTACGTAATACGATAATAAAATAGAAAATAACCAGAATAACCGGTAAACCGAAGATACTGTAGCAATACTCCCTGGTTCACAACATTCTTGGCCTCAAGAATGGAACTCGGGGAATTTGCTGATGAAATCTTGGTAGAACTCCCAGGTTGCCTTCTCCGGACCTTCACCCTGTCACTGAACGAGTACCTTAGTTACTGCAGCATTCCGGCGATTTACCGTTTTGGTCTCGAGTATGGCTTCTGGTTCTTTGGCTGTTGTGATATCGCGCCAATATTGGGGAAGGAGAGGCGCTGCAAAGGGCGGGTTAGGACACAGTTTGAGTTGTTTGACGTGAAATACATCGTGAATGGCTGCGCCGGAAGGGAGGTCAAGCTTGTATGCCGTGTTTCCGATTCGATCCAGCACCCGAAATGGTCCGTAAAACCGAGGAGAAAGCTTATGTGGAGTACCTCTGTTTTTGAGGGAATGTTGCCGATAAGGTTGTAATTTGAGGAAGACAAAGTCGCCCAGCTTGAACTCTCTGGCTGAACGATGACGATCCTCATTCTGCTTCATCTGATTTTGGGCTCTTATGAGATGAAATTTGAGCATGTTGATGACTTCCTCCCGCTTTCTCATACTCCTGTCAATAACCAAACAAGAACTTTCCCCGGGTAAATAAGGTAGGTGAAGAGGAGGGGGCTGTCCATAGTGTACCTCAAACGGAGTGCATCGAGTCGCTGAGTGATAAGTGGTATTATACCACCATTCAGCCAAAGATAACCATTTGAACCACGATGAGGGAGTTTCGGAAGTCATACACCAGAGATAAGTTTCAAGTGTTTTATTTGTAGCCTCTGTTTGCCCGTCTGTCTGTGGATGGTAGGCAGTAGAGAACTTGAGCTCGATACCCTGCGATCGAAACAGTTCTCTCCATACTTTGCTGAGAAAAAACGGATCACGATCACTAACAACATCTTGGGGCATACCGTGCAATTTAAACACGTGATCCAGATAAGCCTGGGCAACGTCCAACGCCGTATAGGGATGAGATAATCCGATGAAATGGGCGTTTTTGCTGAGGCGATCCACGACAACGAGTATGCAATGCTTGCCATGTGAGGGTGGAAGACCTTCAATAAAATCAAGGCTGATGGACTGCCACACACCCGTAGGGATGGGGAGAGGTTGTAATAAACCCGGTGAGGCAGCTTGATCATACTTGTTGCGTTGGCATGTAGAATAGTGGCGTACGTAATTCTGTACCTCAAGACTCATCCGTGGCCAAAACAATAGTGATTTGACTCGGTGAAGTGTTGCATCCCGTCCCGAATGTCCCCCGACAGCTGAATCATGCAACCAACGAAATATTAAAAGCTTCACATTTGCTTCATCCCCCACAACCAATTTACCCTTTCGGCGGAGCTCATTGTTGTTGAACGAGAATGAAGGATGCGACAAGGGATTGGCTTTTATATATGCAATTATCCGAGCAAGGGAAGCATCCGTTTGCCACAGCAGGCGAATGGAGTCCAGAAGTCCTTCATGAGCTTGCGATAATGTAATGTGTAGAAGGTGGGAGCTGGTTACCCGAGAAAGAGCATCCGCTGCATGATTTTCTTTTCCTTGTTTGTATTGAATCTCGTATGTATACCCCATCAATTTAGATAGCCACATGTGCTGGAATGGTGTAGTGATTTTCTGATCCAACAGGAATTTGATGCTCTTTTGATCTGTTTTAATAATGAAGAGCTTATGAGCGAGGTAAGAACTCTATACTTGAACCGCGTGGACAATGGCGAGGAATTCTTTCTCGTACACCGATAATGCTTGATGCTTAGGTCCTAACGCACGGCTGATGAAGTAGATCGGGTGATGATCTTGCATCAAGACGGCGCCAATCCCAGTGTTAGACGCATCAGTCTCGACGATGAAAGTTTTAGAAAACTCTGGTAGCGCCAAGACCAGGGCTGTGGTGAGGGCGCCCTTGAGATTCGCAAAGGCGTCAGCTGCCTCATCTGACCAGTGGAATCCATCTTTCTTGAGGAGGTTTGTAAGTGGTTTAGCAATGATGCTATAACCCTGAACAAATCTCCGGTAATAATTAGCGAGCCCCAAGAAGCTGCGAAGCTGTTTCTGGTTCTGAGGAGCTGGCCAATCACGGACAGCAGAGATCTTAGTGGGATCGGTACTAACACCTGCTGCAGATATGAAATGTCCCAAGTACTCCACAGTAGTTACCCCGAATGTGCATTTAGAAGGCTTCAAATAGAGTTGCTGAGAGCGAAGAATAAGGTGCACTTCTTCGAGGTGATTAAGATGAGATTCCCAATTTGGACTGTAAACCAGGATATCATCGAAGAAGACGAGCAAGAATTTGCGCGCAATCCCCTGAAAAACATGGTTCATCAATCCCTGAAAAGTACAAGGAGCGTTAGTGAGACCAAACGGCATAACGAGATACTCATAATGCCCTGAATGAGTTTTGAATGCTGTTTTATAAATATCTCCTGGATCCATGCAAATTTGATGAAATCCGGCGCGTAGATCCAACTTTGAAAAATAGCAGGAACCTCCAAGTTCATCCAACAAGTCATTGAGCAAAGGAATTGGGTATTTATCCTTGATAGTTTGCTTGTTAAGGCCGCGGTAATTGACACAAAGTCGCCATGATCCGTCTTTCTTTTTGACGAGAACGATGGGAGAAGCATATGGACTAGAGCTGTATTGTATCACACCCTGCTCCAACATATCCTTAATAAGTTTCTCAATGACATCTTTTTGGGAAGAGGAATACCGATAAGGACGGAGGTTGACCGGGTTCGCTCCTATCTCCAATGGGATTCGATGATTGAAACCTGCTCGAAACGGAGGCAAATCGATGGGCTCCTCAAATAAATCGGCATATGTTTCTAGCAATACTTGTAACCTTGGGTCAGAACCCATCTCTGTTCCGGAGGCAGCTATGTGGCACACTTGCAGTTCAGAACTAGCCGGAGAAGCTTCGTCAACCATTCGACCTTGGAGTAAAGCTATCTGGGGAGACTGTGAGAGTAGTTTATTTAAGCTACCTCCTCAAATTACCTTACAATCGTTCTTGGTAACACCCCGGAGTACGTGCTTAGTTCCTTGAACAGAAAACTCCATCCGTAAGTGAGCAAAGTCCCACCAAATCGGTCCGAGGGTAGAAAGCCACTGAATTCCGAGAACCAAATCGCAACAATCAAGAGGCAAGGTGCGAATTTCAGTTGTGAACCTGTAGCCTTGTAGCAGCCACGTGAACTCTGAACATTTGAATTTGGACAGTATGGTATTACCGTTTGCAGCTGAAACTGGCATAGGCTTAGTTTGCTCCAGACGACAACCTACATCCTTAGCTACTTGCAAGTCAAGAAAGTTGTGTGTGCTTCCCGGATCAATTAGAATATAAATCCTCCTCTTTCCGATCTGTCCCACAACTCGCATACAGTTGTAAGTGGCTGAGCCATTCAAGGCATTCACAGAGATTGTTGGTGTAGACTCATTAGCCTCTTGCAACTGTTCCATAAGTGTTTCTTCCTCATCTATCGATTCATCCTCACCATCACCCTCCAAGACGTAAATCTGGGATCTCTTATGTTTAAGATGATGACCTGGGGTATAAGGCTCATCGCAAAACATACAAAGGCCCTTGTTACGGCGCTCTTGCATCTCCTCGTAAGAAAATCGCTTAGGCGCCCTCTCGGTAGTGGTTCTATTTTGGGTATGGTTTAGAGGTTTGTTGGGAGTATGTTTTGGGATTTCGGGTGTGGGTAGAATAGGCTGTATCGAGCTGTTTTTTGGGAAGGTTGAAGATGAGGGGGAAAGTGTTTTAGGGTAAGGATTGAAGGGAGCTCTAAAGGTTTTAAAGGGAGTAAGTTGTAAGGCTGATTCATGTAGGCGAGCTATTCGGGCAGCTTCAGGGACCGAGTAAACGGGAAATTGGCGGACATGAAGCGATAGGTGGGGGTTCATGTTGGTGAGGAATATGCTTAAGGCGTGTGGTGAGGGAAGTGAAAGGCGGGTTAAAGCATTTTCGAAATTGTCGAGGTAAGTTTCTACCGAGAGAGAGCCCTGCTTCAGACTTACCAATTCTGACAGGGGATCATCGTATAAATCACCAAATCGAGTTGAAATTGCCACAACATATTCTGTCCAGGAAGGAATCAAATCGAATCTGGATGATATATAATGATGATGCCATTGCAAAGCTTTACCCGTCATGTGGAGTGAGGCTAATCGGACCTTGAGCTCCGGAGGAGTTTCATCTAGTGAGAAGAACTGTTCACATCGAAATAACCAATCTCGCAGTGCCGTTCCATCAAACATCGGGAAACCGATCTTAGTTAACCTAGCAGATAGTCCATTGGGTAAGGATGGGAGGTGAATATGGGGATTTTCACCTGCAACTGTCGTGCTCTGTTTCGATGGGTAAGTGTCCGGAGGCATCGGAGCTTGTTCCCCAAACCTCGCCGCAGTCACTGCTGCTGATGATGATGGAGTAACCTCGATGGGTCGTTTTTGAGGATCCGAAGATTGAGAAAGGAGCTTAAGCACCATCTGCTCCAGCTTTTCTAGCTTTCCACCCAGCTCTGTTCTTAATTCATCTGTTCGTTGCCGCTGCTCCTCGGCTTGTTGATTTTGCTGGGTTCTTAGACTCTCCACTTGATCACGGAACTCGTTCACCGACCTGGTATCCACCATCTTATGATCGGAGGAACGCCAAGCTCTGATACCAATGCGACAGATTAACCGGGAAGGGATAATATTCTGATTCAGATCTCACCTAGAGATCGAGAATCAGTTTCGCCAGACCTAGAGAGAAACACGGAAGAAGGATTCTCTCGAAGGAGCTGAGGAAAGGTGGCAGAAAAGTTGTTGGAGAGAAGAAGGAGGAAAAAGGGGAATAAAATCTTTCTGATAATTAAGTGCGGAGGTTGTTTGTTCGTACTTATATGCGACTGAAATTAGGAAATTCGGTTTGGGCATACCCAACCGGTTTACATAATGCAATAATAAAATAGAAAATAACCAGAATAACCGGTAAACCGGAGATACTGTAGCAATTCGCCTTCAAATTTCACTCCATTTTATTGAATTTATATTTTTTGGATACAAAAGTGAATAATTTGAATTAAGAGATTCTCATTTGTTACCGGCCAACAAGAAAAAGGACCCGACTCAGTCCGTAACTTTCCGATTGATCTCACGCTGGTTGTTTAATCTTTTTTCTTTTTGACACACGGTGGTTGTTTAATCACCGGTAGATTTTAAGAGTCATGTCCACGGCGGTTTCACAAGCTGCTTCTGAGCTTCCGACAAGCCTCTTATTACTTCCTCGTCTTCCGGTGTCTCTTTTCTCAATATCTCGTAATCTCCAATCGCCGATTCCCAATTCCCAAGCTGCAACCACCACATCAAAAAAGTTGGAGCCCCCTTTTTATGTTATATTCATGATTATGCCACATGTTATACTAATAATTACAACAACGCCCCAATAAAAGATATTGCTTGTTTAGCTTTTGAAGAAAAAAAATAACCTTGGCGTTACAATCGGCTCGTCTGAGTCGAGCCTTGGCGTAGCCAGGACGGACGGTGAGAGCCACCGTGGAATCTTCAACGGCTCTATCGAAATGGCCCATTTTGGACAGACAAGCTGATCGGTTACAGAGCAAAACGGAGTTTTTCGAGTCGTGGTCTAATCCTTCGCCATACACAGCACAAGCTTCTTGAAATCGTCCGGCTTTAAACAAATCGTTGCCTTTTGACCGAGCCGTCATCACCACCTGAATACGCCGGAGAACCATACTCACTTCCCTGTTGTTCCCGTCCAGCTTATTCGCTCGTTGAATCGCCTCAACCGCCTCTGCTAATCTGATTGAACAAATACCATTTTGATGAAATAGAACAAATAATGAAATAGAAGCAATCTCAGTCTTGAAATTTTGAAGCTATATGAAGATTTTATATAAAGGTGGAACCAATAAAACCAGAAATAGAATATTCGAAAGTTTTGGAGGACTAAAAGAGAGCAAACCTGTCGGAAGACATGTGAACCTGAGCCCAGACAACCAAGAAACCGGCGTAACCGATCGGTCCGTAATACTTTGTGGTAATTTCCACGTCAAAAACGGGACATCTAGACATAGCATCATCGGCCTCTTGATGTCTGTTAGTCTTCAAAAAGGCCTCTGCTTGCAATGCATATACCTGAGGAGCTGCATCGGCGCCTGAAGCTATGGTGTTTGTAGTTTCTTTGATTAGAGTGTTCCAGTCTCGCAATCTCTTGGCTTCTGTACATTTGTTGAGATGTGTTTGTACCATTTTAGCCTTGGAAATGTCTTCTTGGTCTGCTTCAGGACCCGAATGCTTCAAATGATACGTCGACTTCTCGATCTCCCCTAATCTATTATAGGGTTTTGATGAGGTTACCTGAGATACAAGTAAGCCAACCGATGATGTGCTCTATGGTAATGAGGCTCTATTCTGATTGCTTCTCTACACTCAAATACCGCCTCAAGGATTCTCCCCAATGCAGTTAAAGCTGCACTTTTGTTACTTCGATAAGCAGCCTTTTTAGGATCGATGGCTCTAGCTGCATCATACAACGCTAACGCCTCTGCAAAATTCCCGTTTTTGTAATCTTCATTCCCCATTCTCTTTAAAGTTTCCGGATCCATCCGTGTTGAAATCGCCCTACACAAAGATCCAGACTGATCTTGGTTATTTGAAACCGATGTTTGTCTTTCCCCTTCCGTTGTCTTCTCCACTCCATATCTGTTCTCAACAGTGGTTTGATTACTCACCTCTGCGTCAGGGTGCTTCAAGTTGCCAAGATTGCCAAACAACATTACATTGCTCTAAGATACTCGAACCATAGAGCCATTATTCCCTTTTGCTTTCTGATTATCTATGATTATACTCTCTAGCTCACCTGATAAACCGATTGCTTCCCTCGGCACTTTCCTCCCTTGTTGTTTTACTGATCTTTGATTATTACTTGGTTGGTAATTTCCGATATTGCCTAGTGGATAGTTATTAGGGTATTGATTCAATGCAGGTTTTGAAGTAGCTCTACTATATATCTGGTTCTGAATTTGGATTGGCTCTGGGGAAACTTTATGGTCTTGAAACTTTTTCTGGTTGAATTCGGTACCTGGAGATTTGGTGAACTGAATGTTAGTGGAAGTACCAGTGGCTGCAGAGGCATTGCTGATATTCGTTGTGCTTTTATGGCTACCATTGTCAGGAGGAAATTTCTTGAACCACAAGCCACGTCTCCCAAATACATTCCCCAACAATCCACAATGCCACCTTTTTTCCATGGGATTTTGCATCATCCTTCCTTTGCAGAAAAATCAATCAAACCCCAGGAAAGAGCTAATTTATGAAGATAAACAGAGCATAGTGGTTGGTATTTAAAGAAGAGGACACCATTGTTATAGAGATGGATAAGGCTTCTTTTGTTGCGTGTCCTCCTCTTGAATCAATGATTTTATACAAAATGACATTATGATCAAACTAGGTTAAGAAGAAATCCGAAAATGAAGGATTTTCGAAAATGAAAAATGCGAAAATCGATTCAAGAAATGTGAAAATGAAAGTTAAAGTAACAAAAGAAGAAGAAGAATGGTTTAAATTTCTCTTCTCGAGTCGATGTCAAATTGTCAATAGACTTGGTTGTTGACTTCTATTATGTTCTCTTCTGTCAATTTTTTGTCATTCTTCCTCTCTTCTTCTTTTTTCTTGTTCGTCGCAGTTTGTTTTTTCTATGGCTATATGGTCTTGTAAGAGAAACAAACAATTGAACCTTCGATGTGTCTAGTCAATATTTAGAATGAAAGTGAGAGACTTGTCCGAACAAAAACTAGTCCGAGTTTATCTCGACCTAGTTCTATTTTTGGTGATTTTAAGAGGTTCGCGTTAGGTTTTGTTTTCCTTATAAATCTTAGGGTTTACGACAACGTCTAAGTAGTCAAAATACCATAGGGTTATTTCAAGTTCCTAGTTATAACTCAGTTTCTTATTTACGTCTTGTCGACTGCTAATAATTCGTTAAAAGTCAGTTTCCATAACAATTGATATGGAGCAGACGTGAACAAAAGAGTAGTCAACAGAGAATTTTTTGGGTTCAAATTGATTAGGATAGACATAAAAATGGAACTAAATGTGCCAAAGTTCCTCAAACCAAAACTGAATCCGAATATTAACAAAAAAACATATAAAATAATCCAAAATATCAGGTTCACAAACGAGAATTTTTGAGACAGAATTTTAATACGTTAATCAATACAACCAAATAATAAAATTTATTACCTAGTTGTTAAAATAGAATTTAATTAACACTAAAATGATGGTAGAAATTGTATATACATATATAGCAAAAACTTTTATTGTAACTGAAACAATAAGATAACAGTATTTACTTCAACAAAATTGATCTTAGATATATTAATGTGTGAGGAAACAAATAATAAATATGAAACCAATAAAGTAGGGTTGGAAATATTGTAGTGTTTCGAAGCTATGAAAATATCAAACTTATATTAAATTTTCTTCAATCTTACTTCATTTAACTTTAAAACCAATAGAATTACTTTACTTGAAATTAATCTTAATATTTTAAACTAAAATTATTCTATTTTAAAATATAGAAAAAATAATACATTAAAACACTCAAATACAATATTTTAAACTCTGTATAAATTAATAGTGTTGGAATTATAATATTTAGTAATATATTAGTTGCTGTAAAAAAAGTTAATTTACGACTTAAGAATGTATTTGTATATGAAGATATTAAATTCTTACAATCTACGGGAATAAGACCATCCAAAAAGTGGGGCCCAGTAGGTCCTACTCCTAGTCGGGTTTGTAGGTCCCACATTTGCCTTTGTTATCCTACATATAAACCTATTCGGGACTGGAAAAACACTCAAGTCTTCATCATCTCCTTCCTCTATGTTCTTCTTTTATTTTTCTCTCCCTTAACCTCAATTCGCTTTGATTCACGAATTCGACTCGAAATATCCCAAATGGGTAATCTTTAGTTTTATTAGATTTCATCTCGACATAATCTGATCCTTCTCTTTGAATGACCAATCCTCTGTTTTGTTTAATACTCTGTTTTCGCAGTGAGTTTTGTCGTTGAAAAATCACAGAGAATGTCAGCGAGTCAAAACGTCGTCGTATCAGAGACCACAAGGTCAAATATCATCATCAACAACAACTCTTCTTCCCAGAAACCCTTAACGGCTCCCCCTGGTTTCATCTCAATTTCCAAGAAAAAGCTTCTCAAGAACATAGACATCATCAATGGTGGCCAAAGAATCAACGCTTGGGTAGATTCAATGCGAGCTTCTTCACCTACACATCTCAAATCACTCACTTCTTCTATCTCCTCACAGCAACAACTCAACTCATGGATCGTAAGTCGTCTCCAGTCTCACTCACAAATTTTTGATCATGAGTTTTCCTCCTCTTACAGCTTTCTCCTATCTTTCCGACAGTTGCAGCATCCTTCAGCACTAGAAATGTTCGGACAGATCATGGAAGCTTCGAGAGGGAANAATCTACGCACGACCGACGATTCCAACATTCCATTAACCCATGTTTCGCAGTGAGGTGAGGCAGGATCTATGATTTTCATTATACAATTATGTATATGTATTTTGATGAGTGCTTCGTTTAGGGAGAAAATTAGAGGTTGAAACCAGATGTGCTATTAGGGTTTTAGTTAATTGTTGCAAAAGAATTAATGATATTTTTATCACGAAAAATGAGTTAAACCTATTAGGGATTTATTAGATAATAAATAAATAAATATTAAAAAGATGAATAGGAATGTGGTGATTTACTTGTGTGGTGTGGTGGGAGAAAAGAGTAGAAATATTATGTTAATTTATTATTTTAATGGAGATTCTTGTGTTGACTTAATTATTAAAAAGGATAAATTATTATGTGTTGGTGTATTGGTTAAGGATACTAAATTATTTATGGTGGATCATGGTATAGTAAAATGAACCATAATCAATTAATTAACTGAAATAAACTAATATAATTATTAGATAAATATTAAACATTAGTCTAAGCAAGTATAATGGTTGATTCATTAATGTGGGAATAAATTTTTGGTGAATGTGATATTCACGTAACGCGGGTATGGTGGAATCGAGTAACGTTAGTTGGTTTAACTGCGTTGATGGGTGTTGGGCTACGACAACAGCGGTGTTGAGTCATAGTTCATTAACGGCTGGTAGACCGGAAACAACCATCGACGTGACGGGAGCTCGACGTGAGCGAATAGGCCGACGTGGCCGTGGTGTTAAGCCGACGTGGCTTTGGGGGTTCCGAATCCTTAAACCGACGTGGTTAAGGATGAGGAAGAGTGGTTGTGACTTAGACAAACACGGTTTAAATACATATATCTTGGTAGTATTTGTGTCGACTTTTGTGGAATTAATCGTGCTAGTTTTCATTCCTAAATAAAGTAATTATCAAGATTATATATATACTTGTATAATGGAAATATGTGGTTAGGCGTGATTGTTTCACTGAGTAATTATGTTACTCATGCCTCCTTTTGGATGCAGATGAGTTCAAGCAGTAGTGATGCAGTGACTCGGGGTGGTGCTACGTTTTGAGAATTTTTAAACATTATTCATATATTTTTATTTTGAATCTTGAGTATCGTTAGATTTTTTTAAAAAGTTATTTTCTTATGTTTTTTTATAATAATTTTATACTTGGGTTTGACGAGAATTCTTTTAATAAAAAGAATTATCACTTATACTTTATATGAGATTTCAAATAAATTATAAATTAAGTACGAGACGATGACACATGTTATGTATTTTGGAGATGGGTGTTACAGATGTCATCGGCTAACGGGTAGGAAAGCTGATTAATCGTTGTATCTTGATGTACACATTGTGGTGAGTGTTGTTTCCTTCTGTTTCGAGTAGAAAGAATTATCCCATTAAAATAAATTATTATCGTTCCTTTCAGGTAGATCCCTTTTCCAATGTCAGTGTTGCACATGAGGTAGGAGAAGATGTACGGGGACAGATCAATAAGAACCATCCTGAAGTGTCTAAAGTTTTCATTCATATAGGTATGCAGCATACTATATGGTGAAGAATATGTCTAATTAACTACAGTGTTTCATGGTCCTAGCTATCATCTCAAATTGTCCTTGCATATCCAGCCTTTTTACAGTTCTCTTGTAACATGATGGATCACGATAGCATAGAGAAGGAAAGTAATCAAGAAAATAACATCTGCAAAGAGATAAAACATGTTGAAGCCATTGTTTGAGACATTTTTCGTCACAATACTCTGATGTATTCGTCTTTTCATATCTTTTATAATCCAGACCAAATCGACAAATTCAGAGGTTATTTCTGGTTTATTAGTTCTAAGGACAATCGACTCATTCACTTTTCTGCAGAAAATGACGATCAAACGAGTTACACCCCACTTGTTGCATAGCAAGATCTTGCTCCAAATCGAAGTGACCATGCCATCAACAATGACAATACAATAAAGCTCTTCCATGTCTGCACTTGTTGACCATTTGGTGACTCTTGCAACCATCTGATAAGTTTTGCTCTGCATGGATGCCATGAGAGCCGCTGAAGATGTAGAGAAGGAGATTATGAAGACAATCCCAAATGTGGCTCGTGTCAGCATTCAACTTAGTCTTAAAAACTTCTTGCCTCAGTAATAATTAGCTCTGGTCTTTGATGGAAATAACCGGAGAAAACCGCTCTGCAATAACTGCAACAAGTACAACTTTGAAAAAATACACAATGAACCAACTCTGTTTATAATTTCTGCATTTTTGTTGATATTTTTGGATTCATTTACACTACTCAACGAAATTGCTCATCGCACGTGATTGTCTCTTTGCGATGAGCAATTTATATCTCGAAAGTTTGCAACTTGTCGAGTCCAAAGCTGAGAAAAGTTTTGGGATTGTAAAATTGTTGATCACTGATTTTACGTTGGATAAGACTGAAGGAAAATAACATCACTGCTCTTCATGGCTCATTTCAGCCCTGACACTGTTACAATGATGGTAGCATAAATTAAAAACAAAAAGGCAAAAAAATTTTATGACTATGTTGCTACATTGAACTGCAAAATTCCTCCCGATTTGGCACTTGTTCTTGAGGAATATGCAGAAACATCAAATTCAGATCAAAGCGGGGTCTATTCATTCAAGTTAGTGTTCGAACCATTCTCTACATTTCTGTTTCTAAACCTAGTGGACACAAGTGAGTGATGATGAATGCACTTTGTAGACTTTGTTCTCGACTTCACATTTGACTCCTCTGTAGCCTTTCTCTTCTTTTTCGAGTTACCAAGGTACCCAAAAGCAAAAGCTTCTAGTGCCTTTGTAGTTAACGGTTAGGTCCTTGTACTCTGCCTCCGCCCAAGATGAAGATCCCTGGCCACATGCAGCTCTTGAGACTTACAGTGCATTTTCTGATTTTCACATCCGTTTGAAAAGATAACTGCTCGGCACATGAGCTCTCACTGTTCTACAATACGTGTGTGATGACCGTACCAGTACCATTAGCTTCATGTTCTAGTGAGATTTGCAAAACATTCAAGTCAAATTTTCTGGTTTCAGATCTTTCTGCTGATATTTCTAGATCTTTATTTCTTCCACAACAGTTATCTTCTGCAAAGGAACCGGTTGAGGACAGTTTCAGAGTTTGATCTTGATTGATGTGCTCATCTCTCATCAACATTACATTTTGATCAGCTTCTGATGACTGTGGTATCATCTGTGTCCCCTTCTTCACTAGTTTCTTCTTCCTGTACTGTTTCACCATAACAACCTAATTCTCTCAAGGTACAATCTGCGGTACTCCTTTTAGCGCAACCGGGTAACAACTTTGGTGTTCTTGGCCTCCCACCTTTCTGGTTCTTCGGCCATCTCTCATTGAGCGATATGGTGCTTCGACTCGTTGCATCTGTGTTTACAGCGCTGCTCTTACCAGAACTAACACTACCCCCACCACACAGGCACACACTCTCGAATCCATTAATTTAGTGGTTGCCTCTGCCTTGCTTTCAAATTTATTTGACATGTTATCCTCGGATTCACTCAAGTAACTTGGAGAATTTACTATTGAATCACTGGTCTCAACAGGCAGAGATATAAGCTCTTTCAATGTACATCCTTCCAGACCATTCGTCTTACTGGTATCCACAATCGTAAACATCATAACCTCCAGGCTCTTACTTGTTTTGCTGCGTGGTTGTAGGTACTTTTTCTTCTTCTTCTTTTTTGGTGAAAAATCATCAAACTCTTCGAAATTTAGACGGTCATTCTTAAGCTCCTATTCTTTTTTCCCTTTCTTCTCTCGATCCTCATTAGTTTTGAGCTCAAGAAGCGTGGGGTCTAAAGCAACTTTGTTCAAGACATCAGTAAGAGAATCAAAGTAGTGGTTCCCCTTTGACATCTTCCTCCTGGAAAACTTATTGGCTTCTGATATGAGAAAAACAATAGAATTTCTTGGACCATCTTTCGGTTGCTCGGAATGCCACCCTCTTGCCAATAAACGTGGCCAAACAGCTTCCTAGAAGAGGTCACTGGACTGGGTTTTGCTCATCCTATATTCTCCGGTTAAGAATTTGACAATATCGATAATAGGTAGATCATTGTGTATTCGTACTTCAGAGTTACAGGAGGCTCCATGGTTCAGCTTGGTTGGCTCTAATGCGCAGTTGGTCAAATCTTTTTTCCCTTTACCTATACCAATCGCCTCTGTAAGCATATCAATACCAATTGCATTCTTTAAAATGAACACATACTCCTCCAATGCAATTTTATCTTCTCTAAATACTTTAGATACCTGCAAAAACAATAGGTAGAAATCACAACATTGTACATTTTTACAGTGCTCATTTCAGTTTTAGATTACTCCTCAATCATTAACTAACCAGAAGCGTATGTACCTTAAGCAACATACGCTTGCATTCCTCAGATACATGAGACAAGATCCTAGAGAGAAATTATTGTTGCCTCCAACCTGTTAATAACTTTTGGCGTTGAACAGACCGTCTGCTTCTCAACTTACGTTCATCTACCCATCTCCGGTATTCTTTAGACCTGTAAAAGCTTCCGTAATAGTATGAGAGCATATCCTCCATGTTTTTGCTTCCAACAAATCTCTGCACCAAGGCAAGGTTTTTCCCAAGACAGTAGAGGCCAAGAAGAAACCTCTCTTCCTCAGCGTCTTCCCAAGATTCACCCAAAATCCCAGGGAATGGACAGAGGCTCTTATCGAGCCACTCGAATTTGAACTTTGCATTTCTTTGGCATGTCAATGCAAGCACAATACTCCTCGGTTTCATACTAGCAGCTGGTTCAGATTTTTCCAACGAAAAATGGTTTGATGGACTCCCTTTTTCACTCTCGGCTTCAGGGAAACCTCTGAATTTCTCACTTCTTGTCCACATAAGAGGGATAGGCAAACCAAATGAGATGAGATTCTACAGGTGAGGCTTTGATCCAAAGCATTTAATGAGGTTTAGACGATAATATTCAGGAACTAGAACTGGGATATCTCCCTGGTATTGATCTCCAACACGCCGAAGTACCTCAGGCTCTCCAGTGATTCCATGTCGATAAGCAGAATATGGAGAATTTAGTTGCTTAGAGGCTTCATCGAGAGAACCTTCCATGTCATCTGAGTGAATTGGCTCCATCTGAGCAAATCACCAATAAATGTAACTATTTCTAAGCCATACAAAAATGACAGAGCACACATCCAAAGCAATTTTCTAAAGACGAGTTAGACACACGCCCAAACACAATTCTACAATAGTGTTTAATCAGATTTACGCACTACTAACATTTAGCATGCCACTGACCAATTCCTAATCTACCCAAAACTCATCCACAACAACAATTGTGTACACTCTTTGTTCACTCACCAGAGAACGTGTACAACCACTTACACACAAAGCATCTCTTTCTTCTTAAGAGCGACAACCCTAGCTGCCAGTCGACATCTTCTTTTTATATGTCACTTGCACTAGGGTTTCCTCTTTCCTAAATGAATATTCAGCAATATTCATCACCACAAACTTGCATTCTTTGAATATCATTTCTTCCTTACACAGTTTGATATCTCCTTTCCAATGAGATTATGTCACGTCAGCACTTTCAAACTTCCCGCGTCCAGACTTACGTGTTGCACACCGCTCCATCTGTTTAGCCACAATCCTTGTGCTAACAATCTCCCCCTTTTTGTCTAAATGTGAGATCTCCAGAAACCTGCATCATCATCAACAACCTCCACACACACACAGAACATGCATCACACAAGTAGTCTTAAACCTATCAGATTAACATCAAGGTTAGTCTCACACAAGATTCAATGCTCTTACACAACATCACACATGTTCCAGAGGTTCCAAAGAAAACAGAACATAACATAAAAAAAACATAGCCAAACTCAAAAGAGATCGCATTATAAGAAACACAGTGGCTCCCCCTATCTACTGGATCCTATCAGGGTACACATTAGCCACTTTCCTCTCCGGACTCATGTCATCCTTCAGACGTATCCTCACCAGCTTGGCGTTTGCCTCCACACGTGTATTCTCCTCCTTCTTGAGATCACAATTAGACAAAAAACACACATAAGAGAAACAAATTAAAGCACAGCAACAAATAGGAAGGAGAATAAATACCAATAACCCTCAGTTGCATGGCCTTAACCAATCGACCAAGCTCTCTCAAGTCATCTAAAAGGCGTGGTGTAGATGTACCACCGTCTTCTTTCCTCACACTTCTGTCCTGTTTCGGATCAAGCACCATTGGGAGTGGAGGCCGAGAAGTAGTATCACCTCGATGACCGGGGACATGTCGTTAATACATAAGAAGATTATGTATCAAGTTAGGAAAAATGAGCCGCGTGGCTCTGTCCGGAGTGTGACCAATTTTTAGAATTTGGTCATAAGCAATCTTCCCGAAGTCAAAAGGTTTCCCTTGGATTAACATAAACAAGAATTGCACTCGCCCCTTAATCATCGACGTTTTGTTTGACGTAGGTAACCAATTTCGACAGCAAAACTTGTACATCAGCTGCATCAAGGGCGTCATGTGTTTGGAGCAGAATCCTTCCCAACGGATCCATTTTCCACCAGTGAGGGCATGTACCGCCGCATCTAGATCCTTAGACAGCCAGTCATTGGACAGAGCAGATTCCTCCGAGTTCGGAAGTGAATACATCTCGTTGATAATATCCGGTGTGAAATCGTACATCAATCCGCGGACATATACCATGTTTGTGCCTAGGCGGTACTCAAGATTTCCAAGATTGGCATAGAATTCCCTCACAATTTCAGGAACATAAGAACTTACATCAAGCACGGTGTAGATGAGTCCGGTTTTCTCGATGATCTCCTTCACCTCATGGAACTCCCGAGAGATGAACTGCTTCATCCGGGTGGCGGCATCAGCGGAGGCGAACCGTTGGTTGAAGGACCGTGACATCAGTTTTGACATCTCCGGGTTTTGCCGAAAAGCCGGGGCAACCTTGGCCCGTTTTTCTTCAAAACGAACTTCGAGCACCGTGTAGGGGTAGTGTCCTCCAGCTCTAGGGTTGTCGGTGTCCTCCATCTCTGCATCCGAGGTGGAAGACGAGGGAGGGTCTGCTACAGGAGCCTTCGCCTTTCCGGATCTGCGAGCAGGACGCGACGACGACGGCGGCGGCGCGGGGAGTGCTAGAAGTGCGGGAGTGTCATTATCGACAAGAGTAGCAGCGAGTTCTCGCTCCTGGGTCGCGGAACGCCGAGTAAAGGGACGCCGAGGGGTTGCCATGGAAAAAAAAACGGAAGCCAAAAGGACACTATTTTAGGGTTTCGAGCGTGGCGACGGCAATTTGGAGAGAGAATGTCCAAATGAGGGTGGAAGGGTTTCCCTCTTTATAAACCGAGGTTAACTTGCGATGAGTCGGTTCCTCAATGTGCGACGGTTCACATAAAGCAGAGAAAAAGAAAATTATTAGTATTACGAAATAGAGAACGAATTAACGGTTGCACAGACAAAAATGTTCCAGTGATACAGAGCATCGCACACACACCAGATTAATCCTCAATTCACAGGCAATTTAACTTAATGAACCAATGAAGGAATATAGGCTATCTGAAACTGTATATCACATTGCAGAGAAATTTTTAAAGAAAATAGAAAAAACTTCGACCAAACCCACATAAATATATGAATTCAAACTGTACTGCACACAAATGGGAATTATAGTCACATAGATGATGCAGTCACATTGAAGAGGTCACTCCAAACAATATGCCAGAATAGTGTACCAACTAATCATCTCATTACTCTGAATACGATGGGAAGATACCCTCTTCTCCATTTTTATCATTATTTCCTTCCCTTTTTTTTTCTCAGAAGGAACTTAACTTCGAATTAGATCTATTTCAGTCCAGTTTGTGGTTGCAACCTGACCCAAAAACACCTTTTCTCGATTAAGTACTACCTTCTGCCCAATCCGGACAGTGTTCAAGCCTAGAGGAAAATGTGGTAGCATCTTACGCCAAGTTGAGTATCCTATCATCTCAGGCCTTTGTATGTGTCATCATCTCTCCTTTTTTTTATCAACTTTTCATCCTTATATTTTTGTTTGACAAATATCCATGGCACATTACTATCTACTCCCTTCCCAAGTGTTCATTTGTATATAGAGACTCATAATTGTCACAATCTACCTGTCATACATCTGAAAGCTCCCTCTCTCATAGTCGTGACCTATATACACACATTTGCAACTTCCTTCTCCACTATTGCACAAACAGTCATAGTTCACACATTCCGAGTGCTTTTCGCAGTGAGATAAAAGTATTTGCATCCAAGACCTTAGTAAAAATATCAGCAAGTTGTTTTTCAGAAGCGACATGCACAATCTCAACAGTCTTATCCTCCACCAGTTCCCTAACAAAATGATGTCTTATATCTATATGCTTAGTTCTAGAGTGCTGCACCGGGTTCTTAGATATATTTATTGCACTCATATTATCACAATGTATAAGCAAGGGTGCAATATTCATACCGTAGTCTGCCAACATGTGTTTCATCCATAGTAGTTGAGTACAACAGCTACCCAGGGCAATGTACTCTACTTCTGTGGTAGACAAAGTAACACAATTCTGTTTCCTGCTATGCCAAGAGATCATGTTATTTCCAAGAAAAAACATCCACCTGAGGTACTTTTTCGATCATCAGTGCTACCTGTCCAGTCTGCATCACAGAAACCAGCTAAGTTAGTATTTGTCTCTTTTGTGTAACACATACCTAGGTTTGTTGTTCCTTTCACATATTTCAGTATGCGCTTGACGGCCAACAGGTGTGATGCACGTGGATTGGCTTGGTATCTTGCACACACTCCCACACTGTAGCACAGATCCGGCCTGCTCGCTGTCAAGTAGAGTAAACTTCCTATCATTGTTCGATATAGCTTTTCATCAACTGGTGGTCCTTCTTCATCCCTGGACAACTTGCTGGTAGTGCTCATAGGCGTGATAGCAGCTTTACTCGTCTGCATATCAAATCGAGACATAAGGTTTCGCGCATAGGTGCTTTGTGACACAAAGATCCCTTCTGATGTTTGTTTCACTTGCAGTCCAAGGAAGTAGTTGAGCTCTCCCACCATACTCATCTCGAATTCCTACGTCATATTCATCACAAATCGGTCTACAAGTGCCTTGCTTGTTCCTCCAAATATGATATCATCAACATAGATGTTAACTATCAACATATGACCCTTTTCTTCTTGAATGAAGAGAGTCTTATCTACGTTCCCCCTTCTGAAGTTAGACCTTAACAAGAATTGAGTGAGATGCTCATACCATGCCCTTGGTGCTTGCTTAAGTCCATATAGAGCTCGCTTGAGTTTGCAGACATGTGAGGGAAACTTAAGATCTTCAAACCCTTTAGGTTATGTCACATACACTTCCTCCTGGAGTAGTCCATTTAAAAATGCACTTTTTACATCCATCTGGAATAACTTGATGTCCATCTTGCATGCTATGCCGAAGAGTAGTCGGATCAATTCCATACGTGCCACTGGTGCAAAAGTCTTGTCAAAGTCCACTCCTTCTATCTGACTGTACCCTTGAGCAACCAATCGTGCCTTGTTTCTAACAATGTTTCCATCTTCATCGATCTTATTTTTAAAGACCCACTTTGTTCCCACAACATTGACATTGCTTGGTCTAGGTACCAAGTCCCATACGTCGTGTCTGGTGAACTGCTCCAGTTCTTCATGCATTGCTGCCACCCATTATTCATCTTTCAATGTTGCACTCACATCTTTCGGTTCTATAAGTGACACAAAAGAAGCCAGCTTAACCATATTCTTGAAATCAATCTGAACTTTCCTAGTTCTTCTATCACCATGAATGTCTCCAATTACATCATCTACTGAGTGGTTATGATGCACTTGCAACTGACTGTCTGCCCGTGTTCTTTCCTCTGTGCCCTCATCTTTAACTTCCTCCTCCGTTGGTAGTGATACATCAGCTCTGTTCTGATTGCCTTGCACATCTTCTTCCTGTGTAACTCTTTCAGCTGTTAATATACTTCGATCATCAAACACTACATTTACTGATTCAATAATCATCCTAAGGTTTTTCTTATAGACCCGATAAGCCATGGAGTGATTCGAGTAACCCATAAACAGTCCCTCTTCACTTCTAGAGTCAAATTTCCCAAGACGATTTCTCTCATCGAGTATGTAACATACACACCCAAAAACATGAAAGTAGCTCAAATTTGGAGTCTTTCCTTTCCAAATTTCATATGGTGTAGTCTTGGTACCTAGATTGACATAAACCCTGTTGATGATGAAGCACGCCGTGCTTATTGCCTCAGCCCAAAACCATGTAGCTACATTGTTTGCATGCATCATCGCTCTCGCCATCTCCTGTAGAGTTCTATTTTTTCTCTCCACCACTCCATTTTGTTGTGGAGTCCTTGGTGCTGAGAATTGATGTCTAATCCCATACTTATTGCAGAAACTCTCAAACACCTCGTTCTGAAATTCTCCACCAAGATCGCTCCTTATTTTACCAATGTTCCTTTCATCATTGAGCATTTGTAGTGTGAAGATCTTGAACTTCTCAAATGCTTCAGATTTCTCCCTCAAAAAATTCACCCAAGTAAACCGTGAGAAGTCATCTACCATAACCAGAATATACCTCTTACCGGCAATGCTTTCTGTTTGTATTGGGCCAATTAAATCCATGTGTATCAATTCCAAAACTCGTTTAGAGCCAATTTCAGGTACCTGTTTATGTTGTACCTTTATTTGCTTTCCCTTGCAGCACCCTTTGCATGTGTTCCCGAGTTCCTTTTCAAGCTTAGGAACTCCACGAACTACCTCTGCTTGCACGATTCGTTGAAGCTCATGTATGTTTATGTGTCCGAGTCGTCTATGCCACAGTTCCAACTGAGATTCAACCACTGAAAGGCATTTAGCTATCGCATTCCACATGTAGCAATTATTACTCGACCGGGACCCATGTATCAGATTTCCTTGATTATCCATCGCTTGACATTCATCCTTAGTGAAGAACACTTTTAGCCCTTCGTCACATAGTTGGCTCACACTAATCAGATTCGCCTTGAGTCATTCTATATAGTAAACATTCATCAGTGAGGGTTGCAAGTCATTTCCAATCATTCCAACTCCTAGTATTTTTCCTTTTGTGCCATCTCCGAAAGTTAGTTTCCTGGCCTTAAAGGATTGACAGTTTTTATTCGCTCGTACAAAACTTGTTCACCTGTCAATGATTGTGGAGGACACTCATTCAAAGCGTGCTTCCCTTTTAAAAAATTTGTTTTATTTTTCCGTAACGGGTGACCATTAGGAAGAAACCTTCGATGACAATCAAACCAACACGTCTTTCTCCCATTTGGTAATTGAAATGCCTTCGTATCATCCATACAAATTGGACAGGCCAGCCTTCCATGCGTTGTCCATCCTGATAACATTCCATAAGCGGGAAAGTCGCTTATCGTCCAAAGTAACACAACTTTTAGATTGAAATTTTGGTTCAGCGATACATCGTATGCATCAACTCCGATAGACCATAATTCTTTCAACTCATCAATCAAAGGTCGTAGGAATATGTCCAGACTAGCACGCGGATGATTTGGCCCCGAATTCAAAATAGTTAGAAACAAATACTCTTTCTTCATACACATCTCCGGTGGCAAATTATATGGAGTGATAATCACCGGCCATAATGAATGATTACGAGACATCCCAAATGGGTTGAACCCATCAGTACATAAGCCAAGATAAACATTTCGAGATTCAGCAGCAAATCTAGGATGTAAATATTGAAAATTTTTCCACTCTGCAGCATCAGATGGATGACTCATTTCTCCGTCTTCTGCTTCATGCTCTGCGTGCCACCTCATTGCCTCTGCGGTTTTCTTGCTTTGATACATTCTTTTAAGTTTATCACCTATAGGTAAATACCACATACGACTGAAAGGTATTCTCGTCCTGCCCTCGCTTGGCTTATACCGGGGGGAATCGCAAAATTTGCATTTTTCCCATTTCTCATCTTCTTTCCAGAATATCATACAATTTTTAACACACACGTCAATTGTATAAAACGGGAGGCCTAAATTTCGTATCAATTTTTCGGTTTCATAATATGAACCCGTCGCTTGATTCTCGTTGGGTAAATATTCTATAAATAGCTCTGCCCAAGAATCTATACATTTTTCTGGTAAATTAAAATCAGATTTGATGTTCATAAACCGAGCAGCTAAAGATAATTGTGAGTGCCCTTCATGACAACCATCATACAATGGATTTTTTGCAGCTTCTAACATGTTGTAAAACTTTTCTGCTTCTTCATTAGGCCGTTCTTCTTCATAATTATAATTATAATTTTCTTCGTTCTGATTATAGTACTGCTGCTGATCATCAGTCGTTGTCTCACGAAATGCATCCGTCACCATTTCAACATATCTATTACCGGATATACCAACTGTTTCATCACTACTACAATCACGTCCCTGATTTCTTCGTACATCACCCCGACTAGTACTACTCGTCCCTAACTGAACATTCAGCTCTTCTCCATGTTTATACCAAATATAATAATTTGGCATAAACCCTCGACTATATAGATGACTCCATATTTTTCGTCCCGGAATAAATTTATCATTTTTGCAATTAATACAAGGACAGAAAAACTTACCTCCACTACTTTGAGCTATAGGTTGACTACTTGCAAAATTCATGAACTGCTCCATGCCTTGTGCAAATTCCGCCGAGATATTTCTTGTTTCATTATCAATTCTTATGTACATCCAATCTCTCGAATTGTTATAATTTCCCCACATGTTTTACAAAACTTTTTACTTTTAATTTCGCAAATGAGAGAATGGGATGGTGCATATATATACAACATTTTGCGACTACTTTGCGACTACATTGCCACTGATTTGCCACTACTTTGCGACTATAGCTATGTAGTCGCTTAAATGTCGTTATACCTAACTCGCACATGTTTTTTATGGTGGCACTTTGCCACCATTTTGTGACTGCAGAGCCACTACATACCGTAGTCGCAAATTGGTCGCTATTTTGCGACTGATTAGCGACTACCACCTGATTTTCCATATGTAGTCGCTAATCAGTCGCTATTTTGCGACTGATTAGCAACTACCAGGGTCAGTCTCAAGGCAGTCGCATCTCAGTCGCTAATTGGTTGTATATTGCGACTGATTTGCGACCACACTTATTGGTCATATATTTGCGACCAATTTGTGACTACTATTCCGTAGTCGCAAATTGGTCGCTAAACCATGGCAAATGTGGTCGCAATTTTTGCGACCACGTATGTAGTCGCAAATTGCAGTCGCAAATTGGCAGTTTTCTTGTAGTGGTGTATGATTTCAGAATCTCCTGATTTCCAGTCATATGCCGTGAACAACCACTATCAAAATACCATGGTGTCGATTTTTTATCAGTTCCTGAGATGTAGGCCACTTTACCACACATTCTTTCCTCCTCTGTTCTATTCGGGCAAGGAGTCTGATCTAGAGCACTGCACTGTTTTTCCCTATTCAACTCAGACAAACTCGAATAGTGCAAGTAATTCCTGTCAATCCATACCTTCTTAAATTGACTAGGTTCAAGAAAGCACTTACCTGACTTCCAAGCCTGCCTTATGCGATTGATCATCCTGTAGCAATTGCGTCTAATATGCCCACTCTTCCCGCAAAAGTAGCACCCCTTAATGTTTAGCTTTCTTGCCCTTTGGATTTCATCTCTGCCACTAACTGTAGGTTCCTTGTGCTCAGACTCTCCATCTTGAATTTCTGCGACCTTCACTTTCTCACTCTGAACAAAGTTCTTGAGATTTGTGTAGTCAGGACTTTCTGTGACACAGCCCCTCTCTGTGTATCCTCTATAACCAAGGCCCCATGTACGACCAGTGGGTGTTCCCATCTCTAGAAGTCTATCCAGATTCTTTGAACCCTGATTCAGCATCCTAATCCTTTTGTAGTTCTCTGTTAGGTTGTGTTCCAGCGTCTGATTGTGTTCCCTTGTTTGAATCAGAAGATCCTTCAATTTGATCATTTCTGCTTCTAGCGTTTGAATCCTCTTGGCATATGACAGTTGTTCGCTTGAGCTAACTGTTTTTCCTTCATCAGTATTGCATTCAAGTTCGTAGCTCCTTTTATTACTCGACTCCATTTCCATGATGTTGACCTTCGCTTCTAGCATGGCCTTATCCTTGAGAAGTCGCAGGTTCGTATTGCTCAATGTCACCCAATTATCATAGAGACGTCGATATTCAGCCTTTGCATCGACTTCACCGTCATCATCAGAGTCAGTGTCCTGATCGGATTCCCTGATTACTTCACTTGTGAATGCTACAAAGTTTAACATCTCATCGTCTTCTTCACTATCATCCGACTCGGTCTCACTAAAGCTCATTAGTGACTTATCGTTACGCTTCTGAAGGTTTGGACATTCTGATTTAATGTGGCCAACCTTTTTACATTCATCTGTTTAGCCATAATCCTTGTGCTAACAGAACATGTCCAAAATGAATAATCCAATACAAACCAATACTGAATGAAACGACTTTGAGACGCAAAGCTGCCGGTTATAGCACCTTCATGAAACGAGGTAGCTTAAGGGAAG
Source organism: Pugionium dolabratum (assembly GCA_018901945.1). Classification (NCBI taxonomy): domain Eukaryota; kingdom Viridiplantae; phylum Streptophyta; class Magnoliopsida; order Brassicales; family Brassicaceae; genus Pugionium; species Pugionium dolabratum. Next base: position 29,982 of record JAEVFF010000426.1, read on the forward strand.
AAACAAAATGACCCAATTCATAAACGAAATACCTGTATCAATTCGCTACGAGCTTGTTAATATAAACTAAACTAGGAAACAAAAGAAACCATCTTTAACGCACACTATATTAGACCAGAAGGAAATGAGTTTTAGTTGCTAACCTCCATAAAAATAACTCCAACATTAAGAAAAACCAACAAGATTAAAACCAGAGCATAAAAGAAAAGCAAACAAAATTTTATGGATCTATTATGAATCTAGATGTCAACTTGGTGACATTGCGTGTGATTCGTATAATCCAAAGAGCTAAAGATACGAACCACAAACGGCAAAACAGAGTGAGCAAAGAAAAAAAAGTTGTATATAATATTTTTTATATTAAGGGGAAAAAACACAAGTTTCGTAAAAAGACGGAGACGAAGAGGATGAAGACGAAGATGAGAAGACGTGGGAGAAAGGAATGAACCTCTTTGTGTTGTAACCAAACACAAGTCAGCTTTGCATCCACACTAAAGTTACGATTTTTCTCGCAGACTTTCTGAATAAGAAGAAGAAGAAATATATATATATATATATACATGTATTTGCTTTCATATTTGTTTTCCTTAAAAATTTATTGAAAGTATGAGACCACGCGTTCTTCTACTAGATGGACCTCTAATTGATGAGAATAAAAATACGGAATTGCCCTTTTTAATATGCTTAATGCTTTGGCTGTTTAATTACTTCACCGTTGTAAAACGGTAAACAAAAACCCTAACAAAGTTTTTCACGCCCTGAAACAATTTGCTCATTTATTGAAAGAGAATTTTGAGAGCTTACTTACTTTAGTTTTATACTAAAACGGAAAGAACCCATAAAATACAAATTAATGCGTAAAGTCATGTTATATACTCTGGTTTGTTCGGTAAAACCTAATCCGGTTCGGTATGGTTCGAAGTCGTTTGATTTAAGTTGAACCATCAAAACGTAGCGTTTTGGAAGCTCATTCACCAGAAAGAAAAAAAGAACCAGAAGAAGAAACGAAATGATTCTACTATTTATCAAGTGTGCAGGAAGGTTCTTACCTGGAGGTGGAGTGCATGCGAAGAAGAGGAAGATCCAAAAGAGTTTTCTGGACCATGAAACATGACAAGGAGCTGAAGAACTCGAGAGAGAATTCTGGAGTTTTTTTTTCTTTTCAGCGGTGGAAATGAAGAATGGATTAGGGTTACGCAAAAAAACCAAGGTAGAGAATGTTATATACTGTAATTTGTTCGGTAAAACCTAATCCAGTTCGGTATGGGTCAAAGCGATTTGATTTAAGTTGAACCATCAAAACGTAGCGTTTTGGAAGCTCATTCACCTAAAAAAAAGAACAAATTCAGCTCGTATAAATAGGAGAGTCGACAAGGAGGAAGAGTGAGAGAGAGAGAGAAACTTACCAGGAACCAGAGAGAGGATCTCGGAGGAGAAGGATCTGGCAGGACGATCTGAAGGAGTTCGTCGAACTGAGTGAGGTCTCAGTTATCCAGGTTCTTTGTCGGGTTTGTTTCAGATTCAAGAGTAATCGTCTACTTTGTTTTGTGTTGTGTTCTTGGTTGTATTCTTGGCATAATCGGAGCTGTTCCAAGTGATGAATAAGGAATGCGCAGGAAGAGCTTATGATCTCCCCCAGACGTAGCCATAACTGGTGAACTGGGTTAACAAATTTGTATGTGTTCCTAGTTTTGCAGCAAAAGAAAACTTACACAAAGTTACGATTAAAAACGTACAAGTGGTATCAGAGCTGAACGGTACAAAAAAGAGGAAATCTCGAAGCAGTAAAGGAGTGTAACATGTGGATAAAACAAGACTTGTCAAAGATCAACAAGAAAGATTAAAGAAGGTAAGTTTTCGGCACTTATCTTGTTTATTCTGATAAATCTTGTTCGCTCTGTCTGCAGGTGCTTTATTCCATCAGTAAATGACGTAGTAAGCCTTTTCTGACCTTGAGTAAGTCATCGGTGACTTACTAATATTCAAGATTTCTCGAGAATCTTTTTTCACTCGTAGAATTGAGTAGAATCAAAGGATAAAGTGTGACATCTTCATAGTATATGGAGTCATCACATAGCCGGTTTGATGTCGAAAAATTCGACGGAAAGATGGATTTTGGATTGTAGAAATTCAAAAGGCTTTGTCAGTTAGAACTGTTAGGGTTAGACGAAGCCTTGAAAGAAGATGGGGATTCCGATAGCAGCTTAGAGAAGAGAGTTGATAAGGACGTAAAGATAGATCCTATACGTTTGGAGAAGGAGAAAAAATGCAATAATCTGATATGTATGAGCCTAACTAACACCATCTTAAGGAAGGTGATGAAGCAGCCTACTGCATTGGCTGTATGGAAGGCTCTTGAAACGGACTATCAGACTAAGACTCTCCCTAATAGGATCTATCTTAAACAGCAACTCGCAGCCTATCGAATGGATGAACAAAAAAGCATTGAAGAGAATCTAAATGATTTTCTAAAATTGATAGATGACTTGGCAAGCCTTAATGTCAATGTCACGGACGAAGATCAGGCTATTCAAGTTCTGACTAGTTTACCACCTGAATATGAGCAGCTTGTACACACATTGAAGATTGGGAGTGCAAAGGACACTCTCACACTAAATGCTGTGATCACAAGAGCTAATGCAAAAGAGGTGGAGTTTAGGCAGAAAGGCCTCTTAAATAAAACAAAGTATGAAGGAGAAGGTTTATACTCTATGGAGCGTGGGAGGTCTGAGAAAATATCAAATCAGCCTAAAGGAAAAGGCATGTTCAGATGTAAGTCAAAAGGAAGATCAAACAAAATAACAAAGGGTTGTTTCATATGTGGTAAAGAAGGCCATTGGAATAAGGAGTGTCTAGAGAGGGGAAAACAGAACTATGGAAATTCTGCAAACCTAGTCTCAGGAACTAGAGAACCCGCTATCCTTACTGCTAGTGTTAACCACACTCAGGATAAATGGGTGATGGATTCCAGGTGTAGCTTCCACATCACTCCAAACAGAGAGGTTCTGTTTGATTTGGAGGAGTTTGATGGTGGAAAGGTGCTCATGGGTAATAATACCCACAGTGATATAAAGGGGGTAGGAAAGATAAGGATTCTGAAACCAGATGGGTCAAGTGTGATATTGACTGGGGTAAGATTTATGCCAAACATGGGCAGAAATCTTATCTCCTATGGTTGCTTAGAAAAATATGGCTGTAAATACAAAGGTGAGGATTTCAAAGTTAGTTTTTCAAAGACGGGCAGGAAGTAATTTTTGGAAAATACAGTGATGGATTGTACTATCTAGAAGGAGAGGTAGCAAAAGGAAAATCCCTTGTTACTGAGTCAGAGATTGATAGTACAAGGAAGTGGCACTCTAGACTAGGCCATATGAATACAAACAGTATGGACATACTGGTTAAGGCTGGATATCTTGACAGGAAAGATATACAGACCTTAAAATTTTGTGAAATATGTGTACTAGGGAAGACACACAAACACAGTTTCAAAAAGGGAGAACATATTTCGAAGGAGGTTCTCGAATATGTTCACTCCGATCTGTGGGGAGCACCCATAGTGACTCCAAGTCTAGCAGGAAATCAGTATTTTGTCATGTTTATTGATGACCTCTCTAGGAAAGTATGGGTTTACTTTCTTAGATCAAAGGAAGAAGTGTTTCAACGGTTCAAAAAATGGAAGATGCAAGTTGAAAGACAGACTGGAAAGAAGCTAAAGTGTCTTAGGACAGATAATGGCCTAGAATTCTGTAATAAAAGGTTTGATGAGTTTTGTAAGGAAGAAGGCATTAAAAGACATAGGACATGCACATACACCCCTCAGCAAAATGGAATTGCTGAGATGATGAACCGTACAATTCTAGATAAAGTAAGATGTATGCCTACTGAAAGTGGAATGGAGGAGAAATTTTGGGCAGAAGCAGTATCAACTGTTGTCTACTTGATAAATAGATCTCCCCACTCATCAATAAAATTCGAGCTTCCTGAAGAAATTTGGAGTGGCTATAAACCCAAGTTTAGTCACCTGAGAAGGTTCGGATGTGCAGCATACGTTCATGCTATGGGATCAAAAATAAGTCCTAGAGCAGTAAAAGGATATTTTGTAGGATACCCGCAGGGAACTAAAGGCTTTAGAGTATGGCTACCAGAAGAAGGAAGATGTACGATGAGTAGGAATGTAATCTTCCGTGAAGAAGAAGTGTATAAGAATTCCAGTAACCATACTGAAACATCTGAAAAACCGGAAAATACCCGAAAAGGAATAGAGGAGGGTAAGAGCAAAAAGGTAACTTTCAGTTATCAGTTAATAAGGGGACCTACCTCGTCAGACACAGAGGATACATCTCAGCAGATGAGTATGGTCAGACAGATTGAGAGGGGGATAAGTCGAACTAGCTTAGATTCAGATACATCAGAAGAAGATGACTGTCAGAATGAGGAAGCTGACAGGGATCCGGAAAGCTATAGACTCACCAGAGACAGACCGAGAAGGGAGATCAAATTTCCATCAAAGTTTGACGACTTTGATGTAGTAGCATATGCTCTCTCAGCTGCAGCTGAGATAGAGCTAGATGAACCTAAATCCTATGCAGAGGCTAGAAGGCATAGAGATTGGAAAAATTGACATGAAGCCATGGAGGAAGAGATGAGGTCATTGTATAAGAATGGTACATGGGAACTTGTAAATAAGCCTACTGAGAAAAAGGTGATAGGCTGCAAGTGGGTCTATAAGTTGAAACCAGGGATTCCAGGGGTAGAAAAACCTAGAGGTAGCTAAGGGATATTCTCAGGTCGAGGGTATAAACTATAATGAAGTTTTCTCACCCGTGGTTAAACACGTATCAATCAGAATTCTTCTATCCCTAGTGGTAAACCAGGATCTAGAGTTAGAGCAGTTAGATGTAAAGACTGTATTCCTTCACGGAACTTTAGACAAACAAATTTACATGACTCAACCAGAAGGGTTCATTAAAAGGGGAAAGGAACATCAGGTGTGTCTTCTAAGGAAATCTCTATAAGGTTTGAAGCAGTCTCCTAGACAGTGGAATAGGAAATTTGATGGGTTCATGAAGGAGCAGGGTTTTTATAAAAGTAGTTATGACCCGTGTGTCTATCTGAATGGAAAGGATATAGGAGATAGAGTTTATCTTCTAATCTATGTGGATGATATGCTAGTGGCATCTCGAAATATGAGAAATATGAGCAGAATCAAGAGTTTAAAGGGGATCCTAAGTACTGAATTTGAAATGAAAGATTTAGGAGCAGCTACCAGGATTCTAGGGATGGATATCTTGAGGGATAGAAAAAATAGAGTACTAAAACTATCACATGAAAGATATATAGAGCAAGTTCTTAGAACTTTCAACATGTCAGAATCAAAGGTTGTTGCTACACCTACAACTGTCCATTTAAAGCTCAAGAGCTTAGATCAAGAAATCTCAAATTCAGAGTCTAAACTAATGAGGGAAGTTCCATATGCAAGTGCAGTAGGTAGTTTGATGTACGCCATGGTACGATCAAGACCTGATCTTGCCTATTCGGTTGGCGTAGTTAGTCGTTTTATTGGTAACCCAGGATGAGAGCACTGGGAGGCAGTGAGATGGATCCTAAGGTATCTAAAAGGAGTATCAAAGTTGAGTTTAACGTTTACAAAGAATACCGAGTTTAAAGTAGAGGGTTATTCAGATGATGACTACACATCAGACTTAGATAAAAAGAGATCAGTAACAGGCTATATTTTTAAGGTAGAAAGAAACAGACGATAAGTTGGAGATTGGGTCTCCAACATATTGTGGCTCTCTCAACTACCGAATCAGAATATATGGCCTTAGCCGAAGCTTTCAAAGAAGCTCTGTGGCTAAGAGGATTTGTTACGAAACTAGGTTTTCCTCAAATAGATGTGAAAGTTTTTTCAGATTCTCAAAGTGTTATTCACCTAGCTAAAAACGGAGGATTCCACGAGAGAACTAAGCATATCGACACAAGACTACATTTTATGCGAGATGTGATCTCAGAGGGTTTAGTAACAGTGCACAAGATTCACACGAGTGTGAATCCAGCTGATCTGCTTACTAAAGGGTTACCTGGAAGTCGATTTGAGCAGGGGAGAAACTTGATCAATGTAGTCGAATAGTGAGAACCTGAAGCTCCGGCATGTGTGGGTGTTTTTTTTTGTTAATCACCTCACATGCAAAAGACGGGGAAAGAAAAAAAATTAACCAAAAGAAGAAACGAAATGTTTCTACTATTTATCAAGTGTGCAGGAAGGTTCTTACCTGGAGGTGGAGTGCATGCGAAGAAGAGGAAGATCCAGAAGAGTTTTCTGGACCATGAAGCGTGACAAGGAGTTGAAGAACTCGAGAGAGAGTTCTGGAGTTTTTTTCTTTTCCGCGGTGGAAATGAAGAATGGATTAGGGTTACGCGAAAAACCAAGGTGGAGAATGTTATATATTGTGGTTTGTTCGGTAAAACCTAATCCGGTTCGGTATGGTTCAAAGCGGTTTGATTTAAGTTAAACCATCAAAACATAGCGTTTTGGAAGCTCATTCACCTAAAAAAAAGAACAAATTCAGCTCGTATAAATAGGAGAGTCGACACAAAGGAAGAGTGAGAGAGAGAGAAACTTACCAGGAACCAGAAAGAGGATCTCGGAGGAGAAGGATCTGGCATGACGATCTGAAGGAGTTCGTCGAATTGAGTGAGGTTTCAGTTATCCAGATTCTTTGTCGGGTTTATTTCATATTCAAGAGTAATCGTCTACTCTATTTTGTGTTGTGTTCTTGGTTATATTCTTGTCATAATCGGGGTTGTTCCGTTTGATGAATAAGGAATGTGTATGAAGAGCTTATAATCTCCTCCAGATGTAGCCATAACTGGTGAACTGGATTAACAAATTTGTCTGTGTTCCTAGTTTGTCTGTGTTCCTAGTTTTTCTGTGTTCCTAGTTTGTCTGTGTTCATAGTTTGTCTGTGTTCCTAGTTTTGCAGCAAAAGAAAACTTATATAAAATTAGGATTATTATCACGCAAACATTCATAATAATTAACATCAACAAAATATTATTCATACACATTATTACTATAACTATAAAATAAATAACATCCACATCTCATTTTTTACATTTTCATTTAAAAATTAGAAAAGCATAATACATATCATTTTTCTAAATGTATCAATTATAATTCTTATTAAAAATATTGATTTAGTATTTTATCTGCTAGTTTTCAAATTTATTTTGTTATTTGACAATAACTAATAATACAATTGCATACATACAAATTATTATATCAGCTATTACAATATCCTTATATCATATTTTTATATATTCATAAAAAAAGAAGATATATATATATTTATATATTTTTTTAAATTACTATTTTAGAGTATTACTTTTTTATTTTATAAAAATATTACTAAAAATAATAAAAATATGTGAATACAAAATTTTAAAATAGTTAAAAATTTATATAAGTTGTATAATAATTGGAAATAAAAATAATAGAATATAAAAATAACAATATTTAATATTAAGAAATTTATAAAGCATGTATTAAAAGTTGTATAACATATTCAATTTTTAATCCGCTAAAAACCCCACGAGATGAGCCGCATATGTTGGAATGATGTAATAGTGAAGGTGACCTAATTAAGACACAAATAGCTACTGTTGAACAAGTCCGTACAAGCTCTTTCTATCTATCAGTCAGCAATATTATATAAATTTCAATCCTTTAACTTCTCTCTCAACCATTCCTTTTTATTCATATATCTCCCAAACACACCACTCATTCCTGTGTCTCTATTTTTGGATTCTTATCAAATAACAATCTAAAACAAGTAAAAGACGTACATGTTAACTAACTTTGTATTTAGCATACTGTAATCATGTTTATGCTTTGGACCACACACACACTCACTCACAACTACTCGATCTCACAATTGGGAAATTTAAATTAATATATGGGTCCCATGAAGAAATTACTTAATTATGATATTAATCAAATTTTTATTCGACGTGAATATATACTTTTAATTTGCTACTCATTTTCTATAAGATATTGGAGAATCAACGATATATTCCTAATTAAATCAGTAGTATTCGCTTTATTCTGAAGCGTTTTGAGAGAATATTTCGCAAAGGTATATTTTTAATGTCCAACTTTAGAATTTAATACCTTTAAAACTGTACTACATATATGTATACATTTGTTAATAACTTTTATTTATCATTACTAATTAGAATTAAAAATAAAAACAGAAGGACAAGTCTCGTTTGTCTTCCTCCCTACGATCCGATACATGATTGTAGAACAAATCTTTGAGCTTACACACTTCCATAATCTCAACAATTAAAGGAATTTTATAACAAAACCCTTTCACTTCCATTTGAATTTGAAATCGTTAATTCCTGGTATCATCCATATATCGAAATAGGAATGGATTAGAAGAGAATGTTGACCTAAAGGGTTTCTTGTGTATTAAGATATACAAATTTAGTGTTGACCTAAAGCTCGATATATATATATATATATAGATAGCATACGTACAGGCCTTGTGGCCCAATAATGAATATTGCGTTAATTGTTATGTTGTCTTGTATCTCAAATATAGTTTGATGGTTTACAGTGTTACATTTACTAATTTCATAATAAAAAATATAATAAGTTATTGAATATTTAAAAAAGTTTGAATTCTCAAAGTTTTTATGCGATGTTTATGTTTATGTTTATTTTGATTACTTTACAGTTTCATGCATCATTTAATTAAGTATTCAGCTAAAAAGACGTACATAATTTGTTTATGCATAAGGTGGTCCTACAGCCACCATCGCCCGACACATGTCCTCAACTGATTAATTATTTTGCATAGATAGCTGTAAAAATATAACCACCTGGCATATGATTTTGAGGTAAACATTTAAAATAATGCCCAAATATCAAAGTTCTAGAATATCACATGCTCACCAAAATCATGTAAAATTGAAAATATATCTTCTTTTTTTTTGGTAGCAAATAAAAATCTTTCTTGATACTTAAAAGAGAGGAGAGACAAAGGAATTTCATTTTATGCTTTTAAAACAAGTAACAAACTAGCTATTTCTACGCTCTAAAATTCTTGGCAACCACACTACTAATTATAGACCGCAAGACGTGGCTTTTATATGTTCCAAAGTTAGATATTATCAGAATCTACATCTTTAAACCCACAATTAATTTTATCTTCTAATCCATTCCTATTACGCTTCTTGCTTGAAATCTATAAATGTTACAGAACAAATAAAGCCAACCAAAGAAATTATTTTCAATTGAAATGGAAGTAAAAGGGTTTTGCTATAAAAGAGGCTTTTTTCCATGATTCTTCAAGTGTGTAAACCTCAAATATTTGTTCTACAAACATGTATCAGTTTATTTTATTTACATTACTAACTGTAATCAAAGTTATTTAATAAATTAAAACAGAGACATGTTATTTTATTAAATCAAACGGGTTAGCTCTTGATATTTACTATTCTGTTAATTATTTTAACACCGTGTTTTAACAAAAAATGATGTTATTAAATTTATTAATTTTTATGGTTTAACATTGTAAAAACAATATTTCAAAAAAATTCAAATGTGATTTTCTGAAAATTTGAATAAGGGTTTAGTGTTTTTAGAGATTCAAAGTTTCGTAGTATTTTTTAAAAATATAAAAAGTTTGATGATATTTTAAAAAATAAAAAACGAATTTTGTTATTTATAGAATAATTTGTTATTATAGTTTTTTTTTTGGAAATTGACTTAATAATAAATGTAGCTCGGTCTTTATATTTAGCTCGTTCGGCAGTAAATACCATTGTCCAACACCAAACTTACATACGATTTGATTAATTCTCGCACACACTTTTTGTGATTTATTGTATCCTCTAGAAAATATTTTTAATATGATTAATTATAAATAATGATTTAAGCATTTATAACAAAAACAAATTTGAGTTCACACAGTAACTAAAAGTATGTCAAACCATTTAAAACAGACAACTTCACAGTAATTAAAGTTTATTCTCGTCCTAAATTGAAAACTTTACCAACATTATATTCACAATTAACAAAATTGTTTCTAATGTCAAACAGTTGAAAGAAAGGAAAAGTAGATTACAAATCTCAATCAATTTGAAATGTTTAATCGAGAAATTAAAGAAGAAAACAAAAGGAGAGAAGAGAAATTAGCTTGACCTGCCACATTGTCTCCCTAGTGAGGCTTACTGACCTAGACCTCTCTCATTGGTTGTATGACACGTCATCACCATCTATGACCAAACATAGATACTCTACTTTAGCTCTATTTATTTATCTACTTATATAAATCTAACTATACAACTATCTTTCAAAACGAATATTTTCAGATTTATACATTTAAACATAATGTAAAAAACCTCTCCTTTTTTCCCTTTTATGCCGCATCATTTTGGCGAATTACATAATTTTGTTTCAAAGTTTCAGTATCATTCCTTGTTCTTATCTATATGAGACTGAAAACTCCTCTGTTTTGTAAGATTTGATGGCTGAGAAATATCCTTCGTTACAAAATACAATCCCTAGATTCCAAAATTACAACTTTGCGAGCAGTTCGTGGCAACAACAAGAGCATATCTTCGCGGTGGAGGATCAACTACAGCAAGAAGAAAACATGATGATAAAAGAACAAGACAGGCTACTTCCGATAGCAAACGTAGGAAGGATCATGAAGAACATTCTGCCACCAAACGCAAAGATATCTAAAGAATCAAAAGAGACTATGCAAGAATGTGTATCCGAGTTTATAAGCTTCGTCACCGGAGAGGCCTCCGATAAATGCCACAAGGAGAAGAGAAAGACTGTTAATGGAGATGATATCTGTTGGGCTATGGCAAATCTAGGGTTTGATGATTACGCCGTGCAGCTCAAGAAGTACTTAAATCGTTACCGAGTTATTGAAGGTGAGAGAGCTAATCATCATGGCAAAGGGGGAGCTAAATCCTTGCCCGATAATTCAATCTGAATCCATCGGTGATTGATTGTTTTGCTTTAATTTCCCCTTAACTTATATATATATTAAGTCATCTTATTTAATTCTCCGACCAGCTCCTTTTATAATTTCATATATGTGGTGCTATCATAAATCATATCTAATATATGGTTCCTATACATATATAAATAAACAATCATTGATGATTGTATATGGTGTACGTATGTTGTTTGAGGAAATCTGTGTTACTTCTTCCTGATTTTGTTAAACTTTAATAGTGGGTGCTTTTCATTTTAATTTTCATAATTCTTATTTATATATATTGGAGAATTAATTCCTGATTAACAATGGTCTTTGAATTCTGAAAGTGGAGATCCATGTGCATTTTATATATGTGCGCATGAGAAAACCATTTATGAGACAATTAATTCTACAAACCTAATCAATTGTCAACACACTCTCACATGTTTAAGGTTTCCTTGTAAAGAGATTAGTATAAATATATTTGTTATGAGAACACTGATTGTAATCTAGCTAGAGAGAGAGAGAGAGAGAGAGAGAGAGAGAGAGTATGTTTTCACTCTCTTATTAAAATCTTATGCAGCTATAGAATCTTTTTGCTTTAGATTCACTAATTACATGGTATGAAAGTTTTGGTTGATGGTAGATTGATAGGTTTGTGATGAGTACTACTTATATATCTTTGTAAACTTTGCTGCAATGGATTCCTATTTCCACTCTGTTCGCTGAATCATATATCAATACAAAACAAAATTGATTCATCGCCCCAGAATAATAATATTTATATAGCATTTGTGTACAGATTTAATTTTCATATTGACTTTAATCAACTTTAAAATGTCACTCCGTACATATATCATGTAGATATAAATTTAGGAGCGTTTATTTAAAACTTTATACAAGTATATGAATTTTACTATTTTAGGTTGTAAACAGTAGCATAAAATAATAATAAGAAATTGGGTTAATTGATTTGTTCAGTGAATGGTCCATAAATCCAGACCAATTCTAGTTGGTTCTTCTTTTGAGTTTTATAAACCCTAGACCCCTGGACCATCTAAATAAAGAAACTTTTATATATATTTTATATATTATATGACTCATGCTACGGACGTATGCGTTTATGTATACTCCAAATTTGCAACTCACTCTTTCAACTGCTGATTAATTAAACAAGCATTAAATTTATACCCACGCTCAATATGTACAGAAAAATATTTATAAATTATATTTTATTAATAAATATAAATTAAATATTTATATAATTTTAACTTTTTATTTAAAATTACTTTTAACATTAATTTTTGTATATATTAAGAAAAGAAAAATAATTATTTTTTTACGAATTTAATAGTTTATTTTGTTAATTTAATAAAATATATTAATTTTCTAACTAAATTAATAACAATGGTATAATTGTAATTATTATAATAAGTTAAGTTCATTTATATATTTATTTGAAATTTACTGTAGTGATTACACGTTGGCATGATATTTATGTTAATAACACGTTCGAGTAAGTTTATTTTCTTAAAATGTTTTTCAAATAATATATTATAGATTACGGTAGTAACTTAAATTTATTTATATTTATTTGAAATTATTTATAAATTAACATATAAAAAATTGAAAGAAATAAAAATTATTGTTTTTGTAAATGTAATAGTATTTTTTGGTTAGTCGAATAAGTTATATTCTCTAACCAAATTAATATCAATGATATGTATTGTAATATCAGTGGCATGTATTTATTCTAGTATCAGTGGCATGTATTATCTAACCAAATTAATATTGATGACATATATTATCTAACCAAATTAATATCAGTGGTATGTATTGTAATTATTCTAGTAACTTAAATTGTTTTATATATTTAAACTGAAACTTGTTGTATTGTTTATACGTCAGCATGACATTTTTGTTATTAACACGTCAAAGTAATGTTATTTTGTTAAAAAATTTCTCAAATGATATATTAAAGATGTTACGACTTACAAACAAAAAAGTAATGCAGAATGAAGTAAAATGTTATAATTATTGGAATATACATTAAGAAAAATTAATTATATATATATATATATCAAAAATATAAAAATAGTATAAGTCAGACATGTTATATATATAAGAAACTTGTTTCTGATAATATATCATATATATGTAAGTTGTAACACAGCTACAAATTTGAATAGTCATTTGTGTATCACAAAATGGATAATATATATAACATGTATATATCCACCGATATGCATCCGCTATTTGAATTCCACGATGCACAAACCGCCGATATATAAATAATACCTCAATTTGATTAATTGCGTTACGTTCACTGTTCACATTAATAATAATAATAATTATTATAATAGCAATCGTATTAATATTGTGAATTGTTGAAAAACATGAGCCACCAATTGTAGGCACTTAGTAACACTAATAACGAATAATGTCTTCTTTTATCTCCTTAAAGAAATAAAAGATTCCACGTTTCCACAATTACTCAATCCTAATATATAAACATAAACACTGTTGCTAATTTAAAACATATATACTATTTTGTCCTTTCCGGATATCCGATCAAACAGGTAAATATATATCCGCTATATCAAATTAACAACAACAAAAAAATCAATGGTACTTGTTAGTATTTGGTTATGATGATGAACGACAGATTTCGACGTGAAATTGATTTCAATGGTGCTTCGATCCAGTGATATATTCTATAATTTTTTTTTATTTTATCGACCAAGATATTCGAGAATAAATTTTTATTGATCTTACTATTACCAACGATTCTATCAAATATTTTTTAAAAAAAATCGTCTGGGCAACAATCATGTTCATTTGATGACGATAATGATGATACCAACAACAAATTTTGTTAATGTTTTTATAAAGCGATTATATTGACAATATTATAATTGTTGACATATAAGCGATACGGTTACATGAAACATTACCAGTCTTTAATTTTTTTCGGAATAGAAAAGTTTTGCATTTTCGTGCGTTTTCTAAATTTGGTTGGTTTTGGTACCAATTGTTGGCTTTATTGAATTCTTTTCTTCAAATATTACTATTGTTATCCTCTAATAAACTGGTTAAAAGATATATATGTAACGCAAGAATTTCTTGATATATGTAACACACTTTTTCAAGTGCATAATTGCTCTTGGCACACCAATTTTTAATATAAATGATCGTAAATGCAAATGCCCTGGCGAGTACGGAGGAGCTGCTGTAATTAAGCAGATCGATTCAAAGCAATGTTAGATCCATCTCTACAGATTCTGATTAACGGAGGAAAAAGTTAGTGAAGAACACCAAGATGAACTTGCTAAAACCCTCAGATATAACACATTTATAGATGAACTTGGCAAATGTCTAAGGTTAAGTTCGTATTAGATTCGATGATCGAAGCTTCAAGAATGTCGAAGCTCGACAAAGAAGAAAGGAGAAATGAAGTTTTTATTAATCTGTTAAAATATTGCTACAAAGGAGTTTTGATTTATATACAAAATGTATCTCTGGTTTGGTTTAATCAAACCAATTAATAATCTTAACTAACTATATCTCAATATCCCCCTTCAAGATGGAGTGACAAATCCGTGAACTCCCATCTTGAATAAAAGTTGTTTGAAAAGAGATGGTTGATCAGATTTAGTGAAGACATCAACAAGTTGATTTTGAGAATTAACATGCATTGTCTTCAAAAAACCACTCTAAATCTTTTCACGAACCACATGACAATTATTTTTGATGTGCTTAGTACGTTCATGAAACACGGGGTTAGAGGCAATGTAAAGAACTGAATGATTGACACAAAACAGAGTTCAGCCATGGTTCTGAAGCAAACATGTTAGCCAAACTAGTTCAGAGGTTGTGTCAGCCATGGTTCTATATTCCGCTTCAGAGCTACTTCGAGAAATAGTTGGTTGCTTTCTCGACCTCCAGGATATCAGAGAGGTGCCTAACAACACGCAAAATCTAGTGGTGGATCGCCTAGAGTCAGGGCAGGCTGCCCAATCAGAGTCTAAAAATGCAGTAAGTCGAACATCAGATGCAGCTGAGTAAAAAAGACCTTGTACTGGAATATTTTTGAGATATCGAAGAACCTTGTATGCAGCTTTTAAGTGTATCGATGTAGGAGATGCCATATATTGGCTTAATTTATGTACTGCATATGTAATATCAAGTCTAGTGTTGGTCAAGTACAGAAGACGACCAATTAATCTCCTGTAAACAGAAGCATCTTCAAGTATATCACCACTTGATTCCGACAATTTCATATTAGGTTCCATTGGAACCGTAAGTGGCTTGCAATGCAACAATCATGCATCCTCAAGGAGCTCCAATGTATATTTTTTCTAATTAACTGAAATGCCCGATTTGTATCTCGCAACTTCAAAACCCAAAAAATATTTCGGTTCTCCAATGATGCGAATCTTAAAAGCATATTGTAGAACAGTCTGAAAATTCTCCATTTTAACCATATCATTGCCAACCAGCAATATGTCATCCACATATATCAAAACAGGTAAGAAGATTACTGATGAACTCTGAACAAACAATGAATAATCAGAAGAAGCTTGAACAAAGCTTGCATCCAACATAACTTTGGTGATTTTCTGATTCCACTGTCGTGAAACTTGTTTCAGACCGTAGAATGATTTGTGCAATTTGCAAACTGAATTTGGAGACCATGGCTGTCCTGAAGGTTGACGATAGCCTTATGGGATCTTCATATATATATTTCTTCATCTAAGTCTCCATTTAAGAAAGCATTACTCACATCCATTTGAATAATCGACCAATTCTTGATTGTTGCCAAAGCTAAAACCATTCGAACAGTTCCCATTTTAGCTACTGGAGAGAAGGTATCCAGGTAGTCTAAACCTTCTAATTGAGTGTAGCCCTTGGCTACTAATCTCACTTTAAATCTTTCAACTGTTCCATCAGGATTATGTTTAATTTTGTAGACCCATTTGCAACCAACAAGATGCTTCCCTTTGGGCAGTTCACAAACAGTCGAAGTTCCAGTTCTTTCAAGAGATTGAATTTCTAAATTCATGGATTCTTGCCATTCTGCAGATTTCACAGCCTCACGAAAGGTTTTGGGCTCAGTTGTAAGGGAAATGGTACGGATAAAGTTTCTGTAGGATGGTTTTAAACGATTATAAGTGAGAAAGGATGAAATTGGATAAGAGGTTGTGTGAATAGGCTGCTTTTGAGGTGAAGATGGGATGGAATTATGGTTTGAAAAATAACAGTGATAATCGTGAAGATGTGCTGGAATTCTAGTCTGCCTTTTTGGTCGTGAAACACGATTATTATCCTATGATGGAACAATCATTAAATCAGATGAATGATTAGAAACATGACTAATATCTGAGACAATGGGAATTGAATGAGAAGAAGGCTGAGAAACAGCCTCTGCATCAGAATGAGATGATGCAGGAAAATTGTTGTTAGGATAAGAGGAAGTGGGAAAATCTTATATGAAAGTTGTGTCTGGAGCAGGAAGTGGGAGAACATCTTGGGAGAAAATTTCTGGAAAGATTTTCAAGTTTTGACATGGAAAGACAGATTCATGAAACACCACATTGCGAATGATGAAAATAGTGTGTGTTTCAATATCAAAAACTTTGTAACCTTTGAATCCAGAGGGAGATCCAAGGAAAATACAAGGTTTAGCTCTTGCACTAAACTTGTGTCTATCTTTGGGAATAGTGGAAGCAAAATAGAGGCATCCAAAAACTCTCAAATGAGAATAATCGGGTGCTTTTGAAGCAAGAACTTCATAAGGTGATTTGTTTTTGAGAAGTGGAGAAGGAGTGCGATTGATAAGGTAAACTGATGTTAAGATACAATCACCCCAAAATTGAATAGGTATGTGAGATTGAAAGAGAAGAGAATGAGCAATATTTAAAATATGTTGGTGCTTACGTTCCACCACAAAATTTTGTTGTGGTGTATATGCACAAGAGAAGAAATGAACAATCCCTTTTGATTGAAAAAGCTGAGTGAAAAATAGTTTAGGAGCATTATCAGAACGACAGCTTTGATTTTGACATTATATTGTGTTTCAACAAGATTAAGAAATATAAGAAAAACTGTTGAAACTGAACCTTTATTTAGAAGAAGTTAAACCCATGTTGCACGGCTACAATCATCAACCAATGTTAAAAAATATCGGTAGCCTTCAACAGTGGGAGTTTGAAATGGACCCCAAATGTCGATATGTATCAAGTCAAAGGGATGAGGAGACAACTTGTTTAAGGAAGGAAGAGAAAAACGTTTTTGTTTTGCCAATGGGAAAATACTACAAAATTTATGATCTGTTTTGCTATCAATGAGCCCAAGAGTTTTTGAAAGAAGCTGAACCTTCTTTGAGGAAGGATGGCCAAGCCTATTATTCCAAACTTCAGGAGAAAGTTTGGACACAGAATTGATTTGATGCGACTTTAGAGAAGGTTCAAGAACATAGAGATTGTTGTTCAGATTACCCTTCCCAATCATCATGTCATGAGTATGTTCCTGAAGATATAAAAGAATTGTGAGGAAGAATGTAGTACAAATCAGAAGAGAAAAGGATAGAAAGCATGCTGTTTTGAGTTAGAGCACTAATGCTCAAGAGATTAAAACTAAAATTTGGCACAAAGAGAACTGATTTTAAGATAAGAGTCTCAGATACAGAAATTGTTCATGAAATTGTGACATCAATGGTTGTTCCATCAGGGAGAGTAATAGAAGTATTACTTATTGATGTAGTATCAATAAACAACACACATGGCAACGAGCACCAGTATCTATCACCCATGTATTCGTAGGAAATTTAAGGCGGTTTTTAATTCCAGTAAATGAAATGAGATGAGAGAACTGATAATGGGTACCTGATGGAGATTGGTGAGGAGGAACAGACTGGTCTTGAGACTGAATTCGAGGAGTAACAGCATCTGCAGAGACAACATTAGAACCAGAATGCAAAGGTAAGTTGTTTTCAGTCTTACTCAAGAGATTCAGAAATTGTTGGATTTGATCTTTGGTAAATTGTCCAAGGTTGACATCATGTTGATCATGAGTGGTTGAATCATCTGACTGTTGAACGGATAAGCTTGCAACATTATTCTGTCTTGGAGACCAAACCACGGTGTTTGGTTTTGCATCTTGAGCTTTACTATGATTCTTGAAGGCATTGTTCTGATATTTCTGATTTTGCTCAGAAGTCTTGTATCCCTGAAGATATCCATGAAGTTTGTAGCAACGGTTGACAGTGTGACCAAGTAAGTCACAATAGGAACAGATTGGTCGACTCTTAGATTTATTATACCCTCCAGCATAAGCTGCAACCATCTATTCAGAGGTATGTGATGCTTGAAAAGCCACACCACTGTGTTGTTGCCTCTCTTCTTGAGAAACCAAATTAAACACTCGTGATAGAGATGCCTTTGGCTCCATCATCAGAATATGTCCTCTAATGGTTGTGAAGCTTTCATTGAGGCCCATGAGAAACTTTAAAATACGTTCTTGTTCATCACAATCATCCATCCTTTTGACATTTAAACAATCTGGTTTGCAACAACAACATGTAAGAATATTTATATTCTTGTATGTGACCTATGTGTCTTTCGGTTTAATCATATGGATCAAGTTCATATTAATGTTCATAATTCTAATATATAAAAGATGATACCGTGATGAATCGGTTTCGGTTAACGATATTAGAATTTGGGTGTATTGATAACCCTCCTCCCTTATCTTATCATATTTAATAAGAAACTTTCTCTAATGTTTAAATACATTTATATATAATGCATTAGTAGTTAATAAAAGAATAATTATAACTACATATGGATAATGTTATATATATGTATGGTGGTTATTAAAAGGGTGGTTATTTTTTTAATGGTTATAAAACCATCACAACTCTTCAAAAAGGTGTGAGTGTGTCGTTTTAATTTACAACTTTTAGAGAGAGAATATATACACCATTAAAGAGAGAAAGTTATAATTGATTCTTAATTCATCAAAAGAATCATAAAAGAAGAGATTAAGGAAGAGATCAAAGAGAGGAGAAAATCAATATAATTCTTCATGGATCAAGGTTAGTGTTTTCTTCTTCTTCTACAATATTAGGTTGAATTAAATCAAATCTAGATGTTTTTGGGATTAAGATTTCATAATCGAAATCATTGAAAATAAATTAACAATTGGTATCAGAGGAATATTAGATTTGTTTAATTCATCATAAAGATTAGTGATTGATTTTCATAATGAAAATCATGTAGATTAGGTTTTGATGTTAAGTGTGATTGCCTTAAGGTTTTATAACCATCATTAATGTTCATAAAAAAAATTGATAGATATGTTAAATATAAATGAAGAATGAAAACGTAATTAAAAAAAAAAGGCATACGTGAGAAAATTTTAGCATTAAATTGCATGAAGTGTGTGAAGTGCATGAAGTGCATTAAATTGTATGGAGTTTTAAAATTTTAAATATTACTTGTGGTTTCTTTTTTTTTTAAATCATAAATTGCACATTAAAGTACATGAAATAATGGTATTATTATTGCATAATAAAAAATTTCAGTTATTTATTTAATCATTATAAATGGTTAGTTAATTTCATTAAGTTATGATTTTAAAAGAAAAATTAATAATAATAATAAAAAAATTTTGATTAAATAAATTTGCTTATGTATATAAAAACCTATATATATATATATATAAGTGTACAATAAAGTTTCCGCTGGTTTAAAGAAATGGTTAATTGTATTTTGAAATATTAATACAATATAAAGATATTTTATCTATTAAATTTTTAATATTTATATTTTATATAACATGTTAGTCACCAAAGTGGCCTTGTTATAATAGATATAAATATTAAAAATAGTAAAGTTTATCAATTGATCATGATTAAAGTGATGTTATAAATGACATTAAAGTTTTAATTGATCAATTGTTTTAATATCTATATTTTAGGAGATTACCCAAAGGTAGATCATATGATATAGTTATTAATATGAAAAAAATTAATCATTTCACTATAGCCGATATTATGTATACCCAAAGGTATCATAATTATTTGATTTTATGTGATATGATTAATTGTTAAAGAATAAATTTAACATCACTAAAAGTGTTTGTATTTAAAGTATTACCCAAAGGTTACTTGAATACATGTTTTATAAGTTTATGATTAGGTCTTTGAATTTATAATAAAGTCTCAAAGTAATAATGAGTAAGTATGTATAAATGTTTTGCAGCTTCATCAAATTTGTATGCATCCGCTAATTCTGTCGTAAAGTTTAATGGGCTCAATTATGGAGAGTGGTCAGAACATATCCAGTTCACACTGGGTATTATGACACTCGATCTTGCAATCCTAACGGATGAGGAACCCTCAGCCATTACAGATGATAGCTCCCAAACTGAAAAGACTCGGTATGAGACTTGGGAGCGATCTAACAGGCTGAGTTTGAACCTTATGAGGATGACAATGGCGGAAAGTATTAAGCCATCCATGCCTAAGACAGAGAAAGCAAGGGAATTCATACAGAAAATTAAGGAGTGTTCACAATCGGATTTGGCTGATAAGTCGATTGTAGGAAGCCTAATGAGTGAGCTAACTACAAAAAAGTTTGACTGGTCTCAACCAATCCATGATCATGTCACACACATGTCTAACTTGGCAGCAAAGTTAACATCCATGGGAATGGAGGTTCATGAGCAGTTTTTGGTCCAATTCATTATGAACTCCCTACCTTTTAAATTTAGCCAATTCCAGGTGAACTATAACACCATTAAAGATAAATGGAATTTTAAAGAACTAAAGGCTATGTTGGTTCAAGAGGAAAGGAGATTAAAGAAAATGAAAGACCAAGTTGCGAATCTCGTAGGTTTTGGAAGTTCTAGCAGCTATAAGGCAAAACCGAGTAAAAAGGACAAAAAGAAGGATAAAGTTTTTGTGAAAGGACCTGAAAGCAAAATCCATAAAGAGATGAAATGTTTCTTTTGCAAGAAAACGGGACATTTCAAGAAAAATTGTCTGAAACGAAAGGCCTGGTTTGACAAGAAAGGTAAACATCATAGTTTTGTTTGCTCTGAATTGAACCTTATAGAAGTGCCTAATAATACTTGGTGGTTAGATTCTGGTGCTACTACTCATGTGTCTCATATTAAACAGGGATTCAGTTCGATCCAGCCCATAAGAGGAACTGAACAATACTTGTTCATGGGGAACAGGATAAAGGCACAAATTAAAGGTATTGGGACTTATAGATTGATTTTAGACACTCGATGTCATGTAGATATTGAAGGATGTCTCTATGTACCTGAATGTGCTAGAAATCTTGTTTCCGTTAGTAGACTGGATAATTTAGGATTTGTTTTTAAGATTGGACATGGTGTTTTCTCTTTGTACCGAAATGATTACTTTTATGGTAGTGGTACTTTGTTTGATTCACTTTATAAATTCAATCTTTATGCAAAATTTTCCGAATCCCTATTTAATATTGAAAGTCGAGGCATTAAACGTAGTGCATCAAATGAAAATTCTGCTTTATTGTGGCATCAAAGATTAGGTCATATTTCCAAAGAAAGAATTATGAGGTTGGTAAAGAATGAAATTCTTCCTCCATTGGAGTTTGGTGATCTAAATGTATGTGTAGACTACATTAAAGGAAAACAGACTAAACATATAACAAAGAAATCAGCCACAAGAAGCACTCAGCTTCTTGAGTTAATACATACCGATATTTGTGGCCCTTTAGATGCTCATTCTTGAAGTGGTGAAAAATACTTTATCACCTTCATCGATGATTACTCACGTTATGGATATACATATCTACTGCATGAAAAGTCCAAATCTGTGAATGTCCTAAAGGTGTTCATTGACGAGGTTGAAAGGCAGTTAGATAAAAAGGTAAAAGTTGTGAGATCTGATAGAGGTGGTGAGTTTTATGGAAAATTCAATGAAAATGGACAATGTCCAGGTCCATTTGCAAAGTTACTTGAAAGTAAAGGTATTTGTGCACAATATACAATACCTGGTACTCCTCAGCAGAATGGTGTAGATGAGAGGCGGAATCGTACTTTAATGGATATGGTTAGGAGCATGTTAAGTAATTGTTCTTTACCCTCTTCGTTGTGGGTATATGCATTCTGCAATGTATTTGCTGAACCGGGTTCCTAGCAAGGCTGTTCTTAAGACCCCTTATGAACTATGAACGGGAAGGAAACCTAGTTTAAGACATCTACGTGTTTGGGATTGTCCAGCAGAAGCAAGGTTGTATAACCCACATGAAAAGAAACTTGATTTTAGGACTCAGTGGATTTTTCATTGGTTATCCTGAAAAATCAAAGGGGTATATATTTTATTGTCCTAACCATAGTACGAGAATAGTGGAGACCGGTAATGCTAGGTTCATTGAAAATGGTGAAACTAGTGGGAGTGGTGAACCACGAAAAGTGGACATTCAGGAAGTCCATGTTGATGTTCCTTCACCTATCGTTGCACCTGAGGTTATTGTTCCTATTGTTGCATCACAGTTAAATGACGCAATAGAATAACATAATGATGTGTCAACTCCACTAGTAGAAAATACAATTAATGAACCGGTTACAATTCAAGAAGAGAATAGTGTACCACAAGAACCATTAAGGCGATCTAGAAGAGAAAGAAGATCTGCTATTTCAAATGACTATGTGGTTTATGCTATTGAAAGTGAATGTGACTTAAGCATTGATGAAGATCCGTGCTCATTTCAAAGAGCCATGAAAAATGACAATTCTGAAAGATGGTATTGACTATAAAGAGACCTTCTCTCCGGTTTCAAAGAAGGATTTTCTAAGGATTGTTTTGGCTTTGGTGGCTCATTATGATCTAGAGCTTCACCAGATGGATGTGAAAACCGCCTTTCTAAATGGAGAGCTTGAGGAAGAAGTATATATGGACCAACCTGAAGGTTTCGTGGTCACAGGAAAAGAACATATGGTATGTAAGCTGAGAAAGTCGATATATGGACTAAAACAAGCTTCTAGACAATGGTATTTAAAGTTTAATGATATCATCTTGTCATACGGTTTTGTAGAGGTCATCGTTGATCGATGTATCTACATTAAAGTTAGTGGAAGCAAGTTTGTGATTTTAGTCTTATATGTTGATGATATTTTGCTTGCTGCAAACGACATGGGCATGTTACATGATATAAAGAAGTATCTCTCTAAGAACTTTGAAATGAAAGATATGGGTGAGGCATCATATGTAATCGGAATAGAAATATTTCGAGATAGAACACAAGGATTGCTAAGATTATCTCAGAAAGGATATATCAATAAGATTTTAGAGAGATATAAAATGGACAAATGCTCCGCAGGGATAGCTTCAATTCAGAAAGGGGACAAATTCAGTAAAATGCAATGTCCTAAAAATGAATTAGAGTGTAAGGAAATGGAAAGAATTCCATATGCATCAGTGGTTGGGAGTTTAAACTATGTTCAAACATGTACTCGGCCAGATATCAGCTTTGCGGTTGGTATGTTGGGTCGATATCAAAGTAATCCTGGAATGGACCACTGGAGAGCTGCAAAGAAGGTTCTCAGGTACTTGCAAGGCACCAAAGAGCACATCATACAAGAAATCTGATCACCTTGAGATCATTGGATATTCAGATTCAGATTATGCCGGATGCGTTGACAGTAGAAAATTGACGTTTGGCTATTTGTTCCTATTAGCTAGGGGAGCAATATCATGGAAAAGTGGAAAACAGTCCGTCATTGCTACTTCCACTATGGAGGCCGAATTTGTGGCATGCTTTGAGGCCACAATTCATGCATTGTGGTTGTGGAACTTTATCTCGGGACTTCGTATTGTCGACACTATAGCGAGGCCGCTGAGAATCTATTGTGATAATTCCGCAGCTGTCTTCTTTTCAAAGAATGACAAGTACTCTAAAGGTGCTAAGCATATGGAGTTAAAGTACTTAGCTGTCAAAGAAGAAGTACAGAAACATAGAGTGTCATTTGAACATATAAGAACAGATATGATGGTAGCGGATCCGTTAACTAAGGGACTACCACCCAAAATGTTTTATTGGTCATGTAGAGCGTATGGGTATTATAGACAAAGCCTTGCTATTATGATTATGATATGTTCATTATATGTATGACACTATGAATTCAATTTAAGTTATGTTTCTGGTTTTAATAAATATGTTATCATTAAAATATGTGTATACACTTATGGTTCTCTGATAACATATGATTAGATTGAGAATTAAGGTTATTCTCAATATAAAGAAACTATATATGAAGTTGGGATTGTTTTGTGATACATGGAAGGCATCATGTCGTCTAATGATATGTGACCGCCATGATCCGATCAATTCTAATTTTATTATGATAGTTTAAATTGAAATGAACTTGATGTAAAGTGAACATTAAGGTTGTTGAATCATCAAGTCGACATAAGATCAAGTGGGAGAATGCAAGAATATTTATATTCTTGTATGTGACCTATGTGTCTTTCGATTTAATCATACGGATCAAGTTTATATTAATGTTCATAATTCTAATATATAAAAGACGATACCGTGATGAATCGGTTTCGGTTAACGATATTAGAATTTGGGTGTATTGATAATCCTCCTCCCTTATCTTATCATATTTAATAAGAAACTTTCTCTAATATTTAAATACATTTATATATAATGCATTAGTAGTTAATAAAAGAATAATTATAACTACATATGGATAATGTTATATATGTATGGTGGTTATTAAAAGGGTGGTTATTTTTTTAATGGTTATAAAACCATCACAACTCTTCAAAAAGGTGTGAGTGTGTCGTTTTAATTTACAACTTTTAGAGAGAGAATATATACACTATTAAAGAGAGAAAGTTATAATTGATTCTTAATTCATCAAAAGAATCATAAAAGAAGAGATTAAGGAAGAGATCAAAGGGAGAAGAAAATCAATATAATTCTTCATGGATCAAGGTTAGTGTTTTCTTCTTCTTCTACAATATTAGGTTGAATTAAATCAAATCTAGATATTCTTGGGATTAAGATTTCATAATCGAAATCATTGAAAATAAATTAACACAACATGTATGGGAAGCCTCGTGATTCTTCAATTCTTCCCACAATTGTTTCAATTTTGTGTAAAATTCACTAACAGTTTGTGATCCTTAAACTTCAGAATAAAGTTGTTGCTTGATTTCTGCAGTCCACGGACCATCACTCTGTTTGAACTGGTCATGTAAGTCTAACCACATTTGTCTAGTAGTATCAAGATACATGATGCTCTTTGCAATGGATTTCTCAACGGAATTAACAGTTCACGTGCAGATCATGCTGTTACAGCGCGACCAAAAACCAAAATCGAGATGCATTTCATCTACATCCGGATATGTTACAAGAACAAATACAGCTTTGTTTCTAGCACCTAAAGCCATCAACATAGATCTATGACAAGTATTGAAGTTTTGTAAACCAGTAAGTTTTTCCGAAACAAGAGAAAAACCTGCATGATCCACATTATGAATGTATAAGAGATTCAAGTTCGGATCCGATAACGAACTCGTTCTTGAACTGTCAGCAGAAAACTTTACAAAAGGAGAAATAGAGGTTGGATTGGGAAATTGAGAAGGAACCGATGCCGAAATTGAAAGATCCATGAAGAAACTCATCTCAAAAAGAAGAAAACTTCGCAACGATTACCAAATCGCAAAAGGAGAATAGGAGAAAAAATCTATGAAACTAAAGCTAAAAACTAGAATAAGCAAATATAAAAATTTGCTCTAATACCATATTAAATTCCATGATCGAAGCTTCAAAAATGTCGAAACTCGACAAAAAAAAAAGGAGAAATGAAGTTTTTATTAATCTGTTAAAATATTGTTACAAATGAGTTTTGGTTTATATACATAATGTATTTCCAATTTAGTTTAATCAAACCGATTAATAATCTTAACCAATTCCAATTATATCTCAATAGTTCGCTTGATGTTCATTACACACATTTATAGATGAACTTGCTAAAACCCTAGATATAACATTAGGCTTGATTGATTATTTTAGGCTGGTGCTCTAATAGCTGGCTGCTGGAATTGCGATGAGAATTCGACCGCGATTAACCGGACTTGCACTTCAAGCGATTTGGTCGTTAAGCCGCCAAGGAACCGCAAGAAAAAACAGACTCTCTCCTTACTAAAACACACTCACTGTTCTCTGCTTCTTACGTCTTTGTAATTATTATTATTGAAAGGCAAATTCGCTTAATGAAAACATTGAAGAAAGATTGAAAGTGGAAAGAAAAAATCAGAGTACATGTAACTTGTAGAAGAAGTAATCTTAGGCTTCATCCACTTAGCCATTATTAATTAGTAGAAGTAGTCGGCTTGATACTAATCTTGTTCCAAAATATCAGAGATCTTTTCAATAGGAATCATCGGTAGATACTCTGCCATGTAGTAGTCTCTATCCCCGACGTAACGCACCGCGTCGTTATACTTTTCCGACCAGTAAAACGCCGTTGGGATCACAAGCTGCGCAACTTCCGGGAACAATGGCACTCGATTCAGCAATCGCCACACCGTCGCTGCGTAATACTCCACCACTGGCTCGTACTTGTCACGAACGCTCCTCGCGATGTTCTTCGTCGTGTCCACGACGCCGGCGCGTTGCACCTCCGTAGCCACCGTGAGCGCCTGGTTAGAAGCTTGCTTCACCACCGAAGGAACGTATGTCTCTACATCGAAGAACATATCTTCCACCTGCAAGCAAGCAAATCCATTTACACACAAGGAAAGGGGAGGGAAAATTAAACATCGGATGGGTTTACCTTCCGATCGGCGTATAGGAGAAGCTTGAAAGGAACGTCGTGGAAATTATCGTACAATGGTGAGAGTACTGTTTCAACGGTGGCTTCGATGTTCTCGACTCCGAGCTTGAGCGGACCAGCGTTGTGTTTAGCAAACTCGTAGAACGTCGAGAGACAGACGCCGAAGTAAACCGCCGCGGCTTGGACGAAATCCAAGTGCTTGAGCTTCGTCTCAGCGTCCTCTTCTACCGTTAACGAAGGCGAAGAAGATGGATTCACTTCCTGTGATTGCTCTTCGACTACTATTTCATTTTCCGCCATTGTCAATCCTCCAGCCGTTGCAGCCGAACCTGAGTCTTTATAAAAGATGCAGACACCGGACGATTCCACCGAAGATGAACGGATGAGATTTGAAACTGGTAAGCCACGTGGCGCACTGACATACTGACATGCTCTTTTTTAGTTTTAAGCGAAAGCGATTAGATTACTATGAAACGTGTGATGTTGCTAATGGACCGTCGTAACACGTGCCAAGGCATGGGTTGAGATTATTAGAACGATAGGCACGGCCATTCCGTTTGCGCGACATTCGAAGTTGAGAGAAAAGGACACTTTCAGAGAGACTCAATGATTGGTTTTTATATTATCCTCCGAGGAAAAAATTATTTGAGGAATAATTTTCTACATAATACGATTTAATATATCAGTTATTTTGTAAAAAATATCAAGTATTATTTTAAATTGAAGATGATACGGAATATTGGTTTATTCTTCATACTATATTCTAAATCTTAATTTCATGTCAGCGCAAAATATTAGGAAAATCGCATAAAAAATCTCGAATTTGGCAGCCACTAATACTTTAAACTTTGATAATTTAACACTTACACTATAAACATATGAAATTAAATTTTTATCATTTTTAACATTGAAATTTGTATCCGATTACTCTCCGTTAAATAGATCTAACAGAACATAAACTGACGTTAAAATTGATTTAACCTCCGTTAAAACCGATTTGCGCTCCGTTAAAACGATTTAACCCCGTTTATTTTAAGGTAACACGTGGGTTTTAATTATCAAAATGAGAGAGTTGTCGAAGAGCATTAGGGTTTGTGAGAAAGGGGAAAAATTGAAGGAAGAGTGAAATGGTCCGAAATTGAAGAAAGAAAGAGGTAAGATTGAAGATAGAACGAGGTAAGATTGGTGAAAACGATGTTAATACGTCCGAATTTGCTTGCGATTTAAAGGGGCTCGGTTTTGATCTTGGGTTTCTTTTGATGTTTATGATTTCAGATTTTCTTGTTCTTGTTGAATTTCTGGGTTTCGGGTTTGAATTTCTCATAGGATTTCGGAGTTTTAGGGTTTACAGGTTTCAAAGTTGTTTGGGAGGATTAATTTTTGGGTTTTGAAGTTGTTCTCATGAGTTTCGATCTTGGGTTTCTTTTGATGTTTATGATTTCGGATTTTCTTGTTCTTGTTGAATTTCTGGATTTCCGGTTTGAATTTCTCATAGGATTTTGGAGTTTTAGGGTTTACGGGTTTCAAAGTTGTTTGGGAGGATTAATTTCTGGGTTTTGAAGTTGTTCTCATGAGTTTAGGAGTTTGAGTTTCGAAATTGCAAAATTCATTGATTTAGAGAGGAGGATGAATTTAGGGATGAATTTATATTGTTTGCCATATTTAGTGTGTTTATTTGACAATGGAATTCTCGATTTTTTTTGGTGAAGATGTCTCACAGCGAAAGTTCTTCAACAAGAGAAAACAAAAGTGGGAATGTGTTCTGTAATTGCAATCGAGCAGCAAGAATCTTGAAATCTTGGACTAATGACAATCCCGGGCGAAGATTTTACACTTGTAGAAGGCGTAAAATTGGTCAAGGTTACGAGTCTTGCAATTTTTTTCGTTTGTATGATTTAGAGAAACCGCATGGATGGCAACACATTGCATTGTTGGAGGCAAGAGATGTCATGAATGATCAAAGAGAAGAGATTAAAACTTTAAGAGAAACAGTAAGAATGTTAAGCAGTGATAATGTGGTAACGCCGAATTCAATAATTGATGAATTGAAATTAGAATGTGAAGCACTCAAGCAAGAAGTGTTGGTAATAAACGAGAGAAGTCGTGTGTTGTATAATGTTCTGATTTATTCGAGTGTTGTAGTGGTTGGAGTTGTGTTGGGAATTGTAGGAATGTACAATGGTCTTTAAGTAATAATATTCATATTTATGTATATCATTCTTTCTTCAAAATAGTAGAATAAGCATAATAGAAGTTCTAAACAGAAGTTGAAGTCGAAAACTATCATTGAATTTCAAAAGAGGAAGTTGAAAATACAAGTTCAAAACACAACCAAACGCCCAAACAAAATACATTCAATCCTGTAGTAGTGATAAGTTATTGTGAAGATGTGAAAACATTCAATCACACTACACAAAAAGTCATTGAATAACTGAGTAACAGTAGTGAAAATTCATTTTGGTGGATGTGATGATTCTGCACCTTTATCATACGCTCGGCCAGGAAATACATTGAATACTCGATCCGTAAAAGGACTCCAAAAAGTGCCAACACCCCTAGGTATGTTTCCGGGTTTAGTTATCTTAAGTGGGCGTCCACGCTTAGCCTTCTTTGCTTGGTAGGTGGAGGTTGACGGTTCTGGAGCACTGGAAACAAGTGGATAGGTGGAACTTGATTCACCAGCTCGCGTAGGTTGTGAACTGGAAATAACAGAAGGAGTCTTTCGCTTTGTTCTTGGAACTGTTGGGCGAGATGGTACCTACACAACAGAAATCACAAATAATCATACCATATACAACAGTGAAACATATTATATAACAATAAGATTAACCTCAGTAGGTAGTTTCCGTGGCCTGCCACGTCTGTTCTTTGGACCATGAACAACAGCTTCTTCATTCTTACAACTTCGTTTGATGTGTCCAGCTTGACCACATTTACTACAATGTGGAATTCTACCATGACGCGTGGCTTTTCCTTTGTTTTTCAAATCCTCGAATGGTTCTTTCCGCCTGTCTCGGGATTTTGGTCTACCACGTGGTTTTCGAAACTCAGGAATCCTAATGGCAGGTTTGTCTATTTTCTTCCACAACTTCTCGCCATTCACTGGTTTTTTGTTCTCAGCATATGTACTCTTCATAACACTTGTGTGGTAACATGTAGCTGTATATTTCACAGGGTCTTCTTTGTTGTCATCAAGGACACACACTGCATGCTTGCATGGTATACCTTTGGAAGAAACACAAACAACAAAAACAACATGTGAGTAACTCAACCAATTCAAACAAACAATAGTGTTTCGTACCTGTGAGATCCCATCAGCGACAAGCACATTGTCTTGTGGCTAAGTTAACCGTGTAGCCATTGTCAAACTCAACCACTTCATACAAATTTGTGCTGCTCTGTATAGTTGTGCAGTACTTCTTATCAATCCTTGCCTTCTCCAAGATTCCCATCGTCACTGGTGTTAGTACTGTGTCACACTTCATTGCTTTCACATATCGACATGCTATTCTTCTCATCGCTTGTCGTCTGATATCTTCCAGCAAGCTAATCACGGGTTTTGTTCTCGCTATTTTGATTGTCCTATTAAAACTTTCGGAGAGATTGTTATGCACGTCTGAGCAGTGTGAGTCTATAGAGAAAAATGCTCGGGACCACTTATCTGGTTCTCGTTCCAGCAAATCCGCATATGCAGCAACATCATAGTCTTGTAACAGCTTCATTTTTTCCTCGTACTCTCCTTGGTTATAGCTGTATGCCACTCCCCAAAACAAAATCTTGTACTCTGACCGTGTAAACAGGTTCCTCCAATTGGCATATATGTGTCGTGCACATTGTCGGTGTTCTGCGAAAGGAAGTTCAGCCTGAATTGCAAGACACAAGCCCTGTAGAAACAAAAAACTGCTTAGAAACAAATATAGTAAGTTTTAACTTACTATTGAAACATATAATTAAAAACACATAACATACCTTTTGCTTGTCTGAAATAAGAGTTAAGTTCTCATCCATAGACAAATTGAGGTCCGCTTTTATTTTCCTTATAAACCACGTCCACGTATCTTTATTCTCACCTCGCACCACAGCCCATGCAATTGGGTACATACGGTTATCTGCATCTCTACCAACTACTGAAAGTACATCACCAGTTAGCTCCCACTTCAAGAAACAGCCATCTAAGCCAATAACAAGCCATCTAAGTCAACCAAGCTCGTCGAATTTCCTCGAAACATATATAAAAACAGTCAAATTGGTCTACGCCATTTACGGAGAGAGTGTTCAGTTCAGTAGTTACACCGGGGTTTGATCGCCGTAGTTCAGCTTCGTA
The DNA here is from genome assembly GCA_018901945.1 of Pugionium dolabratum. Classification (NCBI taxonomy): domain Eukaryota; kingdom Viridiplantae; phylum Streptophyta; class Magnoliopsida; order Brassicales; family Brassicaceae; genus Pugionium; species Pugionium dolabratum. The sequence goes on from JAEVFF010000426.1 coordinate 61,152, forward strand.
GTCCCATAACTTTGCGAATTGATTAGTTTGAGCTTCAAGTATTATGTTCAATGCAATACGTCTTCCTCTATAGCACTTGGAAATTGGCACAACAATGTTATACCAGGCTTTTATGGCATCTTTAATTTCTGATGCTTGTAAGCCAACATTCTGTCTAAGCTCCTCTCTAAACAAGCCAGCGATTACACCTTGTTTCAACATAGAAACCCGACTTGATTTCCCGTGATTGTGGTTGTTATGACACACCTTCACCATCCACTTGTTGATTGGAACCTCAACTGAACAGAATACTCTCCAAGGACAATTCTCCGTGCAACAAATAGCAGCTATCCGGTTTGCTTCTGACTTTGCCATTTTCACATCATGTTGTGTGTTAAGAGAGTATCGAAGCAACTGATCCTTGAACTCCAATCCACTGTTGAATTTTTGAAACAACCAAATGTATGGTTCCTTGTCAAAATCTCCGTGAAACTTATCCCTCGTCTTTGGAGTTTTTTTAACTGCCCATTGATCCCATTCTTCTTCAGACTCTAACGGTGTATCCGGATAGTATGTATCACCACCAACACCATTCTCTTCCTCACTCAGTTCTGCCTCCCTATCCTCTTCTGCTTTTTCTTCATTACCCATATTAGCCCTCACTTCTGCACTTGTTTTTGCACTTTCCTCGTATAATGATCTAAATCTTGCATCATTTGTATCATCCTCTTCTAAAACAACATCATCACCTATGTCACAATCATTTTGATTCACGCCTTCTGCTGCAGGTGTTTCATCTTCAGATTGATCACCTTCAATATCTTCTCTCGGCCTATCAACATCACTCTCATCTCCACTATCCACATTATCACCTTCAAGATCAGCTTCTGTTTCCTCCTCAGATATGTGTTCAGTTTCATATTCTCCATCATAGCCGACATCACAATCTCTTTCTCCTTCATCCTCTTCTTGACTGTTTTTCAGAAAACAACTGAATTCAAGAGGACTAGGACTATGTTCTGAGCAATCATGTTCACAGAATATCTCCAACTCCCCAGCTAGTTCAGCAAGAACACATAACTCTGACAATTCCTCATCCAAAGGCTCCAATGCATATTCAATGTTTGCCATGCTTTCTGTTACTTGTTTGTACCAAAGAAAACATATTGGTGCACAAATTTTCTCATCCGCCAAAAACTCTTTGAATTTTGTCCATCGAATGTCCGACAACTTCCACTGTACTCTTTTCAGACCCAATTCTTCTAAATACTTGTAGACTTCACCTTCTTTTTTCATAAATCCACCGTAGTGGATTATGAGTCTCACCATACCATCAACACTGTCCACAAAAAAAAGTATAAAAAATCCTGTAAAGTTCATCTCTATTTCTCGAAATTACAGAGACCAAACAACATTTCGAGAAACTACTAAACAAAATTTCGAGAAAATTTCGAACCCAAATCGGAACTTAGAAATCGAACCCAAATCGGAACTTAGAAATCGGAACTCGAAATCGGAACTTAACAAATCGAACCCAAATCGGAACTTACAAATCGGAACAAAATCAAACCCATAAACTCGAAATCGGAACTTAGAAATCGGAACTTACAAATCGAACCCAAATCGAACCCAAATCGAACCCTAGAACACGAAATACACAAATCAAACCTTAGAACACGAAATACCCAAATCAAACCTAAATCGAACCCTAGAACACTATGTTGAACCCCAACAACGAAAAATCAAACACGAAATACCCAAATCGAACCCAAATCGAACCCTAGAACACTATGTCGAACCCCAACAACAAAAAATCAAACACAAAAGAACAACATCCAACCGAATATATCCAAAATCGAACACTAGAACCCTAGAAAATCGTAAATCCTAAAAATTACAGTCGAAAATAGCTTCGATTCTAAGTTCAAAACTGATTTTACCTTATCTCGATACGATGTTCCTCTTCCCAAATATGAATTTCGTTTGTTATTGATTTTTGGAAAAACCTAAATCCCAAATTGATTTCGGGTTTGTTTTCGCGATTTTGGTTTTGTTTTCTCTAACTCCTTTGTGGAAAACGGAGTTATGGCAACTGTCATCGGAGTTAAACGGCGTTATCTACACTTAAACGGTGTTATTTTAAACTAAACGGCGTTATGAAATCCGTTACAGATTTATAACGGATCGAAAGTGACAGCTTAAAGTTAACACTGTACCAATAATATTTTTGAGTCTTTAAAATGTAAGTCATAAAATCTTGATGTCGCTTATGCGATTTTCCCCAAAATATTACGCAAATTATCTTTCATTATATTTCACATTTTTCTCATTTTGGAAGTCTTCCCATTTCATTTATCGGGCCTACACTTTAAGTCCCAGTATTTGCTTGAAAAGCCCAAAAAACCGGTTCGGATGAAGTGCGAGTACAGCGGCCTATACAATATGTGTACAAATGTTGGAACACTGTAATTATATTACAGTAATTCTACACGGTAAACAAAATCAAAACCAAAATAACCAGTTGTCAATGTATTTTTCTTCAAGAAAAACCTACCAAGTAATTTTTAATTTTTCCGATTGCTTTCAAAATCTCGGTTTTATTTCACCTTTTCAGTTAATTCCTCTCGATACTTAAAACTCCCATCATCGCTTCAAACTTGGAAAGAAAAAAATTTATCATTTGCTAACTACTTCACAATGTGGGCGAAGAAGATTGGATCACACAGCGACATCTTTATATATATAAATATAATAAAACACTAAAAAAAACGCACAATCGTGATTCTACTACATCGTTTCCCAAAGATTGTCGTCGGCGTTTAAAGATCTCACGCACTTAGAAGCTTTACATTAACGGCGGCTACAAACGCAGCCCAAGCCAAACATGGCTTTACCAGATTACCAGCGACCGGACTAATCTCACCGAAGGACTTGTAGCATCCAAACAAGGCAGCAGATTGGCTCAACCACACCACAAGCCCGGCTAATCCCGATCCGACCCGAAACGTAACCGGATCCCAAACCAAACACAGCATAAACTGAGCCAAGTAAAGATACAGAGCATTGGGCTTCTTGTGGAAGCCACCGTCGACCCATACGAGCCACGCAGCGAAACCCATCAGACCACTCGAAGCGAGACACGTGGCGTGCAGGAGCCACATAGGTGGGATCCACGATGAGGAGCCAGCTCGATTCCCATATCCGCTGTTGCCGAGGAAATAAGTCGCGAAGAACGTTACGAGAACGGGAGCCGCGACTGCTACTGTCAGCGATCTGAGACCGCGTTTTGCCATCGCCATCTTTTGATCGCGTTTGCCTTTGTTGTCGTCAGCGTTGTTCCTCTCCGTCTCGGTCATAGCAGTCGTAGCGGCGTCTCTATTGTCTCCGCCACGGTACCTGATGTCCTGAGAATCCATTACAACCTTACAAAAAAAAACAGAATTACAAGAAACAAAATTATGATTTGAGATCGAGTGAGAGAGGGAGAAGAAGCTTGGTCAAAGAGATAAATCAGGAGATGAAAGTTTATAGAGAAGAAGCGAAGAGTCGAGGCTCATTTGTTGGAGTAAACACGTGGTGAGTACCTGACAGATATGTGAACACGTTGAATGCAAATTAATTGTTTTGTGTTCTTACTCGACTTGGTGTTAAAAGCGTGGACACGTCACGGATGGATAGACATTTGCTTATTTATCGCTTAATATTGTTTTTTTCTTTCTCATTATTAAAAAGGCTATACCGACTAACGATCATAAGCCCAATAGTTACGTTTAGTAACTTTGGGCTATTTTAGGCTCCTTAAGACTTATTTGGAAAGCGAAGACACTGGTATGAACAATCTTATTTCTTTCACCCCCGGCGAATATGGAGGTGAGCGGGACAACTCCTCGTAGCCGTCGGCATAGAAATGCGGCGAATCGATTCGATCTGCTAAAAAAACCCAAAATTCCATTCGCGTTCTCCTTAATTCTTGCTGATTCAATCCTCGTCGCACTTATCATCGCCTATGTTCCATGTGAGATCTAATTTCCTACATTCTTGTTTTCGTGTCCCTCGTAATGTGTATTTGACATGGTTTTAACTCCTTTTCTTCTTTCTTTTTTAACAGACACGAAGATCGATTGGGATGCTTATATGTCACAGGTTAGTGTTCGTACGTCTGATGATCATTCAGTCGAATCCAGTAACAATGGTCAACTGGGTTTCTTCTAATCAGTCGTATTTTAAGGAAATAATTTTTTATCGATAAATTGGGGCAGGTTAGTGGGTTTCTCGGGGGAGAGAGAGACTATGGAAACTTGAAAGGCGACACAGGGCCATTGGTTTATCCGGCGGGTTTCCTCTATGTTTACTCTGCAGTTCAGAACTTAACAGGAGGAGAAGTCTACCCAGCTCAGGTACTTGGGTGAAATTGCGTCTTTTTCAATCACGTATGCTTGGATTTGGCTCGATATCCGGGCTTGAGATAAGCTGTGGAATTCGATATATTGCTTAATTTATCGCAATTTTTTTTTGTCTTTCACATGCTGCAGATTCTTTTTGGTGTTCTTTACATTGTCAACCTGGCGATTGTCTTGTTCATCTATGTGAAAACAAATGTGGTATAAATGAAGCCTTTTTCTCTCTTTTTTATTTCATCAAGTATGAGTAAACGTCTTCCCAGAGTCGATTTAGTAAATCCAGGGATGATATTTCTTCTTGTACCCTTACTTATTACAGGTGCCATGGTGGGCGCTAAGTCTACTGTGTTTATCCAAGAGAATACATTCAATCTTTGTTCTCCGTCTTTTTAATGATTGTTTTGCCATGACTCTCTTACATGCGTCTATGGCTCTCTTTCTCTATCGTAAATGGCATCTAGGGATAGTGGTTTTCAGGTAAGGTTTCTGTTTTTGCTATCAATATATTTTCATCTGTGTTGACAAGTCTGCTTACCTTTATTATACAGTGGAGCTGTTTCTATAAAGATGAATGTCCTTTTGTATGCTCCACCTTTGTTACTTCTGCTACTAAAGGTATATATGTCCAAGTAGTTTATTGATTTGCTTTATTCTTCTTCTAGCATTGATTCTTGATATGTGAAGTTTGACTATTCACAGGCCATGAATATAATTGGAGTGGTATCTACTTTAGCTAGTGCAGCTCTTTTTCAGGTTTCACTTCATCTCTTAGAAGTCCCGTTATTCACCAATTGTTATTCACCAATTGAAAGCTATACACTTGCTAACTGTTTATTCAATGTTAATAGGTGAGTTGCAGTATCCAGCGAATATAATTAGTTAATGCAATAAGTACTATTCGAACTGGTCGGTGAATGGTTGTACAGATACTCATGGGATTGCCCTTTCTGATAGCATATCCGGTTTCATACATATCGAACGCTTTTGATCTTGGACGTGTTTTTATTCACTTCTGGTAATTGCTCCCCCCTCTCTCGTTATTTCTGATAAAATTACTACTAGGATCTGAATATATCTTCTGAGCTCTAACTCTAATGTGAGCTGTCAACAGGTCTGTTAACTTCAAGTTTGTTCCAGAACGAGTTTTTGTGTCCAAAGAGTTTGCAGTATGCTTGCTTGTTGCTCACCTTTGTCTCCTTGCGGCATTTGCAAACTTTAAATGGTGCAAGTAAGTAGAAGCACGAGTTGGTTTTTTATTACTCCAGTCCATATCTTGTGTGTGTAGGATCGGTGAAAACGAATATGTTGCCTTTTGTAGACATGAAGGCGGGATTATAGGCTTCATACGTTCTAGGCATTTCTTCTTGACGTATCCGTCTTCAGTCTCGCTAAGTGATTTGTCAACCTCAGGGATTCTTACGAAAGAATGTAAGATTGTACTGTCTTTGTAGTATATATTCGTCTATGTCCTGACTTAAAGGATTTCCACTTGATAAGCAGATATTGTCACGACCATGTTTGTTGGGAATTTCATTGGCATTGTTTGTGCTCGGTCTCTGCATTATCAGTTCTACTCATGGTAACAGAAGAAAAACTCTGATTGTTTATTCTTATTATTATTATTATTATTTATTGAAATTAATTTGACCTCAAACCCAATATATACTTGTATGATCAAAACAGGTACTTCTATTCGCTGCCTTTTCTGCTATGGAGAACCTCGTTTCCTACTTGGCTGCGGTAAATAATCCTCTGCATTCGACAGTTTCAAAAATCCTAAAACCTAACTTTTTATTTTTGTTCTTTTTTTTGTGTGACTGAAAAAGCTTGATCGTGTTTGTCGGTATTGAGCTGTGCTGGAACGTGTATCCGTCAACACCAATCTCCTCGGCTTTGTTACTATGTCTACACATGACTCTCCTTTGGGGTCTCTGGTTTGGTCCTTCAGATGATCCTTACCAACTCAAAGAAGAAAAGCTTAAGTGAACCTTTTGATGCTTTCTTCTTCTTATTCTCGTCTTGTTTTCAATGAGTTTGAGATAAGCTAAAGAATAAGTAACTTATATATTACGAGTTTGCTATTCATACATTGGATACTTCAACTAGAGGTTTATCGAGTAGAGTTTTCAACACTTTCTAAGTAGTACGAAATGTATATAAACATTAGAATCTGGAACTGCTGGTTAGTCACACAATTAATGGGAGTTAAAAATGGAACCTTGTCCTTATCATCTAGAAAGATTTTAAAAAAACTTTGACAGCTCTCATCGTCTCAAGAACAAATTGTTTTTCCAATGGAATCATGTACTAAAACATGATCAAAGAATAGCATTTCAATTTTTTGCTAGTTCAATCATCGTTGTCCCTCTTAAACTGGGTTCTTAGCTTTTCCTTGATTTGACGCAGTGTAGAATATGTGCTTCTTTAGGAATAATATGTCTTCGCAGCTGCGATATCTTCTTCAACATATGATAGATTTTTCACTGTTGTTGTCTGAATCAGTGGTTATATCATTTTTCTTCCTCCTTTTTTTTTCTGTTAGTAAACTTGTTTGATCATGTGGCATGCATGGAACACCTAGCTGTTTCTGATCAAAAAACAAGTCAAATCCGATGAAGATTGAATACTTACTCCTTTCTGATTCACCTATAAGTTTACATCATCGATCATATGTTATAAAAGCAAAAGTACATAACTTTTGGATACAACAACTGTTTCCTTAACCTTCACAGCATGATGACTTGGGATTTTCTTTGTGTTCTTGGTTCATTAGTCACAGTCTGTCATTGTGTACTGTTGATCATTGCCTAAAGAAAGTAAACAAAGAGTTTTTTCAGTTGTAGAAGCAATTATATTGTACAAAAGCTGTCTCTCTTAAAACATTAATTGGTTTTGGGAAATGAAGGCTTAACGCCAAAAAAAAAGGAAGCCGTGAGCTTATGAGCTTCTCCTTATATATCTCTATTTTTATTTATTTTTTGTTCCTTACCATTAAGTCTTCTTCATCCATTTTTTTTGTTCTTTCTCTTAATAAATAAGATATGACTCGGTGGTTACTTAGTCTTGATACAGATGATATACATTGTTCTACTTCTGCATCCATTGTATCTAAAGTTCTTTTTTTTTCTCTCTCTCTCTCTCTCTCGTGAGAAGAAAAGAGGAAATTTTTACTCTTGAAAATGTTTCATAGTTACCTCTCAAATTTGCCTTACGTATATCACAGCTTGTCTGTTACCTTTTTGTTGATTGTGGATTCCAGTAACACGGAAATGCCAAGAAAAGTGAATTTCTTAACCTTTTCACAACTTGCAAAGGAATAATAAAGGGATGTCACTGATAGAGTCAAAAGTTTGATTGTGACATTAGAACAGTCATGTATTTTCGTATGATGCTTCATGTTTTTTTTTTTATTCATCCTTTTCAGCTGAAACGTAGGTTCACAGGTTCTCTCCAATATGCAGGTAAATGGTTCACATTTAAAAAGCCAAGAGGAAAAATTAGGCGTTTGATTGATTCTGCCTGCTAATCTGCAGAGGGAACAGATCCAGATCGTGGATAAGGCTGTGAAGCAATAGTATCTGAGTTTAAAGACTGTTTGATTTATCTCTCCTTTGTTTTTTGATGGGAATGGTGACATGTGAATCACTATGCATGGATTACTACACAAAAGGGTTAATAGTGCGGTACATAAATGCTAAACTGAGTCACCAAAATAACAGATAGAAAGAGAGAGAGAGAGAGAGATCCAAGTTTAGCTTTACGTATGCTTTGTTAGTCAGTAACCTTTCTGCAAATGGAAAAAGAATCGACCACAATGTCTGGTTAGAGTCGGTCCTCTTGTCTTGAGGGACAGAGCAACGTCAGCAATTGTTTTGTTAGTGGTGGAGTTTCGCTAAATTATCAGATGCGGCGAGCACCAAACGCATCATATTTTTAAAGTTTGATGATCATGACAGTGGTTGATCGATCGTACACACAAATAAACTGTGGTCCCCTTTTTGAGATTTCTTGATAGAAAATGGATGGTTAAGATTGTTTCTCTGATTCTCATGCTGAACACAATCTCTCCACTTACTGAGAAACGTTAATGGACTCTTCTTTGGTAGCTTTTACATGACTCAGGCTGTTGTAGTTTCTTCTTATTCGTTGCCATTAATTAAGGTTCCCTATTTTGAGCTGCGTTTTAATGACCAGAAGGAGATGTTATGTCATATGTGAGTGACACAAAGTCAACTTCAAACTGATATTGCTTCAGAGTACAAAAACGTAGAGAGACGCAATTTTGTTTTGTTAACTAGGTCTAGATGTTTTTTCTTATACGTATTGTCCTTGAAACTGAGCTTGCATTATTTTTTGATGATATCAGCACTGATCCTTTCTTTTGTAAACTTTCCTTTAACTGATATATTGCAAGCACAAAGTTAATATCCAATTCTGGGTATGTAAATATGGCTAAACCCACTATAAATACATCTCCTTGCTTTGAGTCTTGACCCATTCATCACCTCTTCTTCTTCTCTTCTTCCTTTTCTTCCATCTAATTCTGAAAAATGGATGTAATGAACTTTGATTACAACTACAAGGATGACAATGCATTAAGAGAGCTTGAGAGGATCACCTCGAAAGCTGCTGAAGTTCAAGATAACATTTTATGTGGGATCTTAGAAAGAAATAAGGATACAGAGTACCTGTATAAGTACATGAAAGGCTCTAAGGACGTTCTGGAGTTTAAAAACTGTGTTCCAATCATCAAGTACAAAGATGTATGTCCTTACATTCAAAGAATTGCAAATGGAGAAGACTCTTCTCTTATTACTGGTCATCCTATCACTGAAATATTATGCAGGTCGGTTTCTATTTCCCTCTTGTGTCTGGAATATATATATTTTTCTATATATTTCTATTTGCTTTCGTGCATTTTTCAGCTCCGGGACTTGTGGTGGAGAGCCAAAGCTAATGCCAACGATTTCTGAAGATCTTGATCGCCGCACATTTCTCTACAATCTTATTATTCCAATCGTGAACAAGTTAGTAAAATCCTCGATCGATCCCTTGTAATATTCAGTCTTCAGTGATATCATTTAACATCCTCCTTGCTGCTCTCTAAAACCTTATATGTATCTTCTTTCTCAAGTCTTTTAAGAGTGAAAAAAACAAACAGAAAACACGTACGTCTTGTGTGCGCGCATGCTTCTTGATTTACTTGTTAAAACAAAGTGGGTGATCTTATACAAAAGAACCACTAGGACTGTTCCTGTTGTTATAGGATATGTCTCAAAAGCTGTTGTATGGAAGTGGAAAGGACACATCACATCACATTCCTCAATGTTAGTGTCCATTGGAAATACTGATACCAAAAAAAAAAAAAACTTAAAAAGGTTTTGCTTTGTGCTTTGAGTTTTTCGTTTGTTGTTGTTTTTGGCAATTAGTGGTATCATGTCATGTTTGCATCCATCAAACACGCTATTTTGATGTCCCCACCAAAGATTCTCTTAGAGAACTTTGAACAGCACTCACTAAAACTTAAGGAATCTTTCATCACATCCATTGAATTTTTTTCTTTTACCATCATCTCCTTTTCCTCAACACATATTTGTTTTGGGACAGGTATATATCTGGACTTGACAAAGGAAAAGCAATGTACCTAAATTTCGTAAAGGCTGAAACATCAACTCCTTGTGGGCTACCAATCAGAACTGTCCTCACTAGTTATTACAAGAGCAAACATTTCCAATGCAAACCTTACGATCCATTCAACGACTTAACCAGTCCGATCCAAACCATTCTTTGTGAAGACAGCAACCAAAGCATGTACTGTCAGTTACTAGCCGCTCTAATTCACCGCCACAAAGTCATGCGTTTAGGAGCTGTCTTTGCTTCAGCATTTCTACGCGCAATCTCTTATCTCCAGCATAAATGGAGCCAGCTCTGTGAAGACATCCGCACCGGTCGTCTCAATCCCATGATCACCGATCCAGGTTGCCAAATCGCCATGTCTTCCCTTTTAACGTCTCCAAATCCAGACTTAGCTACCGAGATTGAAGATATCTGTGGACGCTCTTCTTGGAAAGGGATACTCTGTTTGCTCTGGCCAAAAGCAAAGTTCATTGAAGCAGTAGTTACAGGCTCAATGGCTCAGTACATACCCGCACTTGAATTCTTTAGCCAAGCCAAGATTCCATTGGTTTGTCCAATGTATGCTTCCTCTGAGACTTACTTTGGAGTCAACGTGAAGCCATTCTCTAAACCATCCGACGTCGTTTTTACACTCTTGCCTAACATGTGCTACTTCGAGTTTATCCCTCTCGCCAGAAACGGGTCCCTCTCTTTTGACCTAGAAGACGATGATGAACAAGTCCCATGTGATAAAGTCGTTGACTTGGCCAACGTCAAACTAAGTTGCTACTATGAATTGGTTGTCACAACTTTCGCAGGATTATACCGTTACCGAATCGGCGATGTCCTTCAAGTGGCGGGATTCTACAACGAAACACCACAATTCCGGTTTATCTGCAGGAGAAACGTGGTATTAAGCATCGATTTAGACAAAACCAACGAGGAAGATCTTCACAGGAGTATTACGTTAGCCAAGAAGAAGCTTCATCGTGACAACAAGGCATTCCTAGCGGAATACACGAGCTACGCGGACACGTCATCAGTGCCAGGTCACTACGTGCTCTTCTGGGAGGTTCAGGGGCTTGAAGTCGAACCTCATGAACATAACCAACAGCTGATGGAAGAATGTTGCATTGCGGTTGAGGAAGAGCTTGATTACATTTACAGGCAGTGTAGGACGAAAGAGAGATCGATAGGGCCGTTAGAGATTAGAGTGGTGAAAGCAGGAACGTTCGATAAACTAATGGATCTGATAATAAGCCAAGGAGGGTCGTTTAATCAGTATAAAACGCCCAGATGTGTTAAGTCCAACAGTAGTACCCTCAAGCTCTTGAACCGTCACGTGACCTGCTCTTTCTTTAGCCCTCGTGACCCGACTTGGGCTCCCTGATCGAACCGAATTATCGTCTCCTCCGATTTGCTTGCTAGTAAAGGATGTGTTGTGCTTTCGCTACTTTTATGATATATCTTATAAGAAATTTTATTTGTCACAAAGATAAATATAAATACATATAACTTTATTTCAAAGTAAGCGCATCTGGTGTAGTGGTATCATAGTACCCTCCCACGGTACTGACCAGGGTTCGATTCCCTGGATGCGCATTGTATTTATTCCCTTTTTTATAGTTTGCATGGATATGGTCAATTAAACAAGAGTCAACTAGTAAAGTTTTTCTTGTGTGTGGAAAAATATGGGTGATGTGCCCGCTTTTTATAAAAGACAATAAGATCCGTTAACGGCATTTCTCGTCCAACGAGTTTACTCTTAAGCCCAGTAGGAGCTCAAATCTTTGGAGTTTTACTCTTAATGGTTTCACGACTTCTTTTGTTAGCTACGAAAGTTTTTTACAATGATCAGAAATTAGTTTTAATAATTTTCACCCTTCTAATAATTTTCGCTATTCTATTTCATATTTGAAGGTCAACAAATACCGATAAAAATTGTGGAGAACGAAGGAGACGTGGTCAAACAAAACCGAACACACACAAGTTCATAGGGAAAAAGATGTAATATAACAAAACCCAAAACACAGGTACATCAGCAACAAAGGCAACACACACACAAACGATCACTGGTCTCATATTTATTTGGCACAAAGGAGATTCTTAAAAGAAAAAAAAGATAAATGACAAGTCCTCACTGCTTCTGGAGGTCGACAACCTTAGCCCAGGCTGGCCTGGCAGTGATCTTCTTGACCCACTCGCTAACCTTAGTGCGTGACTCAAAGAGTTTCTTCGAGTCAGTACCCATCAAGTAATGGATCGCTGGGAGGTGGTGGAGATCAGCAAGAGTGAAGCAATCACAAGCCAAGAACTCAGATTTCCCGAGCCTTGCCTCGTAAATATCCAAGACCTTCGCGAGCTTCCCTTCTAGCTCTTCCACAGCGGCAGGGTCAGTGGTCATGCCAAACATGCCTTTAAAGATACGCTCGAAGGCTATCTTTGATGCGATTGGGTCAAATTGTTGACCTTCAACTTCAAGCCACACCTTTGTGATTGCCTTGACTTTTTTGCAGCCTGGGCACAGAAGCTTTTCACCTTTCTCACTGTATTCCTCTGCGATGTACTCTGTGATGGCTCGAGACTCTGCAATTGGGTTTTAAACAATCTATGAAACCATGATTGATAGATAACGGTCAGAGCACTCTGTCATTTCAGACGAATCGTTATCCGATGCGTGACTAAAGACCTAATGATCCCGGTGTAATCATTACCAACAATCAAAAACAGAGAGAAGCTGATTTAAAAAAAGGAACTCACCGAAAAGCGTCAAATCACCATCTTCAAGAGCAGGAATTTGACCGAACGGCTATATAAAGAAAAAGAAGATTCAGATCTAAAGAAAACCAAAAGTTTAAAGAGATGAGAGTGAGAGTGAGAGATGGACTTTACGTTGAGAGAAATAAAAGGCTCCTGCTTGTGAGCACCGGCTCTCATGTCGACGGGAATTAACTCGAATTGAAGATCCTTCTCGTAAAGGGCAGCGAGGACGCGCATGGTGGCGGTGGACATAGGAACTCCGTGAACCTTGATGGGAGCCATTGAGATGGTCGGGGAAGGAGAAGAATTGGATCTGAATTTGAAAATAGAATTGGAGTGTGATGGAGAGAAGTGAAGGGGTGAATGTGGTTTTATAGGAGAAATGAAGGGAAAGAGAAGAAGAAGTCGTTGAATTGTTCCCATTTTATATTTGCCTTTCCAGAAACTTCTCACCACCACGTCTCCTCCTCCTTCTCCCACTTTCCTCTTCTTCTTTTTCTTTTTTAGTTTACTACCTTATCTCCTCAAACTGTCACTTATCTCACATTACCTTTATTTTTATTTATAAGCATAAAATTGTGATTTATTAACAATAATAAAACCATGTATAGTATGATTTACATTACTTGCTTTTCAGCACAAGCTAGATTTATGTCATTATTTCTATGTACAATATATCAAATGTATTTCACGAAAACGAGTAACGGAATTGAATTGTGTGTTCATACGATTTTCACTTTTTTTTTGACATATTCTGTAATCTGTAATCTTAAGGAAAGAATAAACTTTGTTAAAGAAAATAATGATATGATTAAAGAGTGCGAGAAGAAAAAGTAAGGCTATTTGGATAAGCGAATATTAAAAGTGAAATTTGGGTATATGACAAAAAAAACAATACATTAATTAGCGAAATAATAAATAGAAGATTTCGCTACTGTTCACTTAATTGAAATTCGATAACATCTCTATCGTTAAGCGGTTATAAATTGTTGCTAAGTGATACCTATTCGATTAAGTGTGTCATTTCACTTTAAATCACATCACTTCATTTTATATTTAAAGGGAGATAGAGAGAGTTTGTTTGAATTTTTCTTTCATTTGTTGTTTTATTTTCTCTCTCTTGTTTCTCGACGCTCACTCGATTCTCTCGTTTCTCAAAATTTCTCCCTCGCTTCCATTGCCGAAAAAATGGTATCCGACAACAGTGCACCAAACCCGGTAAGTTTATTTTGTTCTCATGGCTTTCGACATACGCATGAGTTTTTTTCTCACAGATATGTTGTTGTAATCTACTATTTTGTCTACTTTCTATTTTTCAAACTTCGTTTCACCTAACTGCACTCGATATGAGAATTATGTACGATATATAACAGTCACAATCTTTTGTATACATGTAGAAAAGTTGATTTCATAAAAGATTTTTGTTGCCCTTCAATTTTTAGGTTCCATTAAAATCTTGTGACAGTTTTTACCTTATCGATCTTTAATTTTTCCAAGATTTAGGACTTTTTTTAGAATTTTTGCGCAACTGTCTTCGTGTTTTTCACGATTTGGGTAATTCTTGATACTTTTCTTTTATCGATTTAGGGCATTTTTGGAGTTTTTCTATTTTTCGTTATGCTTCATTTTTTTCTTTCGTTTAAAATTTGTCTACGGTTGTCTTCTTTTTTTTGAGTTTTTGTATTTTTCAAACAGTTTTGCCTATTTTACAGATTTTATAATTTTTTCGATTTTTTAAATGATTTTGCGTATTTTACAGATATTACAATTTTTTTCCGAGTTTGTGCATTTTTCAAACTGTTTTGGGTATTTTTCAGTTTTTCTATTTTTTCTCGATTTCGGGCATCTTTCGGTTTTTTCCCAGTTTTGTTAATCAATTTATTTTCTGATTTTATAATAAATTTTGGATCTATTATCTACACACGGTGTTTTTTTTATGTTTTGGTTAGAAATTTATTTTCTGGTTTTTAATAATTTGTTTTTTTGAAAATTTGTGATTCGGGTTTTGATAATTTTTCATGTTATACGCATTCTCAATAGTTAATCGATAGTTTTTTTAATTTTATGATATTTTATATACTTCTTTTTTTCAATGTTACCTATTTTATAAATTTTAATAGTATTTCGGTTATTGATTTATTTTTTAAAATTGCCCTCTAGATGTAAATATTCTACTAATGGTCCCGGATGCAATGATTCTCCAAATAAAATAAGTCAAAATATTTTTATTTCATCTAATTTAGAAATATGTTTCCCGATTTTGAACTGTCTGCCATTCTTAATAATTGTAAAAACTTTGTTTGTTATATGGTCCCTAATTTTTTTGACATTCCGTGTATTTTATAAAATTTTCAATTCATGTGCATTTGATATCATGTTGATAACATTTTTTATTATATGTTAATGTTTTTTTTGGCACGTACTACCCGTGTTTGTATGCTATTCTTTCTGGTATTATGTAACCATTACTGTAACGACATTTATTTTGAACGTGTTCTGGTCATTTTCGATGCATTAGTTATATTTTTCTGTTATATTCTACTATGCGAGTAATAGAAGTAATATCATTTTTATGTAATAATATGTTATGTTATCATATCCGTTTTTGTTTAACGTTAACATTATCATCTTAACATTTTTCAGGAATCGAATCACAACTTCCTGCCAAGACTGTTTGCGCAAGGTGAATAACCAGAAGGACAAAAGGTAAATGTTTATCATACTTCATGGCGAATAAAGAAGATTCTTAGTTCACTTGACGAGGAAGAAGCCGACAAAATTAGGAATTCTCCATTTCGCAAATTTATTTCGATATGTAAAAAGCCGATTTACTCTGGAAGGCTCGGCCATTTCATGCTTACAAGGCAACTTGAAGTAAAAAAGAATCATGAAATATGGTTCCTATTTGCTGGAAAGCCTGTGAGGTACTCTTTGCGTGAATTTGCTAATGTAACCGGTTTACCATGTGGTAAATATCCGGTGAAAGAGAAAAAATCTGCGAAGAGGAAGATGACTGGTGAAACGCACCCCTATTGGTATTCTCTTATTCCCAACACGGAGAGTATTACAGTTGAACATGTTACGTCGATGCCGAAGAAGAGAGTCGTCGTAGATCCTGAAACAAGGTTGAAGCTTGCTTATCTTGCTATTATTACTGGTGTTCTTGTCCCCACTTCACACATTCCCAAGCTGTCGAAATCTCATACGGAATTGGCCAGGGATATGTCTACTTTTTTTTATTACCAATGGGGCCGTCTTGCGTTTGATATGAACATGTCCAGTATTAAAGACAAAGATTCCATATCACTGTCCCGGACGTCTTTAGTTGTTAAATATTTTTTTCACCCGTTACAACTTGTTTTAGCTGCTGCTGCCCCCGATATAATAGATACTCCAGTTTATGCTACAAAAGATTTGGATTTGGATTCTGTTTCAGAGGAGGAATCGAGCGAGGTTACTAACCTCCCGATAATCAGCCTTAATCATGTTAGAGCTTTGGACAACAAATGCCAGGTGATTAATTTGGATTATCATCAATACATATATCGTAATTGTTAATTTCTATTTTGCGTGTATAACATGTTCATTATAACTTAACAGTATTGTTATACTACAATATCCCGCATACCCTTTTAACTGTTATACGCTAACAAGTCTAACTAATCTTTGCAGGTGACTGTGTAGTCTATAATTGACCAAGAGGATGATATTGAAATTGATGAAAAAGAGGTTGAGTGGTCTAATGAAGAAGAGGATGAGAGAGTGAATGAAATGGTTGGGTTGGTTATTACTGATTTTGAGTTCTCCAATGATATGTTTGGCATTACTGCTTTGGATCTTGTTGCAATGCGTGAGGAGAAATTAAAGAAAAAAACCCAGAAACAAAAAGATTCAGAAAAATCTTCCGATGTGAGAGGATCATCAATAAGTTATCAACCGATATCTAACCAAATTGTTTCTAGGGTTGTTGAGAAAACAAAAAAAGCTGTGATGGCGATGGAGGAAGCACTGATTTCGTTCCTGGAAACTAGGGCTAATACGATGCAAGATTCTATTCTCACTAGTTTCTCTGAATTTTTGTCATTGTATTCGGGTAAATGTGCTCCACAAGGACCCAACACGGCGAATGATAGTCAAAATGGATCAGACAAATGCGTTGTCTTGGAGGAACCCACTGTTGTTGATACGACCCAGAACAATGAATTTGTAAGTAATTCCATTTCATTTGTTCATCTATGGGTGAACTTCTTCATAAATTTTTTATGTATATATATAGGATTTAGATATGAATGCTCAATGCAACGATAACGAGGATGTTAATGACAATGTGAATGACAATGATGGTCATGGTGATGAGGTATGAAGTAGATGAGGTTAATCATATTATTCATTAAACATACGTAAATATGTTGGGTTGAATCAGATATTTTACAACAGAACTTCAATCTTATCAACCAATTCTGTATTTTGGTGATGGTTTCTTTTATCAATATTTTTCATATATGATGTGCAGGTTGAAGGTATGGATGTTGATACGAATGTTGAGGTTGATGCTGGAGAGGTATGCAAACCTTTATAAAATTATGAAATGAGTAAAGCGTTATATGGTAATTTGATATGTATCTGTTATGAATATTTTGTCACGGTATTCTAGCACTTAGATGCTAACGTCAATTGTCCTAACACACCGATGATGTCTGGTCGATCCGCGCATCCAGACAACGCTGTTGTTGGTGATGCTGTTGTTGAGGTCTATTCTTACTATATTTTAGATGATCTTTGTGATATTATTATTTTAATTGTTGTGATTAACATCATAATCAATTGTTGATATGCTGATTTGGTTATTATTTTGTTGTTCCAGGAAAATGAAGAGAGTGTTGCTGGTAATTTAAATGTCGAATCCTCTAGTCCTTCTACTCGTAAGAGTAGGAGGATTACGACCTGTGATGTAACTGCCCAAACTGAAATTGTTCCTTTTAAGTTATCTTTAATTAGTGAAAATGAGAATCAATTTGGAGTTGACACATCTGTAGACTACACTGCCAAGTTTGCGATTCTTTATGAAAACATGTCATCTCCATGGCAAGTTGATTATACTCTTACTCTATTTATGTATTAAGGGTTCTATGACACTGAGTTTGTTGCATGCATTTCCTCGCAGTACACGAAATTTGAAAAGATTACAAACAAAGATAAACGGAAGTTTAAATTGCAGTCTGCTTTACTCAATTATTTTGAGGAATCAGTTTCTAGCGTCGACCTTCCTATACGTCTTTATTTCCTTTTCAACTTTGACAGACAGCATTGGGTAGGTATTTGCGATTCTCCATGTATTGGATTGCAACACTTCACTTTGCAGTCTTAGGCTCATCAAAAAGACCTTATGCCAATTGTGAAGATGTTGTCATTCATACTTCGACAAGCGGTTAGCGATGATGAGGATCTTATCCCAGCAAAAATTACTATTCAAAGAGTCCCTGGTATACCTCAGAATATTGCTCATACCTATTCTAGTGTAACATCTATCTTGTTTATGCAAGCGCATGCCATGTTTGGCTTTGATGGATGCAAGAATGTTACACCCGAGATTCTTATTGCTGAAGCCCAAAAATTGGCTGTTCTTTTCTTCGAGTTGTTTGTTGGCCCCGTTTGAGCACTTATTTGATTTGCTTTTCTCATGATGTATGTTATGTTTGGAAACCTTATTTTTAAACTTTACGTTTTATGTTACACACAATGAATATTTTTTATTATCTAGTTTGTTGTTGAACTAGTATGGATGTAATGTTATTTTTCTATATTAGAAATTCATTTTCCAGCTGTTTGTTAAATTTTTTTTGTGTATTATTGCAGTTGACAGTCATAAAACGTTTTGACACTGATTTATACTAAATAACATCGAATATAACGGGTGTTCAAGTTCATTACACGCATTTAATGCATATATCCCTCAAAATAACCGTAATTAACATAGAGTTTTAGTTCATTGGTTTTGATGTATATACATAATATCTCACAAACAAAAGACAAGGTCACTCCCATTTTTTAGTTGTGTGGTTTACTTACAAAATGTCCAATCATCTTCCCGTTTTTATTCCCCAACTTGCTTGATTATATCGGTTCCTTGCATGTTGCACGATTGTGACCGCTTCCTCCGCATCGGCTAAAACATATCTTCCTCTTACGGCCATATTCCTGTTCAATATAACGTAAGAGTTACGTGTTCAGATATAATATCAATGCTAACAAATCTATTGCATATATAATGATCATACCATTAACTCTCCGCGAGATGGGATTCTTTTTTTCTTTGCTCATCCAGGAGGTCTTTTTGTGCATGGTGGGTGGAGAATGTCTTCTGATGTCTCACTCTTTTCAAAATTAATTGTCTCCATATCTGTTGTTGTATAAATGGTTTCTTTGTACGCTTGCTTCCAATACTCCATGGTATATTCCGGTGCAACTAAACTATCCATTTCAATTTTCGCATTAACAGCTGCACATACAGCGTGGCAACAAGGGATCAGTAACTTTTGAAACTCGTAACATGTGCATGCCTTTTTCTCCAAACTTACGACGTAAACCCCACCCTCCTTGTCATTTATTTCGTACTCATCCTTCTTTAACATACGTGCCGAAAAACCTCATGATTCCTCGAAATTCCTTGTGACAATTTCATACATGTTTGGTGTTATCGTCGTCGTAGCACTGGCTGAATCCTCATGACGGTATGCGAACCACGTAGTCATGGTTGTTCGGATGAAATCCAATAATGGAATAATCGGCAATTCTCGTGCACACCTTAGTACTGAATTCATTGACTCTGCGTTATTACTCGTCATTAGGTTGTAACGGACTCCGTTAAAGTGTGACCTTGCCCAATGTTCGAAACCTATGTGGTATAAGTATTCTGCGCAAGGTTGGCTTGTCTTTTTAATTTCGTTGAAGTATGTGTAGAAGTTCGATCTGTTGTATGCCCGAGTAGCCTTTGAGACCAAGAAACAGAGGTTCTTGGCTTTAAATGTCGTACGGATTTTCTTCTGTAGATAAAAAATGCAAACGAAATGTCCACAGCGGGGGTACACCTAATAAATTTACATAGAATGTTATTAGATTTATAATCTTTTAAATGTCTAAAAATACTAATATAATTTAAAATCAATAGAGTAGTAAAAATATTAAAATAACGTGTTAACTTTCGTAGGAAAGAGTATATTGAATAATACCGGTCTGATACAAAAACAATCTCGTTATTATCAGGGACGATATCCCGCAACTTCTCGAAGAACCAATTCCATGACTGATCGCTTTCGCCATCCACAATGGCGAAAGGTAATGGGAAGATTTGGTAGTTGTCATCTTCCAAGCTTGCGGTTAAGAGCCAACTAGCGTATTTTCCTTTGAGTTGGGTTCTGTCAATGATGACCACATTTCGCAAATAAGGATATCCCATTACATAAGCCTGTCATTGTGATTCATAACCCGCGGGTCCAGCCCCGTTTGACCCGCTGCGGAGCGGGTGCGGGTCGAGGAAATGAAAAAAATATATATGCGGAGCGGGTACGGGTCAAAGCTTTAATTTAGCGGGGCGGGTGCGGGTTTGGTTTTTTTTTGCGGATTAGTGGGTACCCACAAATTTTGGGTCAAATTAATTAATCAAAAATTTAGACCAATTAAATCATAAACCAATACCAATTTAATAGTAAACCAATTTATACCAAACCAAATTTAACCAAACCAATAGTATAAAAGTAAAATGACCTAATTTCTAATCCTACTACATTCAATCATTCACGTTCAACCACACAAAAATTTTTTTTGAGAAAATCTCCACCTAATTCCGGCGACCTCCAGCTAGTTCCGGCGATCTCTAACCATTTTCGGCGACTTACGATCTAAGGTGAGCGTCTCTCTCTTTCACTCTCTGTCTCTCGATTTCTCTCTCTCATTATCTCTCTCTCTCTCGTTTTCTTTCTCTTTCTCTCGTTTTCTCTCTCTCTCTCTTAGACTTTCGAAGTCTCTCTCTCAAACTCTCTCTCAAAGTCTCTCTCTCAATCTCTCTTGGTCTCTCTCTCAGTCTCTCTAGATCTCTCTCTCTCTATAGATCTCTCTCTCTCTCTCTCTCTAGATCTCTCTCTCTCTCTCTCTCTAGATCTCTCTCTCTCTCTCTCTAGATCTCTCTCTCTCTCTGTCTCTCTAGAACTCTCTCTCTCTCTGTCTCTCTAGAACTCTCTTTGTCTCTGTTTTCGTTGAGCTGCAAAACTCCATCAAACTATGATTGTAATATTATATTATAAGAGTTTGATACCTTCAAAGAATGAATTGGTGTATATGTACTTCAGACTAGTTGGATAAAACAGCTGCAACACACATTTTAAACACACGAGTTGGATAAAACATAAACATAAGCAAAAGAAATTTTGTATATGAACGCATTTTGTTAACAATTAATAAAGCAACTTATATTTTTATTTTAATTAAATATTTTTAAAAATTTTAAAAAAACAAAGCGGGTCGCGGGTCATCCGCAAACCTGCTAGATTAATGTGGAGCGGGTGCGGGTTTTAAAAAAATGATTTGCGGGTTTTACGGATAAAAAAAATTTATGAAAAAAAAATCATCAACCCGCCGCGGAGCGGGTTCGACCCGCTTGACAGGCCTACCTTTACACTTGCCCCAAGTGCAACAAACAAATATTTGAATCGATTTCCTACCTTTTCCTCGTAAACCGACTCCATAGACACAATTGAATATGGATTTTCCTTTACTAGATGCTGAAGATATGACGGTAACAACATGTAAGATATGCATTGTCCATCGATATCCATATCCAATGCTATTTGTCGTAACTTCCATGCTTTCTAGTAAGAGATATGGACATCATGTTATCCTCTCATTATCTCTCGTAGCTCGTTTGGACGTGGTCAAGTTCCTTGTTCACTGTATTTACGCTTCACTAATTTTCTAATCAATGTGGAAGATGCTTACTTTTGATAGCTGCTACGCTCGTCGACACTACAAGTGCGTTGTCCATGGACTCACCTAATTTGATACCTATAACAAAAACCATTACTAAATAAATATTTTTATGAGGTATAAAAAGCATTTTATCTATTGATTTAATCTTACCAATCTGACTCCAACATCTTTATTGCGTATACCCGCCATACGCAAGATTTTCCGGTGCACTCAAGTATCATCATATTTAGAGTTGATCGAGAGTTTTTGTAAGTGAACTTATGTCGTATTGCGTACATGGCTAAATGATTCTTGAATGCGTGTCTTTGAATACCATCCCGACATACAAGTCATTCG
Organism: Pugionium dolabratum; assembly: GCA_018901945.1. NCBI lineage: Eukaryota > Viridiplantae > Streptophyta > Magnoliopsida > Brassicales > Brassicaceae > Pugionium > Pugionium dolabratum. The sequence continues at coordinate 83,225 of JAEVFF010000426.1, forward strand.
GCTTGTGCAAAAATAATCCTGGTTCTAGATCCAAAAATAATTTTGACAGTATGGTTGTAAACTGTAATAATATATTTATATATATAATATTAGCATTATTGAATAACTTACCATCACAATCTTGTTCTTTTACCGGGGTCTCAATGTCTCGTTGGGTTTCAATTGGTTCTGTTATGATTTCAGCGGATCCTATGCCTATTGTTAGTCCAAGGTATGGCTCGCTTGGTCCACCTTCTTCAACCATCGTTCCCTTCCCTTTGTTTAGGTTTTCTGTCTCCCTTCCTTCGAAAGAATGTCCTACAATAAGTATTTCCACGTGTAAATAAAATATTATACTATATGTTGCAATATTATATAATTGGGAATATATTATTTTATATTTATTACCTTGCCCCTCGGCAGAGGCCAAAATGTCCTCACGGATACTTGGAGGGATCTCGGATCCTATAACGTTTATAAACAATCCAGTTGGCTGAAATTCTCCCTCCAAAACTCTTCCTCTAAAACTAGATGTCACCCTTTCTAAGATTTCTCTACTAAAATCTTGTAAGTGCGTGAGTTCATTTTCGGTTAGAACTTTTTGAAGAACAGACAAGCTCATTGGGAATAGATGGTTACGACTTAGCAATCATACGGTAAAATTGTCAAAGAATCAAAAATTCTTGTTTATATCAATGCTTATATGTACATATGTCCATAAAGTGTACCTTGGAATTCGGGGTCGTTTTCGTACAGATCATAATCGTCAATGCCAATGAAGTTTTGTGTACCTCCAACATTACTTGTAACTATTAAATATGATCGGTATTGTTGAATTGCTTCCTCACCTACTGACACATAAAGGCCCAGTAAAAAATGATCAACCCTCAAAGCCATAAATAACTCGGCATCCCCATCTGTTTCTATGTTCATAGGTAGTGTATGCATATCTTCTTCTGTTATCATCCATTCCGGCATTTGGTATGTCATTGCAATCGGAACATTTTCATCGATAAGGCAACGCGTTTTCACCCATTTTTCAAGTATCAAATATATTGTGTTCTGTGGTACTAGTACAACTTTCATTTGGTGAATGTTTTTTTTGTGGAATTTCCAAATGCCATTAGATTGTTTTTCCCAATGTCCGCGATGTAGTCTCAGTAGTATAACCATTGCTAAGAATTTGTTGTACCTGCTAATATAAAGAATATATGTCAATGATTTCTTGAGCAACAAATCAATTGTAGGCAAAAACTGTAATTTCTCTTTACTCATCCAATTGCACCTTTGAAAAATGTAATTATTAGTGTGTGTTATGCATTGTGAATAAAGTTTTTTTAACATTTTTTGTCCTTATCTAAATGGAAGGTATTGTATTAATTTTTTTAATTTTTAATCATATGAATCCTCTATAGGATTTTCTACTTTTGAAAATCACAATTTTGTCATATTATACTTGTATTTTTTGTTATCTCTCCAAAGTATATTTGTATATGGATATTCGTTGTTATATTTTCAATTTAAAGTGGGTCCTCCGAAAGTTAAATCCGTAGTCAACTAAAATGACATTTATAATTTAATATTGAATAGTAAATAGTTCTTTACTGTTTTTTATATAATTTAAAGTGAATTTTATACGCTAACTAGTTTAATACCGGTTAGAAATTGTTAAAAAAAAATTTATCAATTTTTCAGCTTATCGAAATAGGAATGTATTGTAACAGTTTTTTTTACTTTTATTTATATGATTTCCCCCTTCCCCTATATGTTTATTCAAATTTTTTGCAAAAAACGCATTAGCATCACATTATTCTTTTTTTTCCTCACTTTTTCAAAGTATATGTGTATTCGTATATTCGTAGCCGGAATGTAGTTAATTACCAGTAGGGCCCATTGAAGTAAAATTTGATACACATATACTTTGAAAAACTTAACAATAATTGCTTACATACTATATTTTATATAATATAAATTGTGTATTATACGTTAACGGGGTTAATACCGGATAAAATTCTAATAACTCAAACATTTGTAGGGTTCATCATATTATAGTTTAGGCTTTTAGTGTTACACATGCATGATGCATCATGAGTTATAGATTTTTTCGAAGTTAACTATTTTACGTAAATGATATTTGATTATTTTACATAACTTAACATATTGGAAGAGCGTTCAATGTTGTTTTTTGGGAGAATGAAAGTTGAAACAAACTTCTTTGATGAAGAACATGCATGAGGTAGTTGGTATTTTCTAATTTAAAATCGAACTACGCTTACCAAAACAAAAGTTATGTAAGAGACATATTAAAGATCCTTACCTTTTTTCAACTAATCGAGCACGTGGATGTGATCTTCTCCAGCATTTATTTCCTTCTGCAACACTGTTTCAACTCGTGAAAAAAAGAGAGAAAAGCTATTCAATGGTGGTTGTTTAATCTAAATGACTAGTTTATATATACATTTTACACTCTTTCTTAACGTGTACAAACACTGACATCTTCTTTTCGTGATGTTACACGAAATTTAAAGTGAATCTGAGCATTAAATGCGTACTGGAATCTTCAGAATCAGCGGTGTAGATTATGCTTTGAAATTCGTTTTTATACAGTACACTGACACAAGCTTTCACTTCCTCGATCATGTCGTAGGCTGTCAGTTTGAAACTGTCACATCACTTTCTCTATGAGAAAAGATGTGTCGGTTCAGGTGTAAAAACAAAGTTGGGAAGTTATGACATAAGTGAACAGTTATAATGCAACTGTTTATTCTCTTTTTATTTCACCAATTTTAATTATTTTATTTGTTATCTAGCTAATTTCCCCATATTAAAATACATCCTAATTAATAATATAGGTGCGAATGTATTTAAAAGGTCTACCGACACATCTCCCATTTAAAAAGAAAAACAATATTTTTAACCACATGTGCTACACACACAAAAACAGAGACCCAAATGCTCATTAGGTTTGATCAACACCTCTCTCCGAATTCTCAAATGTTACTTATGCAATATTATGTGGTTTGATAGAGTTATGTGGATACTCAAACACATAATCAATCGGACCATATGTGGTTTTTCCAGTGATTATATCAAAGACCATCAAATACAATTAAATCATTTTAACTCCACGAATGTTGAGCCCACCAAATTGGGTGCAAGTATTCGGTTGCATCAGAAATTTAATAATCAAATTAGGATGTACTTCGTGTAATAAAACGACTGTAAAGTAAAATAATTTACTTTCTTAGTTACAAAGCAATATTATACGAAATTAAAAATCCGTTTATGTTTATTGAAATTTATAGTGATTATATAAAAATATGTTCACTCGTAAAGTAGTTTAGAATAACAGACTTTTAACTTTTAGTTGTCGATTTAGANGGTCGGCATTCGGACAGGGTGTCCGAATATTTCGGGACTTGGTCGGAATTCGGACAAGTGGTCCGAGAGTTCCGGGACATGGTTGGAGTTCGGACAGGTTGGTCCGAGTATCTCGAGACATGGTCGGATTCGGACAGGTTGGTCCGAGTATCTCGGGACATGGTCGGACTCGGACAGGTTGGTCCGAGTATCTCGAGACATGGTCGGATTGGGACAGGTTGGTCCGAGTATCTCGGGACATGGTCGGATTCGGGCAGGTTGGTCCGAGTATCTCGGGACCTGGTCGGATTCGGACAGCATTGGTCGGGAACCAATGACCTGGTCGAGAGGGCCAGTGCGCGGGGACGGTTACTCGTGCCAGTGCGCGGGAACGGTTACTCGATCCGGATGTGGTCGAGTGCGCGGGAACGGTTACTCGTGCCAGTGCGCGGGAACGGTTACTCGATCCGGATGTGGTCGAGTGCGCGGGAACGGTTACTCGCAAGGATGCGCGGGAACGGTTACCGATCCGGACGATGGTCGAGACGCGGGAACGGTTACTCGCCCAGGTGCGCAGGAACGGTTACCCGGTCCGAGTGTTTGGGCGACGCGGGAACGGTTACTCGATCCGGATGTGGTCGAGTCTGTTCGAGCAGTGGTCGAGTTCTGTCGAGCTGTTCGGGAAATTCAGCACAAGAGGTGTTAGATCATTGGATTTCCGAGAAATCTAAGGTGAGTGCGTGACTGTGGCCTAAGTTAAGGTCTTTCCTTGCTAAGATTGATTGTCTATTGTCTGGTTAATCATTGCTTGTCATGATCTGTCTGTGATTCTGATGATCGTGCGTGTGGTACGATTATTCTGTCTGTCCGTGAGTTCGACTCACCCAACTCGACACTCTCTGATCGGGCAAGACGCTGGGACTAGGTTCCACGCAGGGCTTACCGATTGCGAGAGGACTGTCGATGGGCGTGAGTGTGCTGCACGAGTAAGTTCTGTGGTCTGGAAGTACTTGTGCGATCAGTACTTAGACTGAGATCCGATGTTCGGACTGATTCTTGATTATGGCCTGGAGAGACGGGATGACCGCTCTCACTAAGCAATTCTGTTGCTTATGCCTCCATTTTTGGATGCAGGATCCGAGACTAATGCTAGTCTTGGTCGAGATGTGTGAATCTGGCCGCGGGACAAGGCAAGGGGGAAAGGATGGTAGGGTTGGGTAGAATCGACTAGCAATTGTAATAGCTTATTGGCAAACTCTCAATTGTACTAGTTCGATTAACTTAATGAAGTTCCGTTTGACTCAACCCTTGTTTATGTTAAGAATGATCTAATCGAACCTCAATGCGAAAAATTCTAAGTAAATTTCCGTAGAGTCTAACTCGGGTAAACCAAAACTCGGGTAAACCAAAACTCGGGTTGGGGCTCTACACATATGCATAAAAAGAAAAGAGGACCACCCACGTTATCAAAGTATCGCATTCTTCTTTCAGTTGTACCCAAATTCTCTTCTTCTTCTTTTTTTTATTTGTTTTTATTGAATTTATATATTTTTGTTGGATAAAAGCGGGGAAAAGCCCTCCATCTCTCTACTTCGCTTTCAGACTCTTCTAGGCTTCTTTCTTGCAACATCAAACTACAGTCGTTTTCTTCACGCCAACACATTACAGTTGATAGCCATGGCTACCGGAGAGGAGAAACCGGTGATGGTCGTCGGAATCGACGAAAGCGAGCAAAGCACTTACGCATTGGAGTGGACGCTCGATCGTTTCTTCGCTCCTTACGCTCCCAATTTTCCATTTAAGCTCTTTATTGTCCACGCCAAACCTAACGCCGTCTCCGCTGTTGGTCTCGCTGGGCCCGGTACGATCTTTGATTTCATTGCCCCTTTAGATTTTCTAGGGTTCTGTTGTAGGACGAATCAGGGAGATCATTTGGGTTTATATTTTTGTTGGGTTAATTCGGATATTGTTTTAGGAACTGCGGAAGTTGTACCTTATGTTGATGCCGATTTGAAGCATATCGCTGCTAAGGTTGTCGATAAAGCCAAAGGAATTTGTCAGAGCAAATCGGTATGGACTCCTTTCTTATTGATTGAAGAGAAATGATTTGGAAATTGATATTTTTGTATTGTATTTCATCATCATGATTTATTGGACTGTTAAATGAGTTAGGTCGTGTGAATCTCTAGAGCATATAAAAGCTTCAAGCTAAGAATCATCTACCAGGCGCAACTGCCTTGTTTCTCAATCATTCTAGTGTTGCTTGCTATGTAGGTTCATGGCGCGATGATCGAAGTTTTTGAAGGTGATGCAAGAAATATCCTATGCGAAGTTGTAGATAAACACCATGCTTCTGTTCTCGTTGTGGGAAGCCATGGATATGGAGCTATCAAGAGGTATTTCCATTCAGCCTTCTTTCTTATAAAGAAATATACCAAATTTGATTCTTTTTGGGCTACCGTGATAAACATCACCTTCTTTGTGTTGCGACAGGGCGGTTCTCGGGAGCGTGAGCGACTACTGTGCTCATCATGCTCATTGCTCGGTGATGATCGTGAAGAAGCCTAAGATCAAGGTCTGATACCTAACTAACCAATAGCTGGCTCAGTGATCAGTCAAACCAAAGTCTCTGCATATCGAAATAATTTAGATTGATGTGAAACTGTTCAAGGACAATCTACATTGCCATTTTATGCGCTTCTACATCAGTATCTGTGTCTACTTTTCTAGTATTCCTCCTATACTATATTCCTGTTTAATTATATTTTAAGTCACGTTCACAAATATGTTATTAAAAAGCTCACATATGATATAAATGCGGAAGAAATTAACTAACTAATAATAAGAACAGAACAAGTATAAGTTGATTTGAATTACTTTCTATAACCAAAATTAATTATTTGGAATTGAGCTTTTCAGGTTTTCGATGATTTTGGTTCTAGAAATTGGTTTTATTTGCTTTTGGTTCATTTTGATTTTTTTGGATTTTGGATTATATTTTGACTCAGTATATATTTTTTTAAGATAAAATTTGTGTTTAATTAATATTATATGTTAATATATTTTTCATCGCAAATTAAAATATTAGTTATTTTAATAAATTTTTATTTATTTTATTTTATTTTAAAATATAGGTTTGGTTCGGTTTAAAATTAGTTCATTTCAATCAATTTTTTTTTATTTTATATTATAATTCGGTTCAATTTTGGGTTTAAAATTTTTTTTTTTTTTTGCCTTCAAAATATATATTATTGAATATCGTTGTTTACAAAGGGTAATAAAAATAAAGGACAAGCAATAAAAATGTTCCACTCAACAGGAGATTTAATAGCAGATGATGCTAACATATCAGCAACTCTATTTCCTGACCGTTGTTGATAGGAGAAGATAATGTCTTGAAATTTAGGAATCCATTGTTGTATCGTATGAATGTACTGCTGAACATGTCGATTATTATTAACTCCATTGAGAAGATTATTTATTGTTAGGTTGTCTCCTTCAAAAATAACATGTTGATATCCGAGGGACCATACAGATTGTAGAGCCCAAATCAGAGCAGATAGTTCAGCTTCAATGACTGTCTCTCTGCCTTGAAATTTCCCATTTCCCGCAGTAATAAATGATCCACGATCATTCCGGATAACCCACCCGAGACCTGAAGCTTTATTACCATTATGATGAGCTGCGTCATAATTACATTTGACCCAATCGTGCGGATGTACTTGCCATTGTACACGATTGTTTGTTGTACCTTGTGATACCTGACTCTGACCCAAAGATGTGAGGTGAGATAACCATTCATGTGCATCTTCTTGGCTTCTTCGTAGCAAAATATCATCAGACACATCGTGTTTATTAAACACCAAGTCATTTCTTGATTTCCATATCCGCCATAGTAAGTAAAATGGAAGGTATTTATTTGAAGATTCTTGTGGGCAGTTTTTGTAGCTACCCATGATATATCTGATATTATCATAGATGTTGGAGTTGTTATCACATATATTAGTAGTGCATATACCCATCTTCCTCCATAGCATCTGGGCGTACGGACATAGGAAAAAAGTATGGAGTTCTGTTTCTTCCGAGACACAGCAGCGATAGCATTTATCATCATTAGTTATCTTCCGGCGATATAAATGAGATTTGACCGGTAGACCTTTAGATAATAATCGCCACAGAAAATGCTTATATTTTGGTGGCATTTGTATCGACCAAATTTCCTTGGCGAGATCAGGATACTGAGCTAGTGGAGGAAGAAACCCAACTGGATCTAGAGTAGAAGATTCAACCGCATATCGATACCCCGATTTCACAGAGTATGATCCATTAGTAGTGTGCCGCCAAACCCAAGCATCCTTTGTATGTAAAGGAGGAATAAAGATCTTGTAAATGAGGTGATGGTCATCTTTCTCAATTAGGTCATTAATTGTCGCTTCATCCCATTGGCCTGTGTTTCTATTTATTAGCACATCGAGTTTGAGCCTTGGATTGGTATAAGGTAAACATTTTGGGGCACGTGGAGGACAAACAGGCAACCACGTCGAATCCCCTATATATGTAGATGTACCATTACCAATAGTTCGCTTCAGACCTGATGTTAGTAACTGTCTACCATGGAGAATTGATTGCCAGCCGTAAGACGAACGAGATCCCCGTGTAGCAGTAAGGAAATCCCCTGATTTATAATATCGACTTTTAAGGATCCTTGAAAGTAGACAGTGTGGTCTCTGTAGTATTTTCCAACTGAGGTTTGCTAAGAGTGCTTGGTTAAACTTTTCAAAATCTCGAAATCCCAGGCCACCGATAAGTTTCGGTCTAGTTATTTTCTTCCATGCCACCCATGAAGTCTTACGCTTATCATTCGATGACCCCCACCAGAATCGTGATAGAATTTTATCCAGATTGTGACAAATATCTTTCGGGAGCTTGAATACATTCATCGAGTAGACTGGCATAGCAAACTTTGGGTTTAAAAAATTTTATTAGGATTTGAAAGCTTTATTTTGGTTCGAAAATTTATCCACCTACAAAAATAATTTAAAAAAATTGTGCATGAATTTTTCATGTGGAGAAAAAAGAAGGTGATACAGTTTTTTTGTTTGGTTAACCAATTAAGAGAGTAAAATTCTACAAAGAAAATATCGATTAATTTGAACTGAATAGCTAAACAATCTGTTTGATAATGTTAAAAAAAAAACTATTGTGGAGCATGCTAAATTCGTGTAACATATTGAAAAAAACATATTAATTTTTTTGTTAATTTTATAATTGTAACTAGTTCCACAGAATCAGTTTCAAAGACGTGTCTATAAAAAAGACAACTTCTCATAGACTATCACAATAGTTCCATATCGGAGTGAAGGGCTTAAATACTTCATTTCATTGAGTTTAATAACGTTTTCCTTACAAAAGAGATTAAAAAAATTACCCTTGGCTGTTAAAACGGCTCAATTATTTCATTTCATTGAATCTAACAACATATTTCATTGAGTTTAAAGGAATTTTACAAACAACCAAGTAAAATTTTGATTTTGAATTAGTAGCAAAGAATATTTGGTTTGAGTTTGTGTTTATCGAGTACAAAGAAAAGTTAGTAAAGCATAGTTTGGTTTGGGATGAATGTGGTTGGTACTTGAGGCAAATGGTTAGATGTATCAAAAGAACTATTATAAATTAATAATTATCCAGAGTCCGAGAAATAATGTAGAGTCCAATGTCATTGTCTGGGCTTCAACCACGTCATCCTTTACAGGTTGGAGTTGGACGAGAGAGAGAGAGAGAGACTGAGAGAGCATAGGAAGGATAGATATGTAAGATTATTACTGCATCGGCCTTCGCAAGGGTAGACGAAGTCGGAGAGGGAGTGGGAGAAAGATGATTTTTCATTGATTTTTGTTTGACATTTGTTTTGTTTTCCTTTTGAAGACGAGATTTTTGTGGGTTCCATTCGATTGGGTGCGCCGAGAGGCTGGTGGAGACATGGACGGAGCTAAATATTCGGGTTTTGATGATGATCGTAACCTCCGCCGTATTGCTGGCCGATCAGTGGATTGCGCCGGAGATGACGGTGGATGTGACCCTAGAAAACGCGGGAATGAGGATTCTTCGTCTCTTGTTGAAGTCTCGTGCTCGATTTGCCTCGAATTGGTGGTCGGAGATGGTACCAGATCCAGGGCTAAGCTCCAATGTGGCCACCAATTCCATTTGGGTATATTTCCATCCCTTCACTCATTTGGGTTTGTTGGAATCATGGGATGTTTCACTTCCTCGATCAGAATTGCTACTCTGCTTTCTTTATTCTCGGATCCAATTCAATACCAGATTTAGACGTTAATCAAAGTGTAATTTTCTGAAAAATCGATGACTTAACAGGCTTCCACCCTAGTCGAAGTACTAGACTTTCTATTATGTTCCTGCCGGATTTTGTTGCTATATATGGCTTTAGGTTTAGCAGCTTTTGTTCGGTTTCTTGCAGATTGCATTGGATCAGCTTTTAACATGAAAGGAGCCATGCAATGCCCTAACTGCCGGAATGTCGAAAAGGGTCAATGGATGTTCGCAAATGGGTCTCCTCGGCAGTTTCCAGAGTTTGTCATGGAAGATTGGATCCCCGAAGAAGATTTGTATGCTTTAAGTTATCCGGAAATGGTAAAAGCTCACTATTTTGTGCAACGATTTGCTTTCTTTTCGTGTACAATGGGAACTGTGCTTTTTTTGTCATACAACCCATTGATTCTATCAACTTTTTTTTTATCCTAAATGTGCTTGCAGCAATATCGAGTCCATTGGTGCCCGTTTGGTGAACACTCTCAAGCAGGTTCTTTCGAGTAAGCGTACACCTTCACCATGATTTTGCTTGATATTATCTCTCTTTGCTACTGCAAAAAAAACGCTCTTCCTTAAAAACTTTTGGTCCTTATAACAAAGAATGCTTTTGCGCCATCAGTTCCTTAAGTGTTCTTTCCTTATTGTTTCTTTTGGTGTGTGTTTTAGGGAACTGGAACCTGCAACTACAACATGTAAGCCATACACTGATTGATTGATTGTTCACTATATGATCCGTTGATTGTCTAGCAAACCGTTGTTAATATTAGATGCCATTTGTCTCTTCTATCCTTAGATCATAATGAGTTTCATGGACACCACGCCACTGCTGTGAGTCATTCATACCTTGCATATGTTGGACTAGGCTCAGCACCTACCCCGAGGACTAGCGATAACAGCAACACCACAGATGACAATTCCTGGAACAGACACTCTAATGGCCACTTTCACCAGCTTGCTGTTGCTCCCCACTATCATCATCATCATCATCATTCTCCATCGTTTTCTCTACCCGCTGCTCATGTAGTTGATGGTGACATCGATTCTTCAGCAGCAAGAGGCATAACTCATCCACATCCATTTCTCGTTAGTTACCGGTTAGCTTCTCGAGCTCCATATTGCTCTCAAAATTCTCAACTTCTTACAAGAAGTTTTAGAATTTTTGTTGGATTTGGGCAATGTAGGTCCAATCCAAGAACCTCACCAGCAATTAACGCTCACCAAAGAACCAGCACCCAAATGCGTGAACACCTTCACGCGCAGCATCATGTATTTAATCATCAGAGGCAACATCATGCCAATGGTCCCAATATCGCATCACCTCTAGTCTCCGTGCCAAGAAGGGGATTACCGCAACTGCGGCCTCCACCAATGTCAGATGAGAACGTTGTATTCTTCATTTATCCACCACCGAGTTCATCAAGTGGACACCGTGAATCAGGAACCGATCAATTTCATGCTTGGGAGAGAGATTGGTTTCCACATTTCCCTGTCCCGTCGAATCGACTTACAAACTCTAGGTTCTGGCGCGGACACTTCTGAGAGAAGTTGTGTCCGCCTAGAAGAAATCTGGCAGTCGTATGAATAATGTACAAAAGAAAACTGGGTATTTGTTTGATCGATCAAAACTCTGTTAATGATGTAAACTATAATTGGTAGTCAATGTACATTGTGAGCTTTCCAAGAATCATTGTTATTGAACAGAAGAGTAGACCCAATCTTGCGGAACTTGGAGCAGTTAAGTTTCCTGGTTAGATGGATTTTAACTGGATAAATGTTGCACATATTCATAATTCTATGTTTCAAAGGTATGTTGCAACTCAATGTTGAGATAATGAAAATGGAAAGAAAGCAGAACATCATTAGATAAATTGCAAACTGAAAAGAGGATCAAAGCGCTTTGAGATTCTGTGTTGAATAAGATACAAAATCTTCCATGAACCTTATTTATTCTTCCCCGGAATCGGATGAAAATGCAAACTTGGAGGAGGCTTGTTGACTAGTGATGGGTATGAGTCCCATCGCCGCCTTCTTCACCTTTCCTGGAGGCTGCTCTTAGTTTACGCTGTTCCTCCTTGTATATCCTGTTTCTTCTTTGAAACTGCACAAACAAATGCATTATATCAGTTCAACAACGAATTAACTGCGACTTAAACTATCCTCACTGCATGTTCATATCATGTGTCATTAC
>JAEVFF010000426.1:97831-396543 GCA_018901945.1 Pugionium dolabratum
TCGTGTATGAGGGAATACCTTATTCCCAAACACAATGGATGATTTATCAAAATTTATAATCTGACCAGACACTCTGCCATAGTCTTCAAATATTTGTTTTAACTTTATCACATTTGTAGTATCAGCTCTGATAAAAAATAAGGAGTCATCAGCAAAAAGAAGGTGAGAGATCGAAGGTCCAGACTGGTTTAAACGTAGTGGCTGAATGAGCTTCCTTATTTGAGCCTGATGAAGCATTGATCTAAGTACATCAGAGCATAGTATAAACAAGTATGGAGATAGTGGATCACCTTGTCTTAATCTCCGCGAAGGTCTGAACAATCCATATGGACTTCCGTTTATAAGTACAGAAAAAGATGTAGATGAGACGCATTGCATTATCCATTGTATCCATCGATTCGAAAATCCTTTCTTTTGCAGAACTGCTTCCAAGAAATTCCACTCAATTCTATCATAGGCTTTACTCATGTGTGTTTTAACTGCCATATACATTTTCGCACAAGTCGGTTGTACTTTCAATGCATGTAAAGATTCGTGGGCTAGAAGCACATTATCAGTAATAAGCTGTCCCGGTATGAAAGCGGCCTGATTTTTGGAAACAAGGTCGTCCAAAATCTTTTTGAGTCGTAAGACCAATACTTTTGAAATGATTTTGTAGATAACATTACACAGGGAGATTGGTCTGTAATCTTTCATGAGTGTAGGGCAGTTAGTCTTGGGAATCAGACAGATATTTATATGGTTGAAACCCGGTGACATGTGTCCTGTGTCAAAAAATCTGGTAACTTCCTCAATTACTAATTGTCCAACAATATCCTAATGTTGATGGAAAAAAGATCCCGCGAAGCCATCTGGCCTTGGAGCTTTATTTGAACCAATAGAAAAAACAGCTTCGCGAATCTCATTAGGAGCAACTGTCTTAGTAAGCTCCATATTCATTTCAGTGGAGACAACTGATTTAACATTTTCTAGTACTGAATCCATATTTGTTGTTGAGCTTGATTTAAATAAATCCGCAAAATATTTTAAGGCTTGATGTGCAATATCCTCATTTCCGTAGACATCAGTACCAAACTCATCTTGAATGGAAGTTATTGTATTTCTCGATCTTCGATTTTTCGTTGTTGCATGGAAATATTTTGTATTCCTGTCTCCAGCTTGTAGTCATTCATTTCTACTCTTAATTTTCCAGTAGAGTTCCTCGTCTTCATAGGCCTTATCTAACTCTCTTTTTAAGGACAAAATTTTTCCACTGTCACAGTCAACCCTACTCTTTTCTGCATTAATATCTTTACTTAACTTCTGTATTCGGTAGTGGGAGTTTAGCATAGAATTCCTTTTCCAAGAGGAAATTCGTTGTCTACGGGCTTGAAGTCGGTGGGATATAGAAGTATTTCTTTGATCAGAACTGTTCCAGCAATTACTAACTAAACTGTGAAATCTTTCTTTATCCGCCCATCGGGGATCATAACGGAATAATCTTTTTCCTGATTCTGAGTGCCTTCGAATTTTAATCAATCCTGGTCGATGGTCAGAATCTATCATATCTAAGTATTCAATTATTGACGCCGGATAGATAGCTTTCCATTCATGATTAGCCATAGCCCTATCCAACCAACATTGAACTATTTGATTATTTCTTTTTCCTGCCCAAGTCATATTATTCCCGATATATCATAAATCAGAAATCTGGCAAGTTGAAACCATTTTTTGGAAATCAAATAGGCTCCATGGTTCTCTAATAGCACCACCAGTTTTGTCCCGTACATTTAAGATTTCATTGAAATCCCCACATAAAAGCCATGGGCTATTCCGTAGAGGGGCTATTTTCTGTAGTCTTTCCCAAAGATTTATCCTATATTTCCGTATAGGATGCCCATAGACACATGACAAATAGAAATCGTAGCCTTTTTTATTAATCTTGCAGTCAATAAGTCTTTCGTCTAAACTGATAATGTTTACAAAAACAGACTTATTCCATAATAAAGCCAGTCCACCACCAATTCCTTTTGGAGGGATACACAATACACATGCGTAATTTAAAATACTAGCGACATCATGAACCACATTGTTGTTGTTCTTGGTTTCCACTAGGAAGAGTATGTCCGGGGAATAAATCTTCTTTATTCCCTTAAGGCGTCGAACTACCAGAGATCCTCCCAAACCCCGGCAGTTCCAAAATGCGATGTTCATTCTGTATGTGGTGGTTTATGGCCCACCAAGCCGTCACCTAAATAACTCAGAATTTCACCAGCATAAATATTTCCCGTTAAACGGTTAATATATTGTACACATACTGCTATATGACCATAAACCGAAGCATTAATCCTAAACCAGGAATCGATTTTCTTTCTTAAACCGATTATCATAATGTAGTCGGTTATGCCATAAATCTCGGTTAGCAACTTAAACCAGAATCCACTTAAATTGAACCAGGTACTGACTGAACAAGATTTTAATACCAAACCATGTCTCAATTCCAGCGTACCTGGTGAACCGGGAGAGAGAACCGGTATCGATTTTTGCCGTTTTGTAGAGTCACTGAAAGCCATGGATTCCGGCGGGCGTGGTCGTTTGTCAGCCTGAGAAATCCTTGGGGAGATAAGTCGTTCAGTGGAGATGTCTCCAATTTCGTCCCCATTCGCACCCGAAGAGACATGTCGATGTGGGGAAAATTGTGGCTGTGAAGGAAAACCCGGTGGTGGTGAATTTGCACCATCGTCGCTGGAATCATCATCACCGGAGGGGTTTGGGTTCGGATTTATGGAATCCACGTCAATCGGGCAGTCAATTGCATCGTGTGATAGAATACCACACTTAGGGCAGAAAGATCTCAATTTTTCATATCTGAATTTGAGAATATATTCGGTATCATGAAATCAGAATTTCCTCTGAAATTGGAGCGGGGCCGTGATGTTCATGAGGATTCTGACACGCACAAACTCGACCCGGTGCGAGTTCTCGGTGTTAAAATCGGTTTCGAGGATGTCACCGAGAGTTCCACCAATATAAATCACCATTTGATATGTTAGAAACTGTATTGGGATTCCACGGATTTGGACCCAAAACGGAATGACTTTCATTTCATTTGCATCTATCGTCGGCGACCATTTCTGGAGGACGCACATGCGATCATTGAACGACCATGGTCCACGCCGGAGGACCAAAATCAGAGCGTCTTCGGTTTGGAAAAGAAACTGAGTCATATTGCCTTCAATTATACGAGACGTGATCACCTCGCCGGCACTCCAAAGACGGGGGAGTGTAGTCATCATTGCACGAAGGTTTTGCTTCTTTGGATTCACGGGTTTGCCGATCAAAGAGTAGCGTGTTTCGGTTGCGGCTTGGGAACATAATTCCGGAGGAAGAGAGATTGTGGGTTCATTGATTCCAAGATCAATGTCTTGCAATTTTCTGGCCAAATAATCAGACATGGTGAGAAAGAGAAAACTGCGATTGAAAAAGAAGAAATAGGGATAATGTTTAAGAGATTAAATAGAGAAAGCGGTTATGAGAGTAACCGATTCTCCGAGAAAAACGTCAATAACTAAAATCGACGACAAAACTCTTTTCTGAAGAAAAAAGAGACAGCAAACTTCGCCGACGATAGGAAGAACCGTTGACAAAGACGAGAAGAAGGTGATCGGAAAAAAATTCAGAGGAGAAGTTGAGAGAAAAAACGGTTTGACCAGGAAGTCTCGATCCAATTGTTTAGATTTATAGAAATGGTAGTGTTTGAGCAGATATTAAAAAATTGATTTGACTAATATGTCACTAAAATATATTTATTTTTCTGTACTTCATTACGAAATTATAGAGTTAACGGTGTTTGATTTAGATTAATGTAAGGATTAGTGGCCTACTGAAAACGAATGAAAACAAAACACAAAAAAATCATATCGTGATTTTTAAAGTTAGTAAACAAGTATTTTGATTCTTCAATCGTAATGCACCGGTCGTCAGACAAATATGAGGCCCACATGACAAGAGAAGTGTGGGGTTTGTAGATAGGGCGGTCGGAGTTGTTACGGTTTCAAACTCGTTTTCAAGTTCTTTTTTTCATTTTACACATTTCTATTGCTTTGGTTTGCTGAATCCAGTTTACATAGTTTGATATCATGCTTGTGCTTGTGGATGATGTGACGTTTGTGAGTTAACTCTGAGGTTTAGATCGTTTCTATATCAGCTTATAGAGATCACAACGCCAATGTTTCTTTCCTCTCTCTCTCCACCTCCGTCTTTGCATTGTTTGTCCTTTGTAACTGATTGATGCAGTTCTCGAAATAGTTTCCTCTCGTGGCAATGTGATCTATGATTTATGTCGGTTCATTGTAAGTTTTATTATTGTCGTTAGTTTGAGTTTTGAGATTTGATTAGAAGTCGTATTTCATACAATACAAAGTTTTGTTGTAAATCCAAGTACAATTTGGACCTTTGATCCGAGCAAAATGACCGTGAATGGGATGAAATCTCAACTTCGCTTATAAAAACAGCATGGAACATGAACAAAGATTCAATATTGAAAAGAAACCAATCAAGTACGTAAGAAAAATCAATGTTAGAAGATTGAAGATTTCCGCTATATCTCCATTTATTTGTTTCTCAACCCCATTATCTCTTTTTCTTTTGATTTTTTCTTCTAGTTTTCTTTATTGATTTTAGAATGTTGAAAAGTATATATACTCGTGAAGAAAAATCCAGACCAATCAAATCGAAAATTGAGATAAAAAAATGAAAAATCGATCACCATATAAATTTTCTTTCTCCACAATCTCTCTATTTTCAAAATCACATTCCTTTCTTTATTTCTACTTTAACTAATAACTAGATTTATATCCATTTCATATGTGGAAAAAAATATTCATAAATTAAATAATATTGTTTATTAGTAAATATAAATTAAATATTTATATAATTTTAACTTTTATTTAAAATTATTTTAACATTAATTTTGTATATATAAATTAATGAAAAAAAATAGTTATTTTTTACGAATTTAATAATATTTTTTGGTTAATTTAATAAAATATATTGTTTATCTAACCAAATTAATAACAATAGCATATATTGTAATTATTCTAGTAAATTAAGTTTATTTATATATTTATTTGAAATTAATTGTGTTTGATAAATTTCTGTTAATAACACGTTAGAATAATATTATTTTATTAAAATATTTTTCAAACAATATATTAAGAATATGACAAAAACCATCAAATCTTAACATCTATATCTATATATATATACATATATATATTAATTGAGAATCATTTTAACAAAGTAATCTTATGTTGACGTGTGACTAACAAGTGTGCCACGCTGATGTGTCACACTATTAGAGCATTTAAGAAAAATATTATTTAGGACATAATTTACTAGAGTATCTATATCTATATTCTATATCCCTAATATATTATTTGAGAAATTTTTTAACAAAGTAACCTTACCCTAACGTGTTAATAACAAAAATATCATGCTGATGTGTCAACACCACAGCGAATTTCAGATTAAATATATAAAAGGGTTTAACTTACTAGAATAATTACAATACATACCACTGATATTAATTTGGTTAGATAATAAATATAATTTATTTAACTAACCAAAAAATACTATTACATTTGTAAAAACAATAATTTTTATTTCTTTAAATTTTTTATATGTTAATTTATAAATAATTTCAAATAAATATAAATATATTTAAGTTACTACCATAATCTCTAATACATTATTTGAGAAACATTTTAATAAAATAATTTTACTCTGACGTGTTATTAACAGAAATATCATGCTGACGTATTATCACTAAAGTAAATTTCAAAAAAATATATAAATGAGTTGAACTTATTAGAATAATTACAAGTATATCATTGTTATTAATTTGATTATATAATTAATATATTTTTATTAAAATAACAAAAAATAATATTAAATTCGTAAAAAATAATTATTTTTTTAATTTGTATATACAAAAATTAATGTTAAAAGTAATTTTTTAAAAAAAGTTAAAATTGTATAAATATTTAATTTATATTTACTAATAAAATATAATTTGTGAATATTTTTCTCCACGCATGGCATCGATATAAATTTAGTTGCTATTATAATATAAACATTTACTATTTTTTTAACTGTTTCACAAGTTTCTGATGGTAAAATTTATATTCTAATCAAAATTCATGAAAGACTATGACTAGTATATATTAATTGAGAATTATTTTAACAAAGTAACCTTATGTTGACGTGTGATTTACAAGTGTGCCACGCTGATGTGTCACACAATTAAAGCATTTAAGAAAAATATTATCTAGGACATAATTTACTAGAGTATTTACGAAAATTGCCATTATACAATATATTATATGTAAATCACTAAAATTTCGACATACAATTTATTTTGTCATAAAATGTAAATAAAATATAAAACAAAATATAAATTTTCAAAAATTAGTCAAACAAAATATAAAACAAAAGTTTAGTTTAATTGAATATTTATCATATGTATATTTTTATCTAAAATAGATACAATTTAAATCTATTTTTATAATCTGATTTTATTATCTATTTCATTTTCGTAATTATTATTAAAAAATTTTAAAAAATTATTTTAAATATGAAATAAATTATATATATATATATCTAATTTAAATTAACAAAATAAATATATATATATATTAATTGAGAATCATTTTAACAAAATAACCTTATGTTGACGTGTGATTTACAAGTGTGCCACGTTGATGTGTCACACTATTAGAGCATTTAAGAAAAATATTATTTATGACATAATTTACTAGAGTATCTATATCTATATTCTATATTCTATATATATATATTAATTGAGAATTATTTTAACAAAGTAACCTTATGTTGACGTGTGATTTACAAGTGTGTCACGCTGATGTGTCACACTATTAAAACATTTAAGAAAAATATTATTTAGGACATAATTTACTATAGTATTTACGAAAATTGCCATGATACAATATATTATATGTAAATCACTAAAATTTCGATATACAATTTTTTCTGTCATAAAATGTAAATAAAATATAAAACAAAATATAAATTTTGAAAAATTAGTCAAACAAAATATAAAACAAAAATTTAGTTTAATTGAATATTTATCATATGTATATTTTTATCTAAAATAGATATAATTTAAATATATTTTTATAATCCGATTTTATTATATATTTCATTTTTTGTAAATATTATTAAAAATTTAAAAAATTATTTTAAATATGAAATAAATTATATATATATATATATCTAATTTAAATTAACAAAATAAATAATTATTTATTATTTATAAATATTTTTCTCACTTGATCAAAATCTAATATGAATATTATTCGAAGCCTCTTGAAGTTTATTCACAGTCAACTTTGGTTTACACGTCCGCAAGAATAATCTAAGGTCTACAATTTCTTTTGATCGAATCTAAAACCGTCAATTTAGATAGTTTTATGAAAACCGCGTTCCAGAGACTTTACAAAATTCAATAAATTGTACAACAATTTCAATAATGTCCATACATTAATATGGAAGTACCTTAATTTTGTTCAGATTTTTTTTGGACCGTTAATAAATTCATAAAATTCATACCGTAAACATGGTTCAAACGTTTCTGGAAAAAAACTCATTACATATACTAACATAACTTGACCTACCTAAAACCATATGTAATATAAGATATTAAATTGTTCCATTCATATAAATTTGAATTTGATCTAATCGCACAAAAACTTTATATTTTAAAAAAAATTCTATGACAAACCCAAAAAATAGGAAGGAAGAATGACCACTCAGATTAACATGTGGTTACCTTTTCGTAGAAAAAGACTCTGCATACTCTGTTGCCGGAAAGACCGTTGAACGACCGGACCTCTCCGAAAACTCTGATGACTTCTCCTCTGATTGGATTCCTCGCTATTTTGAGACAAGAGCTTTCTAACTCCGGTATGACAGAAGCTAAAGAAATTTTTTAATTTTTCACAGATATCCGGTTTGGGCGAAAGTCGAGTTTACCGTAAACCTTTTACCTTTGACTTGATTTACGCCGAAATGGAAACAGAAAATTGAGATCTTGATCAGATATTCAAATCTGTTTGTCGAAACGAGAGGAGAAAAAGAACCGCTTAGCCGATTTCAGAATAACCGACAACGACAATGGATCGAACCGGTATGAATATGAGAAGATCTCCGGTTTGGGTAGGGAAAACAGCAACCAACTTAAAATCGGAGCATAGTTAGAATACGACTCGAATTGGATTTACTGTTAATCGAATAAATTCGAGAAAAGCATTTAAACTTAATCGGTTTACCTTTAATCTCGTAACTCATGTGATTGTTTTATCTTCTGCTAAATCCTATTCTCGAAATTTTAAAACCATTTTGGTTTTCGTCAAAACCAAACTCCAACATTGTGACTAAAACTCACTGACATGACAACTAAAAACATCAATGACGGTTAAACCAAAGTCAACGGATGTGTTGACTACTCTATTCCAAATGAGGATATTACACATAAACTGTCATTGGCTAAGATATAATTACTTATTTCTAAAAATATAAACCGTTAAGCACCAGTTATCAGCAATCACGAAAATTAAGGATCTACCATGAGGGCCAAGTTAGAGAAATAGTCATACATGCTTTTTTTTGTGTCATGGATTGCATAAACTACAATTGAAGGGTTTATAAAAGCTAAAATTAAGTATGTATATAAAAATTCGTCCAGATTTATCAATACCTAAATTCTATTATTAGTTTTTTTCACTTTTGATTAACACAACAACCGTTTCCTGTTTAAAAGATATATTTCGTATCTTCGAACCATTATGGTATCGAAGTGCTAATATATGAGAATAGTGAGTTTTTTTGTCTGGCCTGCTTTGCTAATGCGTCAGTTTGGGTGTTGTTCCTCCTTCCCACATGTCGTAAGGAGAATTCTGGGTAATTCTTCCGTATCGCCTCGAACTCTTCTATCTCCGGAGCAAGTCCTCGCCATTTTTCCGGCTCTGAGATAATACTGATTATGTTAGTTGAGTCTGTGTAGAAACTGGTGCAGTAGCGTTGCATAGTATGCAAGCTCATCATTACCGATCGCAGGTTGTAGAACTCCGTATGCAAGGGAGTTAAACCTCTATAGGTGTCTTTCATGCCCATCAGATCACTTGTACCATCTTGTAACTTCAGGATCCAACCCATCCCAGTTGTGGTATCCCCCTCCTTCCATGATCCATCCACGAAGCAGGTAAATGGCGACGAATCTTGGTTGTCACTTCCTAGGTCCCCAATCTCCACTCTCGTTGGGATTTCCTTCTCGTGTTGGCCCACTGCCTGTAGCCACAGCTCACTCTCACGTCGTGCTTTTTCCAGAATTTCTAGGGCAGTACGATTACATTGTTGTATATTTTATCGTTTCTAGCCTTCCATATGAACCATAAGATCCAAGGGAAGCAATGTAAGTCCGGGTGCGTGGCGGGCATTTCTCTCGGTCGCCGAAGGAGATAGTCCAGGTTCTCATAGATACTGTCGAGGGGGAAAACCGAGGGGGCTGAGGGGATATGTGATAGTGCCCACGCTTGTCTTGCTGGCGGGCATGTGAATAACGCGTGGTTGATACTTTCTGTGTCGTGTCCACAGAGCTCACATGTGCCATCAACTCGTATATGCCGATAATAAAGACGCATATGAGTGGGTAATGCCCCTGCTAGGGCTTGCCAGAGAAAATATTGGATTTTCCTCGGAATTTGGTACTTCAAGATCGCCTCCTTGAGTGGATTGATCGACGGTCTCTATACTAGGAGTTGTCTCCTGCTCGCCCCCACTTTTGTAGGGTCTCGTAGCCCGATTTAACCGTGTATTCTCCCATCTTCGTGAAATGCCAGCAATACTAGTACCGGTCCAGTCGGGTAGGTCTAGTTAAGGAGATGATGAGCCTTACATCCTCCTCTAGGAAGTGCCTTTTCAGCTCTTGAAGCTTCCACCTACCACTCTCTACCTCTATCAGGTCTGTTATCCGTAGCTCAGGATGCCTAGATTGGTTGAGGTTATTAGGTGGTCTGGGAAAAGTGTCTGGGATCCATGGATCCGACCATATATTCGTGGCATCATTTGTTCCTATTATCTTCTATGTCCCTTTCTCTACTAGGTTTCGAGCCGATATAATGCTTCTCCAGCCGTATGATGGCCGGTATGGTTTCCTTGCTTGGAATACATGACAGTTCTTGAAATACCGTCCCTTCAGAACTCTTGCTTTGAGTGATTGGGGATATTTTTCCAACCGCCACAACTGCTTTGCTAGTAGAGCTTTATTAAAGTCAGCTACATTTTTGAAACTAATTCCCCCTTCTGGTTTAGGTAGACATAATGTTTCCCATGGTATCTAGTGTATTCTGGACGTAGAGTCCCCTCTGACCCACCAAAATTTGCTGATTGCACCTGTGATCTGTTTGTACAGTGATTTTGGTAAGAGCAAGCACGACATTACATACGTTGGAATGGCCATTGCTACTCCCTCTATCATAATTTCCTTCCCACCTTGGGAGAGTAGTTTTGAATACCATCCATTTATTCTCCTATTGATTTGATCCCTCACGTATGCGAAAATGGCTGCTTTTGACCCATTCAGGTTATCTGGGAGTCCTGGATATTTCCTTATTTCACCCACTCCTTGGATCTCCATTTTCGCCTTTATAGCTGCTTGGGTGGTAGTCGGTATTTTCTGTCCAAATACAATGGTGGACTTATCATAGTTGATCTGTTGTCCACAGGCGTGACAATATGTGTCCAGAATTTTGGAGATTGTATCACATTGTGCGATAGAGGCTTCGCAGAAGAAGAGACTGTCGTTTGCGAATAGAAGGTGTGAAATTGGCGAGCTTGAGCGTGCTACCCGAATCCCCATTATGTGTTTCCGGGATTCCACCGCTGATTAGTTGGCGATTAATGATTCGGTGCACAAGATGAACAAGTATGAGGATAGGGGATCTCCTTGTCTTAGTCCTCGGGAAGGTACTATCCTACCTTTCGGGATTCCACTAATGAGGACCCGATAGGTAACCGCCATGACATATGTCATTATCCGGTCCATCCACTTCTGTGAGAATCCGAGCTTCTTCATCAGTGCTGTTATAAAGTTCCATTCCACTGTGTCATATGATTTACTCATATCTATCTTCATTGCCATATATTTTGATTGGCAATTTTGCTTTGCGCTGAGTGCATGGAACGCCTCTTGTGCAATGAGAATGTTATCTGAGATGTCTGAGATTGCGTCTCTGAGATCAGAAGAGGTAGGATTTCCTTCATTCTGTTATAGAGAACTTTGGATATGATTTTGTAACAAACATTGCACAGACTAATGGATCTGAACTTAGACATGAGCCGAGGTTTCTCTTTCTTTGGGATAAGATAAGCGCTGTTCGTTTGTCTGCCACAGCGTCTGCGGCAGCGACCTGCGGTCAGACGCTGCGGTTAGACACATCAATATTGTTGTTCGTTTGATCGCCGTAGGTTGTTGCCGTAGGTTGTATCGCAATTGTTTGATCGCAAACGCTATAATTTCGCAGCGATTAAAAATTTTGATCGCATCTTTCTGCGATCGACCCCAGCGTTTGACCGCATGACGCAGCCGCAGGTTCCTGCGGCTACGAAATGAACATGCCTATATATGTTTATTTCATTGAGAGTTGAGTCGAATCTTCCATTTGTCATAAAATCCTCTACCAATTTCAGTAGATGATATCCCAATATATCCCAGTATTTTTGAAAAAACAAGGTTTTCATCCCATCCGGTCCGGGGGCATTTTCTGGGTTCATCGAAAAGAACGCGTCTTTGGCCTCATCCTTTGTTGTTATCCGTTCAAGCCGAGTGTTCATATCTGGTGATACTCTAGTGGGGAGGTAGGCTAAGGATTATTCTAGGTCGCTAGTTTGAGAGGCGGATAAGAGGTCGCGAAAGTATTCCTCAACTATGGCTTCCACTTTTGTCTCCTTCTCCACCCAAACCCCCTTCTTATCTACGAGTCCTAGGATGCGGTTCCTTACTCGTCGTTGTTTAGTTGTAGCATAGAAAAATTTAGTGGTTTGGTACCCTTCCTTCAGCCATATTGCCTGGCTTTTTTGCAGCCAAAAGATTTCTTTCTCTTGGAGGGCGCTACATAGTTGCTACTTTAGTGCTGCCACCTCCTCCTCTACAAAAATTGAGTCTGATGATTGTGATTCCTCCAGCTTTTTCTTCAATTCATCCATGCCTTTAGATGAGTTCGCCATTTCCTACCTTCTCCATTTTTATATTCTTCGTCGACACTTGGCTATGCGATCGGCTATTGTCAGAGCATCGTCTTCAGATGAGTCGAGCCATCCTATCTAAACTATTGAGTCGAAATTTGGCTTACATATCCAACGCTTATCAAAGCGAAAACTATGGATATTTTTCCGTGTCTGGGCGAGAATTTGTACCCAGACAGGTCGGTGATCGGATCTACAGAATTTTAAATATTCCACTCTGGTGTGAGAGAACGAATTATGCCACTGCTCATTTCACATTGCTCTATCCAATCTACATCGATTACTTTTGACCCTCTTCGTCCAAACTACGACATGTTATTCTGTTTATATGGGAAATCAGTTATACCACAACTCGCATACATGAGACAGAAGTACAGAAATATACTTTCTGGGCAGAGTACTCCACCCGATTTTTCATGGTTGCCAATGATCGCGTTGAAGTCCCCTACCATTAGTCAGGGTTCTGATCGGGAATCACTTATTCTGGTTAGGCGTTCCCTGACAATATTTCGAAATCGTACTACAGGGTCTCCGTAAACAAATGATATAAAAACTTTATTATCATTAATAGTAGCCATTACATCGATAATATTTTTATTTGAAAACAAAATTCGAACGTTAAACTCTGCTAGAGCCATCAGTGCGAGCCCCCCACTAAGACCTGATGGTTCTACCGTAAATAGAAAATTATAACCTAAATGAGATTGCATATCTTGTATGAACCCCTTATTTTGCTTAGTCTCCATAAAAGAAAGTATCCCCAGAAACAGCGATTTCCGTAGCTTCCTCCAATGGTCTCTCCTTGACCACCGGATCTTTGGGTCCATCAGAATTTCCCTTGTTTGAATGGTTTGCCTCTGAGGTAGGCGTTGGTGATGTTTTCCCCTTTCCCCACATAGCTTTACCGAATGTCTTACCTTCTCCAAAATACATTACCGAGTGCTTCTTGATTGTGGATGCTCGGTATGGGCTTCTGCCTATTTTCTTCCTTTAATGGAGTGTCTTAGCAACTCTGATGTCCAGTTTTTTTGTTCCTCTTTTTCCCATATTTTGGCCCTATCGGTGAGCATTTCCCTCATAGGAGAGATGATGATCTCCTTTGGATTGATCTTTCGTACGGAGCCCATCTGGTATTGTGGGAGTACTGAATTTTCCGGGAGAGTAGAGCCTTGGTTGGAGGAGGAACGTGCTTCCTCTTCCATTTTTTTGTACCATGATGGCCTGATAATCTCCTTCTTTCTTTCCCTACTGTCCCTCCCACGTGATTCTGAATTCTTTCTAGTGTTGATCTCTTAGCACCGGACTCGTTCCGAGGGCTTTCCCCTCTTTTTGAATCTTCAAAACGGATGACCCTTTTTGCTGGGGGGTGATTGGATCCCCTATTTGCTCTCGGAGCCCTTGGATACATCCCTCTTTGGGGTTTGTCGCCATTCCGAGGCCTTTCCGATAGATATCTGCTGAGCGGGGAGGGGGAGGTGGTAAAGGAGCATCCGATTCTACACGAGAGGAGCCTTGCTTCTTTGGGCAGTGTCTTTCATCATGCATTATTCGGTGGCATCGTTCACATAACTTTGTCAGCTTTTCATAATCGAATGTCACTGTCACTATGTCTCCGTTCGCGAACTACAAGTTTCGAATGAAGACCAGGAATTCGTCTACTTGGAGAGACACTCTTACTTTTGCCTCATTCACATCATACTGCAGAAGTTCCACCCTCCTAGGAGGGGGAGGTGGTAAGGGAGCATCTGATTCTACACGAGAGGAGCCTTGCTTAACTGGGCAGTGTCTTTCATCATGCGTAATTCGGTGGTATCGTTCACAGAACTTTGCCAGCTTTTCATAATTGAATGTCACTATCACTATGTCTCCGTTCGCGAACTGCAAGTCTCGAATGAAGACCAAGGGTTCGTTTACTTGGAGAGACACTCTTACTTTTGCCTCATTCACATCATACTGCAGAAGTTCCCCCATTGCTTGCCTGATGTCCACTACTGTCTCCTCAGCCCAATAGTGGGTTGGTGTACCCACTACTTTCACCCAGAAGGGAATTTTGCCTGGGAAATTAGGCCTTACACTCGGGATCCACCTTTCAAGTGTGGTTATCCATGGTCAAAGTGGTAGGATCGCTTTTCGAGTACCGAGAAGATGTATTCTTCCGAGTTAAACCAGAACATTAACCTCCCTTGACCCTGATCCTGACCCTGATCCTGACCCTGAACTCACCGCTCACATTGCCAGATTGAGGGTAAGAAAGTGATGAAGGTTCGAACTCTATGCCCTTGAATGGTCATGTTCAGAATCCTCCCCACTAGAGTTATCTCAAATCGTTTAAGCACTACAGAGTTGTCGAATGCCCTGATTCTTATCGGGCTTGATTTTTTCATTACTGGACAATTTTGGATACAAACCTTCCAGAAATTGCCATACCTAAAAATTTGGTGCGGTTTTTGGTTTGCCGGTTTTGGATAATTAGACCAAATCTGGTTTTACAAATTTGATGTTGAACCACCGAGAGGCGAGTGACCACAAAGCCGGTTATTACTGGTATACCAATAATGCCAAACCAAGATCGATTGAATCCCCGTCGGGTATGCACTTCCCCAATCCCGATTCCGATGTGTCTTCGGAGCCGCCGAGTTGGTGTTTTTGACAGTGCCAGTGTCTTTGTCGCTGTCACAATCGGGACATCTCCACTGGTAATCGCTTTCTCTTTCCTTACGGGAGAGCCTCCGTTTGATTCCGCCGCTTATAGGTGAGCAACTGAACCGAGTCTCTGAACTGCTTATTCTGGAGGCTCACGAAAACCGTATAGGACCTTTCTGTTGCTCTTTAGATGGAGGAAAGCTTGGTGTGGTGTCGATTAGGCCGATCTCGGGTCCTTTATATAGGTAAAGGGGATTCTTTCTTAAATGAGAATGTTGGAGATTGCGTCGCTCGATTGAATTGGAACGGGAAACAAGTATTTCGATTGGTATTGGCAAGATTTCCTCACATAAATGTCGAGAATAACTCGAAATCTCACTTTCCGAAATCGGAATCGCCATTGATGCCGGCGTAAAACTCAGCCAAAATTGGTCTCGAGATAAGGAAAATGGATCTTCTCCATTAAAGCACGTTTCCGTTGAGCACCCCTCTAGCCACATTGAACGCGAATTTTGATTCGGTATCCCCATTATCGGCATGATTGTCGGAGAGGCGATAGAGGACCATGCGACAACAGTTCTACCGAGGCTCATTTTCACCGACGCCATGAATGGGCTTGGGAAAACGACGTAACGGGCCATGCGTTACAGGTTGAGATCTCTGTAACGGCCCAAATTCAAACTCTCTCCCGAGAGCATTTTTTAAATTTTTCATCAATATTTTTAATTAAATAAGTGAGTTTAAATTCTATTATCTTTTTAATATACAAAATCTAATACAATTTTTTGTTAGAACTTAAAAGTAAGTATAAACTAGATTTATATCCAGTGTGGAGAAAAATATTCGTAAATTATATTATATTGTTTATTAGTAAATATAAATTACATATCTATATAATTTTAGTTCTTATTTAAAATTATTTTTAATATTAATTTTTATATATATAAATTAAGAAAACAAAATTAATTATTTTTTATGAATTTTATATTATTTTTTAGTTAATTTAATAGTTTAATAAAATATATAGATTTTCGTTAATCAAATTAATAACAATGACATTTATTGTAATTATTATAATAATTTAAATCTATTTATATATTTATTTGAAATTCACTCGGATGGTAATATGTTAACATGATATTTATGTTAATAACATATTAGATTAAAATGTTATTTTCATAAAATAAATTTCAAATAATATATTAAAAATAGTAAGTATGATGAATGAAAAAAATTAATCCTCCTATCATGATTACATTTTTGGTCAACTCTTCCTCTTCCATCTATTATTGTTTTGTATTTAATATATACAACTAGATACATTGCTAACAAGGATATTTTATTTTTATGACAAGAAGATGAAATAAACAGTTAATGCTAAGACTTGGAGGGAAAAAAAAAGTTAAAAAACAGTTAATGCTAAGACGTGTGGGTGCGTCCTAGTGACACATTTTCTTTAAACAAAAGCATCCAAAGTCAGAAATGCATGACACACACAAATACACCCAAACTTATGATCTGCCTGTTATACAGAAACCAGAAAAAGAAAAGAAGAAACGAGAGAGAAGCATATGGGTAGTCTCAGGAGCAGAGGAAGACACGAAATAGATGAGATTGAACAGCTTTCGAGAGAAAGCAGTCATTTTAGTCTATCAACTGGAATCTTACCTTCACTAGGAGCTAGAAGTAATCGACGAATTAAGCTCAAGAGATTCATTATATCTCCTTACGATCATAAATACAGGTCTTGTTTTCTTCTTCTTCTTATTCTCTGTCGAGGTAGCAAGAAGTCTCTATGGGCTTCGTTATTTCTTTAAGATCGATTCAACTATGTTCATCTTTAATTTTCGAGGATCGGAAACACAAAAGTTTAATCTACCTTTTTCGATGATCACATGGCTATAAAAATTTTTAAATCATAAATTATTAAGAAACTAATAATCATAAATTAACCGTTTCATCTATCAAATATTCTTTTAAGTAGATTCACTTAATTATTGTAAAATGCATATTTTTATACGTTATTATTTCCTTAAGTAAATATGTAATCTATCAATATGCGTTTTAGATGATTTTTTCCTTTTTTATGTTATATATATATATACAGTTTATCAGATTTTTCATCATATAAAATTTGATATTATTAGTTAGGGCCTCAAGAATAATATATGTCACATCATACAATTTTAATTCTGATATGGTTTAGGTATCTACCTGATTAATATATTTATTTCCCAACTTTGTACTTTATTATTTGTACATGTTTTAGTAAAGATACTTAGTTTTTCTGACACTAAGTTCCATTCGAAGAATGATTTTTCTTTTTTCATTTTGCTTGGCTATTTTGAATCACCTAGCAACTAAATCTCAATTGGAATATTCAAATCGTAGTTACCTAATTGTTAGTAAAAAAAGAAGACATAAACGCGAACGAAGATGTGGAAAACATCATAGTTTTGTCGGCATTTGGAAAAGTCATTTAAGACCTCCATGGCTCCATTATCACGTTGGTTGGCTAATCGCCCTTGCTTTTGGCTTTTAGCGTTTTGTGTCTTTGGGATAATAATAATCACATGTATAGGAAAACGTAAATTTGGAAAATTCAAAGCCTCCACTTTCTTGACGGCAAAATCAAACATTAAAATATTAAAATTTTGTGTTAGACTTATTTAAATACCATTTCTTTTAATTAGTAATTTAAATAATAATTTATAATTAAATGTGCCGATTTAATTATGTGATTAATTAACATCAATACAAAAGTAATTACTTATTTTAACCAACCAACATTAGACATCGAAAAATAACATCATCGTTAGAACTAATTTTCGGTGTTAATTTAGTGTTAATGTTGACTAATCGTATATTTAAATCGATGCAATAAACTATAGATCATTATTTAAATAATTCATTAAAAAATTCGGTATTTAAATATCTCTAACACAAAAATTCCGTATTTTAATAACTATTTTCTCTTTTCTTGATTTTAACGATCGATGCAAATCTTATAAAATAAGAAACCTAAGAAGTACTCTTTGTATAATTTTTAAAATGGTTTTTATATTTTATTCTAAAAACTTAGTTATTTAAATTTAAAATATATTTAAATTAAATAACGTTAAATTTTTTAAAAAATATTAATTAAAATAATTAGTTAATAGGTATGAAAAAGTTTAATACAAAAAAAATAATATAATTATGATTTCTAATATATGAATTAAAAAATACTTTAACAAAGAAACTTCACCTTCACATTTTCAAAACATGTTAAAGAAAATATTATGTAAAACATAATTTATTTAACTATTTACGAAAATAACATTATACAAATATTTAAGAGTATATTATTGTAAATCCCTAATATTTTGACATAAAATATATTTTGAAAATAGAAACATAATATAAAAAAAAATACTAAAGATTTTGAAAAATTAGTCAAACAAAACATAAAATTAAAATTTGATTTAATTGAATATTTATCCCATCTATAAATCTTTACTTATTTAATAATATTGTATATCGAAGATAAAAATAATTTAAATTCATTTGTATAATCTAAATTTATTGTTATTTTATTTTTATAATCAATATTAAAAAATTTAAATAAAAATAAATTATGTATGTATGTAATTTATACTGATTAAA
Organism: Pugionium dolabratum; assembly: GCA_018901945.1. Lineage (NCBI taxonomy): Eukaryota > Viridiplantae > Streptophyta > Magnoliopsida > Brassicales > Brassicaceae > Pugionium > Pugionium dolabratum. Next base: position 116,420 of record JAEVFF010000426.1, read on the forward strand.
TAAATAATTGATTATAATATATGTCAATATAAATTAATTATAATTAATTTACACAACAGTAAACACAAAGTGTGGAAAAGAATGACTATATCAATAATAAAAAAAAAGAATTTCCTTAAATGAGGAGTGTTGATTTAAGATTTTCCGTAAAATTTTCGAGTTTGTATCTCTAGTTAATCCAGCTTTTGCATAATCTTCCGATCTTATAATAATAAAATCAACAAAAAACAGATTTTAATATTGAAATGCAAGTGTTTGAATGCAGGATATTAGTATACATATACGTTTTATTGTAAACTGGTATACTATAAACCAATCATTTGATCCGGTTATGTCTCTCCGGTTTAACTCTTTATTATTGTATATAAACATTTCTTTTCTCATTAATGAAATAACAGAAAATTCGTTATAGTAAAATGGTATCAGAGAAAGAATTTTCGTTGTGACGAAGAACTTTCCAAATTTTTGATCAAAATTTTTCCAGATTTCGATCGAATCAATTCATTTTCCCCTTCTATTTCACTTCGATTCAGCTTTCTTCCTGTTTAATCGAAGTCAATTTTGATTTCAATGGTTAAGAGGAAGTGCAAATCCAAGTATCGAAGGTAATCACCTGATTTTCAGGAATCGGGTTCTCCGACATCTCATCGAACACGCGGGAAGTCAATTCCAACTGATGATGTTCAGGATGTTCAAGACGATGGTAATTTTCATCATTCAAGATCTCCATATACTCTTTCGAAGCATCGCGATGATATTCATCAGGTTCGAGTACAAAGTAGGATCAACCTTCGCACAGAATCATCGTCTCACCATTTTGAGGTATCGAATTTTCCAGATAATGTTCATAGTCCCTATCATCTACATAGCTCGGATCACCCAGAGTTAGTTTTGTCGTCGGAACCTCTTGATGGAACTAATTACAGAATCTGGTTAGTTGCTATGACCACTAGCATAGAGACTATGAACAAAATGGGGTTTGTTGATGGTTCGATTCCCAAACCTAAAGAAACCGATGCGTATTATAAAATCTGGTGTAAATGCAACAGTATGGTGAAGTCCTGGATCTTAAACAGTGTGTCGAAATCCATATATACGAGCATTCTTTACATTAAATCAGCTTTGGATATATGGAAGGATCTTCACACCAGGTTTCACAAGTCGAATTTGCCCAGGTTATACAAGCTTAGGCATCAAATTCACTCTTTCAAACAGGGCAATCTAGATTTATCAACATATCATACCCAAATGCAGTCACTTTGGGAAGAATTAGCGAATATCCAGATAGTTCCTCAAAAAGTCGAAGATTTGTTGGCAGAACGCGAGATGAATAGAATCATTGATTTTCTTATGGGAATCAATGATAACTATGAGAATATTCGCAGCAGAATATTGATGAAGAAGACTTTACCATGTATGTCCGAGGTTTATAATCTTCTTGACCAGGAAGATGTTCATAAATCTGCAAAATCTTCTTCTCATTGTGAAGTTCAGCCTGCTGCCTTCCAAATATCACAATCGAGTTCTTCTAATCACGATAAGTCGGCATATACACAAGGGCCTTCACATACTGGATCAACATATCCAAGGAAAGATAGACCAGTATGCACTTTTTGTGGCAAGATGGGACACATAGTAGATCGGTGCTATAAGAAACATGGATACCCAACCAGTTTCAAATCCGAGCACAAGCAGACCAATTCTTCTACTATGGCTAATGTTGCAATGGGAGGAATAGACACAGTGACTGCAAAGGTAACTGATAATGAGCTGTCACATGACCAAATCCAGCAATTGGTATCCTTCCTTAGTAGCAAGCTTCAAACTTCGGACAACAATGTCAACCATGAAGTTCACTTTGCTCCAGTTTCTTTGCAAACTTCTCACCCATCTTCTGAACAATCATACTCTGGTAATCCCTCTTTTACTACCTCTTCTTTAATTACCAGAAATGAATCTCCTTATGTGTGCTCTGCTGGTAATACAACAGTCAATATTGATGCATGGATTATAGATTCCGGAGCTACTAACCACATATCCCATAACAAAAAAAATTTCATTAACCTTCGAAATCTTCCACACACCAATGTTACTTTACCCACTGGAGTTTAAGTGAGCATTGTTGGTATATGATCTATTAAATTGGGTAGCGATCTAATTTTAGAGGAAGTCCTATACATACCACCATTTAAATTCAATCTTTTTAGTGTTAGCTGTCTAGCTAAGAGTTTGGACTGTAGAATTTGGTTTGATCGTACATCTTGTGGCCTTCAGGACACTACAAAGGATGTAACGACTAGGATGGATAAAGCTCTCTCTAACCTCTATTTTCTAGATAATCTTTCTCCTCCAGTCACAGGTAATATCTCTGATATTACAACTGCTCATGTCTTTAGTCATGATCTTTGGCACCAAAGATTAGGACATCCATTTGTCTCTAGACTAGAACCTTTACATAATGTTCTGTCTCTTCATAAAAACATAACCAAACATCCTTTTCATTGCAAGATTTGTCATTTTTCAAAACAAAAACATCTCCCATTTGTTTCTCATAATAATAAAAGTTTGGAATCCTTTGCCTTACTTCATATTGATACTTGGAGTCCTTTCTCAGTTCCAACTCATGATGGGTTCAAATATTTTTTGACTATAGTCGATGATCATTCTAGAGCAACTTGGGTTTATCTTCTTAGGAGCAAATCCGATGTTCTAGACATTTTTCCCAAGTTTATTGCAATGATAGAAGATCAGTTTGATGCTAGAGTAAAGGAAGTTAGATCCGACAATGCTCCAGAACTAAGGTTCACCCAACTATATCAAACAAAAGGCATTTTATCTTACCATTATTGTCCCGAAACACCTCAACAAAACTGTTGTTGAAAGAAAATATCAACACATCTTTAATGTTGCTCGATCTCTTTTCTTTCAATCTCACATGTCTTTATCCTTTTGGGGTGACTGTATTCTCACACCTTATCAACCGATTACCCACCCACTTTCTTAATAACAAAAGTCCATTTGAAATTCTTACAACCAAAGCCCCGAATTATAATCAACTTAGAGTATTTGGTTGTTTGTCTTACGCATCCACCTCTCAAAAAGGCAGACATAAATTTGCTCCTAGAGCAAAAGCTTGTGCCTTTTGGGTTATCCAATTGGATACAAAGGGTACAAACTGCTTGACATTGAAACGAATACTATCTTTATTTCAAGGAATGTAACCTTTCATGAAACCTTTTTCCCTTTTGCTAAACCAAATCTTTCTGAAACAGAACAAACTTTCTTCCCGTGTCCATTATCTCCTATGACATCTCATACTCCGGTTTTAGACTCTTCTGAGTCTTCACCATCTGTAGAGATTTTGCCTCCTGCTTGTCCTACATCAGATGTTCCTGAATCTCTTATTCAAACATCACATAGGAGAACAAAACCCCTTGCTTATCTTCGTGATTACTATTGTGATTCAATAGCTTTTTCAACCATTCATGAAATTTCTAAATTCCTTTCTTATGATAAGATTTCTCCTTCTTATCATTCCTTTTTGGCCTCCATTGACAAATCTTTTGAACCCACGTACAACTTATATTGAAGCAAAGAAACATCATGTATGGCGTGAAGCCATGAAGGATGAAATAGCTGCTCTGGAAAATACTAATACCTGGACAATTTGTGATCTTCCTGATAATAAGAAAAGCATCGGTTGTAAATGGGTATTCAAAGTTAAACACCATGCAGATGGCAATATAGAACGATATAAGGCTAGGCTTGTTGCAAAGGGTTACACCCAACAAGAGGGTGTTGAATACACGGATACCTTTTCACCAGTTGCTAAGCTTACTTCAGTTAAGCTTTTACTTGCCTTATCTGCTGTTTATGGATGGTTTTTAACTCATTTAGACATATCCAATGCTTTTCTTAATGGAGATCTTGACGAAGAGATATACATGAAATTATCTCCTGGATATGCATCAAAACAGGGGGACCTTTCTTCTCGTTCTGTTTGCAAGCTTCAAAAAATTTTATATGGCCTTAAGCAAGCCTCTAGACAGTGGTTCTTCAAGTTCAAGACTACTCTCTTAAGTTTGGGATTTTCTCAGTCTCATTGTAATCACACTTGTTTTCTAAAAACAAGTAATGGATCTTTCTTATGCGTGTTAGTATATGTCGATGATATAATCATTGCTAGTAGTAATGATTCTGATGCTAACACACTCAAGGTTCAGTTACAAGCTTGCTTCAAATTACTAGATTTAGATCCTCTCAAATACTTCCTTGGTCTTGAAATTGTTCGATTTAGTAAGGGTATCTTCATCTGTCAAAGGAAGTATGTTCTGGACTTGTTAGATACAACTGGCTTACTTGGTTGTAAACCAGTGTCTATACCTTTGGATCCTCATTTGAAGTTATCAAAGGACCAGGGAGGTGATTTTGTTGATGCAAAATCTTACAGACGGCTGATTGGGAAACTTATGTACCTCCAGATCACTCGCCCTGACATTGTTTTTGCTTTCAACAAGTTAAGTCAGTTTGGCTCAGCTCCCCGACAATCTCATTATCAAGCCTTACTCAAAGTGCTTCATTATATAAAACGATCTGTTGGACAGAGTATTTTCTACTCAGCCGATTCAAAGTTACAACTTCAAGTGTTTGCTGATGCAGATTGGGGATCTTGTCTTGATACAAGACGATCCACCTCCGGTTTCTGTATTTTTCTTGGCTCCTCTCTCATTTTTTGGAAGTCCAAGAAACATCAAACCGTGTCAAAGTCCTCGGTAGAGGCAGAGTATCGTAGCTTATCGGTTGCAGTCGATGAATTGGTATGGCTGAACAATTTTCTACAGGAATTGCAGGTTTCTTTAACTAAGCCTACCCTCCTTTTTTGTGACAATACAGCTGCAATTCATATAGCTCACAATCGAGTCTTTCACGAACGCACCAAACACATCGAGATGGACTGCCATCAAATTCGTGAAAGACTCGTTTTGGATTGTTTAAACTGTTTCATATTCGTTCTGAATTTCAGGTGGCTGATATATTTACCAAACCTCTTCATCTATCCTTATTTCGGGGTTTACTTAGCAAGATGAATCTCATGAATATTTTTAATTCATTTTGAGGGAGAATATTAGTATACATATGCGTTTTATTGTAAACTGGTATACTATAAACCAGTCATTTGATCCAGTTATGTTTCTCCGGTTTAACTCTTTATTGTTGCATATAAACATTTCTTTTCTCATTAATGAAATAACCGAAAATTCGTTATAGTGAAACAGGATATGGGAAGCTTACCTAGTGATTCTTGTGGTATACACTGCTTGGGTTTCCCCTTTTGAGTTTGGGTTCTTGAGAAAGCCAAGACCACCACTCTCTATCACCGACAACATTGTGAATGGATTCTTTGCTATCGATATAGTTTTGACTTTCTTTGTTGGTTACCTCGATAAATCAACTTACCTACTTGTTGATGATCGTAAAATGATTGCATTTAAGTACTTACGTTCTTGGTTCCTCCTTGACCTTATATCGACCATCCCCTCAGAGTTGGCTTTTAGAATCTCATCACAATCTTATGGTTTGTTTAACATGCTTCGTCTATGGCGTCTTCGAAGAGTCAGTGCTTTCTTTGCCAGGTTCCGATCTATACATCAACTTTTCTTTCTTACTTTACCTCAAATCTTGACATTTCGCCTTTTCACAGACTTGAGAAAGATCGCAACTATAACTACTTCTGGGTCCGATGCGCAAAACTCATTTGCGTAAGAACATCAAAAATGTTTTTATACTCCCAAAACTAGTCCTTAGTGATGGAGGAGATATGCTCCTTAATGTTTGTTTAGTGAACGTAGTAATAGTGTAGATACTAATTTACATGAGCATCTTTGCAGGTCACCATTTTTGCGGTTCATTGTGCTGCGTGTTTCTATTACCTTCTCGCAGCACGCAATTATGACCCAGCAAAGACCTGGCTTGGAGCATTGAACGAAAACTTTCTAGAGGAAAGCTTGGGGATGAGATATGTGACTTCCATGTATTGGTCCATCACTACTCTTACCACTGTTGGTTATGGTGATCTGCATCCTGTGAATCGAAAAGAGATGGTATTTGTCATTTTCTATATGCTCTTCAACCTCGGATTAACAGCATACTTGATTGGTAATATGACCAATTTGGTAGTCCATGGAACAAGTCGGACTAGAAATTTTGTAAGTCGGCCTAAATCAATCTATGATTCCATACATTTCAACAATCACACAGTTTGCTTCTTTTCTTTCTCCAGAGAGATACAATACAAGCTGCTTCAAATTTTGCTCGTAGAAACCATTTACCACCTCGTCTCCAAGATCAGATGCTTGGTCACTTATCTTTGAAGTATAGAACTGACTCCGAGGGGCTGCAACAACAAGAAACTCTTGATGCACTCCCAAAAGCCATTAGATCGAGTATATCACACTTCCTTTTCTATTCCCTTGTGGATAAAGTCTACTTGTTTCGCGGAGTATCCAATGACCTGCTTTTCCAACTGGTACTAAAACACCATATATACTCCCCTTTTCCATGTTGAAAAGATCATTCTTTCATATCTCAATGTATATTTTGGCAGGTCTCGGAAATGAAAGCTGAGTACTTTCCACCAAAAGAAGATGTGATCTTGCAGAACGAAGCGCCAACAGATTTCTACATCCTTGTGAATGGTACCGCGGTAATGAATTTTACAAAAAAAAGTCTCTACTGTTATTACAATTTACTCATCCGAGACCAATTTACTCATATGATTACATATTCTGTAATGATGCAGGACTTAGTGGTTGGCAACAGCGGAATAGAAACTGTATGCCATGTTTTTTTTTTCTTATCTTTATTCCCTTTAGTTTCCAGAATTGTGATCTTGGAGGTAAGAGCATTGACAAAGAGTAGTTTATGGATAATTTCAGGCTGTGAGAGGGGTTAAAACTGGAGACATCGTAGGGGAGATAGGTGTGTTGTGTTACAGACCACAACTGTTTACAGTGAGGACAAAACGCTTGTGTCAACTATTGCGTATGAACCGTACAACTTTCTTGAATATTATTCAAGCTAATGTTGGAGATGGTACCATAATCATGAATAATCTACTTCAGGTATTGAGGTTTTAATAAATTGAAATATGAATAGTTATTGAACTGGTTTTGATTTTAATTCTCTTTCATTGGTGGGAGAGCAGCATTTGAAAGAAATGAATGATCCCGTAATGGCGAATGTTCTAATGGAGACAGAAAACATGCTTGCGCGTGGTAAGATGGATCTTCCTGTCAATTTATGCTTTGCTGCTATAAGAGAAGACGATTTGCTTTTACATCAGTTGCTAAAGAAAGGACTGGATCCTAACGAATCGGATAACAATGGCAGAACGCCTCTGGTCAGTACAGTTCAGATTATTTGTTTTTTCCCCTTCTGTTAGAGAGTATTATTAAGAGAACTCTTTGATTCATTCATTTTTTCTTATAACGGAAACAGCATATAGCAGCATCAAAAGGAAGTCTGAATTGTGTGCTTCTTCTGTTGGATTACCGCGCAGACCCCAATTGTAGAGGTATTCGTATACTTTATCTTGCGGTTTCAGCAATATATGAGCTGACGGTTTAACGGAAATGTAAATGTAGACACGGAAGGGAATGTACCACTGTGGGAAGCAATGGTGGAAGGGCATGAGAAAGTTGTAAAGGTACTGTTAGAAAACGGAGGTACAATAGAAGCAGGGGATGTGGGTAATTTTGCTTGTACTGCAGCTGAGCAGGGCAACATGAAGCTACTAAAAGAAATAGTTGAACATGGTGGAGACGTTACACGTCCCAGAGCCACAGGAACATCTGCACTTCATGCAGCTGTATGTGAAGGAAACATAGAGATGGTAAAGTATCTTCTGGAGCAAGGTGCAAATGTTAACAAACAGGATATGCATGGTTGGACGGCTAAGGATCTTGCAGAGCAACAAGGTCATGAGGATATTAAAGCCTTGTTCCGAGATAAAAGACACCAAAGTGCCCATATTGAATCAAGTTCCTCAGTGCCTATACTCAAAAGCGGGATCAAATTCTTAGGAAGATTCACCAGTGAACCAAACATTCGTCCTCCATCAAGAGATGTGTCTTTCAGGATACCTGAAACAAGGCCAAGGCGGAAAACTAACAACTTCGACAACTCCTTGTTTGGGATATTGGCTATTCAAAGCGGCGTACATAAGAATGGCTTAGCTACGGTGGATGAAGGCAGAACTGAAAACCCAGTGAGGGTAACTATTAGTTGTGCGGATAAAGAAGAGGTAACAGGGAAGCTTGTTCTGCTTCCTGGGAGTTTCAAGGAGTTGCTAGAATTGGGTTCTAATAAGTTTGGTATTGTTGCTACCAAAGTTATGAGCAAAGACAACTACGCTGAGATTGACGATTTACATGTTATAAGAGATGGAGATCATATCGTCTTTGCTACTACTGATTCTTACAACACATAGAACATTCTCAAGTTCTTTATCGCTTTTAATTAATGACAAAATTGTATACTTTTGTTTTAACTTTTGTCCCAGAAAAAAGAAGTGAATGAAATAATCAGATTTTGATGGAAAAAATCACAAAATCTAATTAAATTATGTTTTGGAGTGAAAATGTCAAACAGTGTCATCATATTTTGGTGGGAAAATGCTTTATCACATTTTTGGTGGGAAAATGCTTTATCACATTTTTGGTGGGAAAATGCTTTATCACATTTTTGGTGGGTAACACAAAGACACGTTTTTGATATAAAATCCAAAATCGCGTTTTCTCGTGAACCGCGTAATTCCATTTTACCAAAAAACAGAAAATCACATTACGGAATCGTATTTTCTTACGGGAAACATAGAATCGTTTTGTGGGAACAAGCAGAGTCGCATTTTGTTAAATAAAATAGAATCGTGTTTTGGTTGGCAAACAAAGAATCATGTTTTTGATGAAAAATTCAAAATTATTTTTTATATAAAAACATGGAATCACCTTTTTTCTTTTTGATAAAAAAAATATAAAATCATGTTTTGATAAAAAAAACACAGAACTACTTCTTATAGATATTCATATATTTACGTTTTAATAATAGAAACACGAAATAACGTTTTTAACATAAAACATAAAATGACGTTTTTACCAAAAACACCAAATCATATTTTTATTGAGATACTCAAAATCATATTTTAATGGAAAACTGCAAAATAATATTGTTACAAAAAACGCGAAATCAAGCTTTTGGATTTACTCATCTCCAAACGAAACTGTTGCATTCGATACACTGAACTAAAAGCAATCTGTCATATACTATCATATTTTCTTCATCATTGGCTTCACTATATACTAGCTAGTTGTACTTCATAAAACTAGCATATAACAAACAAATGGACAATAAAATCAAACGAACATAACATATATATATTTATGTGATGCTGATTTGGAACAGCCATATCGAATTATTTAAACGATTGGTTTCATATACGAAATTTGTAACACTACAACTGTGGGTTTTGGGGTTCTCTAACAAAAATAGAATTAGATGAAGCAAAAAAGGCTAGAAAGATGTCATAATTAAGAAACCAAGCTAACTACACAAAGATATCATAAGAAACTAAGTTGGTCACTGGCCAGAATGACAGAGAAAACTTGTGTAAAGGGTAAGATTTTTTCATAGATTTTTAGAATTTAGAAACCGAAAACAAAGATATGTTGGCTTATATCCACGTAATGCGTGAGAAAAATATTCGTAAATTATATAATATTATTTATTATTAAATATAGATTAAATATTTATATAATTTTAACTTTTAATTAAAATTATTGTTAATAATAATTCTTATATATATAAATTAAGGGAAAAATAATTATTTTTTATGAATTTAATAGTATTTTTTGTTAGTTTAATAAAATATATTGATTGTTTAACCAAATTAATAACAATGTCATATATCGTAATTATTAGAATAACTTAAATCCATTTCTATATTTATTTGAAATTCACTGTGGTGATAGTACGGCACCATGACATTTCTATTAATAATACGGTATAATAATGTTATTTTATTAAAATGTTTCTCAAATAATATATTAAAGATAATATGTAACATTTTTCTCTCTTAAAATGATAAAAAATATATTAAACCCTTTTTTGGATTGCATTTTGTGAAAAAAGTCCAAAAATTTGGAGATTTTATATAATGCAAAGATTGAATATTTAATACACATATAGAATATGATCTTCTGAGAAAGGAATCAAAGGATAAGTAAGAAGAAAAAAGCAATGTGCATAGAAGGAAAGCCTTGTGCAGGTCTACACAACCAAAAAATTCAAGATTTGGTAGAATTCGTTTTCCTTTCTGTAATAGATTTGTTCATGTTGTTAACATTTAAAATTCATTTGACAATTCGTTATAGATAAACCAGTTTACTTAAATGCGATTGGAAAGTAGAATAATTCTAATTAGATAATAGATTAAGTAAATTAAAAAATAAAAATGAGATGTCAAAGAGATCCAGTATTGCTTAGAGTTTTACATTTACGATATTTAATATCAAATAATTGGATTACATTATAAATTGAAATTTAGTTCCGCTAATTATGGCATATTATATATGTATATATTTAATCAGTTATGGCATAGTAAGTAAGAATCATGCAATCGAGATAATTGAAATGTAATATTATTTTAATATTCTCTAAAATTGTATAATTCTACATTTGTATTAACTATTCATTTCAAAAATTTAAAAGCATACAAAATTTAAAATCATCATGTATATTAAGATTAATTGTGGTAGAAAAGATCTAAATGACACGTATTTAATTATGAGTTTTTGTATTCCATTGTAATTTTTTCGTAAATCGGGAAGAAAACAAATTCGCTAAAAGAGGCAATTTAATTACACTTTCCTGATGTCAAAAAATTTGCACTTTCCTAATTAGTTGAAAGCTACTTTATTAAAATTAGTTTTTTTCTTTTAGTTATTAAAAATAGAAAACAATAAAATAAACTTTCTGACATTTCAGATTTAAATCTGTGAAAAAGAAATTAAAACTAAATAGCAGTGGAAGATAAGCAGACGTTCTTATCAGCAGCAAGTATAAGAAGGAGAAGTTATCAAATCGTGCTTATAGGTTTCTTTCAATTGATGCTCGCATTGTCAGTTTCGAGCGTCTCTTTTTCTCTCTTCTTCGATTCAAAATCCCTAATCTTTTCTCAACTTATAATTAAATTACTTTTGATCTCTCTATAAATATTAAATAGTTACCCAGAACTGCTCAAAAGCAATTCAAGGAAAAAAAAAGGGAAAAACAAGAAAACTTCTCGCTCGCGTTCCCAGATTCTTCGATCTGCGGAAACCAATCTACAGGTACTTCTTTGACTATGTTCTTTGTTCTATTCTTTTTTATTTTCCCTGGATTTATTATTATTCTTTTTTTTGGGTACAATGTTTTTCTTAAGTTTCACGACTTAATTAGCGCATGATTCTATGTTTTTTTTATAGTTTTTATTTAAGGGTGTCGGGGGAAGTTATTCTCTGCTTTATGCAGATCTCATTTAATGTATGTGTTTGATCTTGTGTGTACAGAGCTGTACAGTGATGTCTTCTCTTAGCAGGGAACTTGTGTTCCTGATCCTTCAATTTCTCGATGAGGAGAAATACAAGGAGACTGTTCACAGGTCTTTTTTTGTTTTTAATCCCTTTAATTTTTGCCTTTTTCGGCGTTTAACATGTATATTTGCAAAACTGGAATTGTGGAAGTGATTATGTGAATGTTAATCTCAACCTAGATTGGAATTGGAGTCTGGTTATTACTTCAGCATGCGTTATTTTGAGGAATTGGTGACTAATGGTGAGTGGGACGAAGTGGAAAAGTATCTATCTGGATTTACCAAGGTTGAAGATAACAGATACTCCATGAAAATTTTCTTTGAAATCCGAAAGCAAAAGTATCTCGAAGCTTTGGATAAGTAAGCTTCTTAATCTTTGACCAAGAAAAATAAGCTCCTCAACCTGAGCAATTTCACTCTGTCTTTTCGTTAGCCAAAGTGGTTTTTGTCTCAGTACTTTTCATTTCCTGGAAAAATGTAGGCGTGATCGTGCAAAAGCTGTGGACATTTTAGTCAAGGATCTTAAGGTGTTCGCAGGTTTTAATGAAGATCTATTCAAGGAAATTACCCAACTTTTGACATTGGACGACTTTAGGTTCTCAGAGCTTTGGGCTACAACATTTTTTACCATATATTAACGAGACTATCATTCATTGTATTTATCTGACCTACATCAGTTTTCAGAGCCAATGAGCAACTATCGAAGTACGGGGATACAAAGTCGGCAAGGGGAATTATGTTTGGTGAATTAAAGAAGCTGATTGAGGCTAATCCACTTTTCCGCGACAAACTTCAGTTTCCTGCTTTGAAGAGTTCAAGGTTGCGGACACTAATAAACCAGAGGTGCTTGAGGATATTTCTACTATCTTTTAGTCTAACTACGTTTTCTCGACGATTATAGGCTTAAAATTTACTGGAATTTCCTATAGTTTAAACTGGCAGCATCAGTTATGTAAAAATCCGAGGCCAAATCCTGACATCAGATCTCTATTTCTGGACCATACTTGCAATCAACTGAATGGTGCGCAAGCTCCATCCCCTGTTACAAATCCTTTAATGGGTGGTGTTCCCAAGGTTGCAGGGTTTTCTCCATTGTCAGCTCATGGTGTAAGTACTGAATGATAATGTTGTCATTACCACTCTGTGGAAATTGTTGTCTTATGCTGAAATGTTGCCATGTATATTTTGGGCAGCTCTTTCAGTCTGCGCCAGGTGCTCTTCCAACTACTCTTGCAGGATGGATGGCTAATCCATCTGTCGGGCCTCATCCTTCTGCATCTTCAGGTCCTATAGGCTTGGTGTCTCCGAACAATACAGGTTGTCTATTTATTATGAATGCGTTATTTTACATTTCTGAAAGTTTTCATGGCTTCAAAGATCAGCCTCCCATTCATGTGAACATTTGTAGGGTATTATAAGAAATTATGGAAAACCATAAATTGTCCCTGCCAATGCTATGCTATCTTACTATTTTACTTTATTTATCACAATTTTTGAAATTTGTTTATATACTTTTCTAACTTCAAACATTGTTTTAGCTGCTATCTTAAAGCGCCCTAAGACTCCTCCTGGACCTACGGAATTTCAAACTGCTGATTCTGACCATGTTTTGAAGAGGTCAAGGCCTTGTGGAACCTCAGAGGAGGTACGCATCAATAATTATTCTATCTGTTATGTATCCTAGAGTTGATATTAGTGTCCCAGCATCTTTAGAGGAAACTAGAATTTTCAATTCTAAGTTTTATATTTGTAAGATAGGACCAATGAAAAATGTCGCAGAAGAGCTTGAGGGATAACTTTTCCATTCAAAGCATTTTTCTCAGTGGTTTTTGATGGATTTTTCAGGCAAGTAATATTCCAGTAAGTATTTTGCCAGTGTCATATCATGGCCATCCCCATGGACATGGTACATTATCACCTGATGATTTGCCCAAGGTAGTTGTTACAACTCTTGCTCAGGGATCACCTGCCATGAGCATGGACTTCCATCCAATTCACCAAATTTTATTACTGGGTATGTTCTATGAACCCATATTCTCAAAAGTGCATATTCCGTAATGTCATTTCCTCCTATCTTTTCTGTCGAGTATACTGAAAATATGTGTTGTCAGTTGGTACAATTGGTGGTGATGTTTTCCTGTGGGACGTGGGTGCTCGTCAAAGGATTGCAGAGAAAGGTTTTAACGTCTGGAAGCTTGATGCATGTTCAAAAGAATTGCAGGTTTACCTCGCACCCTTTCGCTATTTTACCATACTGTCTAGGAGGAAGTACTTAATTATTTTTTTTGTGGGCACTTGGCAGGCATCTTTGAACGCTGATGAGACGGCATCAGTAAATCATGTGGCATGGAGTCCCGATGGAACTCTATTTGGTAATGCCATCAGTCCTCCAAAAGTTTGTTATCTTTAAGATCAGTGCTTAAATGTTGTGATAAAGCTGTTAAGGTATATTCACAGATTATGAATAGTCTTAAACCTGAAACACCTGCACATTGTTTTCATTTTTTAGGTGTGGCATACTCCAAAAGCATTGTGCATATCTATTCCTTTCACGGGGGCAGTGACATACGAAATCATTTGGAGGTCCCGTTTAACTATTTATTCCTTTTATTCTTACCAGTCACAGTAGTTGGACACTAGCTTTACATATGTTCAACATCTTTACAATTTGGTTTACTCTTTCTTTGGATTGCAGGTTGAAGCTCATACAGGGAGTGTTAGCCACCTTGCGTTTTCATATCCTAACAAACAACTATCTGTTGTTACTTGTGGCGATGACAAAATCATTAAGGTTTGTCTTTCTGACTATCTATCTTTTATTTGCACGTTAATGGGGGGCCATAGCTTACATGAACCAATAATCTGAAGGTTTGGGACGCTATTACTGGGGCCAAACTGTTTACTTTCGAGGGTCATGAAGCTCCTGTGTTCTCTGTCTGTCCTCACTACAAGGAAAATATTCAGGTAACAAGCATTGTTTCTTTTTTAGGTGTTGTAAGATGTAACGTATAATCAGTCTCATATGGTTGCTATAACTCATTTTCTTTCATGACATCAAATACCCTTGTATTTAATTGTCGGCTAACAGAATGTAGTGTGTGTGCATTCACTATCTAAACTAGAAACCCCTTATAATGTTCCTTTCTGTTTGCTGGATGAAATCTATGTATGAGAGAAAATGTTCTCTAATGCATTCTGGATCCTATTCAGTTTGTCTTCTCAACAGCAACTGATGGAAAAATAAAAGCTTGGTTGTATGATAATATGGGTTCAAGAGTTGACTATGATGCACCTGGTCATTCTTCGACAAGAATGGCATACAGCAGTGATGGAACGAGGTTCATCTAACTTTCTCAAATTTTGTCAGCATTTCTTAAAGCGTTCACTGCTGTATTTTCCTTCGGAATTTAAATTGGTCGATATTTAATAACATGTAACAGGCTGTTTTCCTGTGGTACAAACAAAGAAGGAGAGTCGTTTTTAGTGGAGTGGAATGAAAGTGAAGGATCCATAAAAAGAACATATCATGGCCTTGGAAAACGGGCTGTAGGTATTGTGCAGTTTGACACAACCAAGAATAGATTCTTAGCTGCTGGTGATGAGTCCACTATCAAAATTTGGGACATGGACAACACAAATCCTTTGACAACTATCCCTGCAGATGGTGGCTTACCGGTAATATTACTGAATGATCCTGGCCTCTGACTGAGTCTACTATTTCATAACTAGCAGCTAATTTTTCGTGCAAAACCTGCAGGCTTCTCCTTGCGTTAGGTTTGATAGGGAAGGAATACTTTTAGCTGTCTCAACCAATGACCATGGTGTTAGAATTCTCGCAACTGATGATGGAATTAGGTTGCTGAGAACAGCAGAAAATCGCCCATTTACCCCTGCTTCTGTCATGAAGGTATAGTTTCTTGGATATTAACTATCCCAGTGGACTCTGTACTCAATTTGTTAACATAATTTGGCGTGCAGGCTTCAGCAGGTGCTGGTTTTGGCTCTTCAAATGTAAATGCAGGAATAACTATGTCAGATAGATCCACCACTTTTGCAGCTATGGAGGTGAGTTTAAGTTTGAATTTGGATGTGTGTCCTTCCAGTCTGCTCATTATTTAATGGATGACTAAATGGTTTTATTTATTCAGAACAATGATGTGCGAACTCTGGCTGATGTGAAGCCCAGAATCGCTGATGATTCAGGTGAAAGATCTAGAACCTGGAAAGTTACAGAGATTACAGAGCCATCTCAGTGCTGCTCCTTGAGGCTTGCCGACAATTTGACAGCAACAAAGGTAATTTATACTTTCGCGATTTTGTATGCCTTGTTTGTAGTTGAACATTTACAAGTGAGAATTTATAATCTGGTTACTTGATTTGGATATTATATATATAAATCTTGTAGTAACTAGTACCTGAAGTTGTCATTTGTTATATAGCCTGCGGATGAGCAATGTTTACTCATTATTTCTGTGCTGAGACTTTCAGGTTTCCAGATTAATTTATACAAATTCTGGGTCTGGAGTATTGGCCTTGGCATCTAATGCAGTCCACAAGTTATGGAAATGGCAGAAAAGCGATCATAATTTGGCTGGAAAGGTCTCCTTGTCTTCTCGTTTTAGTTTCCTTTTACGTTGTTAGGTGGAAGTTGCATACTTTTTGGTCACTGGTTATGATCACATAGCGCATTATGGCCTTCATTTATTTCTTCTAGGCAACGGCTAGTGCACAACCAGTATTATGGCAACCGACAAGTGGGATTATGATGACCAATGACACAAATGGCACAAACCCTGAAGAAGCTGTTCCCTGTTTTGCCCTCTCAAAGAATGACTCCTACGTTATGTCAGCTTCAGGCGGGAAAATCTCTCTGTTCAACATGATGACATTCAAGGTGACTAGCCATCTCTTCCTTTTACATTTTCATTCAGCCTTCAGGACACAGGTTTTGGTTTTTATCAGCATGGCATTTTGTCAAAAAGTTCTTTTGTTCTGTGACATTGAGAAAAGGGAAGTACCTGGTTGCAACTCCCAAATTATCTTGCAAAATGATGTGACGTCTGTAGCGAGCGGATGATGTCACATAACTGTCAACCATAGACATTTTTTTGAGTAGAAGCCACATCATCACTATCGTAGCATTAGTGCATTATGGTTTAAGAAAACTGAAGATAGATTTAAAAAGTTTCATGTTCTAATGATGTATCATCTAAACCTATAGACTATGACAACATTCATGGCTCCACCGCCTGCAGCAACATTCCTCGCATTTCACCCTTTGGACAATAATATCATTGCCATTGGCATGGAGGATTCATCTATCCAAATCTACAACGTTCGTATTGATGAGGTATCACTTGGAATGAAATCATTACGATTAATTTGGCTGGTAAAAGTGTTGAATATAATAATAAGTAGTGGCATGTTTGTCTGTGCACTCGCTAGGTGAAAACAAAGTTGAATGGTCATCAGAAAAAAATAACAGGACTTGCTTTCTCACAGACTCTGAACATTCTTGTTTCTTCAGGAGCTGATTCACAAGTAAGAACAGTGTGTTGTGAATTTGGCTTCTTGATGAGCACTTGACGTTAGTTAAACTGGATTTTCTGTTTTGTGTATTAGTAATTTGCTTACATTTTGGGTTCTGTAGTTGTGCATTTGGAGCACAGATGGATGGGAGAAGCAGGGTAATAAGTTTTTGCAAGTTCCGAATGGAAGATCAGTGCCAGCTGTTTCAGAAACCCGTGTGCAGTTCCACCTGGATCAGATTCATCTGTTAGTGGTCCACGAAACGCAAATAGCCATTTATGATACTCAAAAACTGGATTGGTTGAAACAGTGGTTCCGACGTGAAGCAACTGGTCCAATCACATCAGCCACATATTCATGTGATAGCCAGTCAATCTTTGTGAGCTTTGAAAACGGTAGTGTTGATGTCCTCACTGCTTCAAATCTCAGATTGAGATGTCGGATAAACCCGGCAGCTTACCTGCCTTCGAACCCGAGGTGACTACTTTTCTTTTTATTCATTAAATATCAAATCTAAACTTTTGACATCTGATATATATTGTGTCTTTGCAGCTCAAGAGTATATCCTCTTGTGATCGCAGCTCATCCATCAGAGACCAATCAGTTTGCAGTAGGGCTCAGTAACGGCGCTGTTCATGTGCTTGAACCATCGGAATCAGAAGGGAAATGGGGCACATCGCCTCCCGTAGAAAATGGAGCACCAGCTGACAACTAACATAAAGCCGCCTTTTTATCGCATTTCTTCAAATTACTTCATCTGTCGCCTTCAAAGTTTTGAAGCCTTGCACATTAGAAGCGTTTTGTTTCAGAGATTAGATCTTAAACCTTAGCTTTTGAGTAAAACCAGTTTCCAACATAGATCAATTTGGTATTACTGAATATACAAATCCAAGTAACTCCCTAAAAGCATCAAAATGAACGCTCTTCATTTACTTTCACCGTGCTATTTCATGGCATAAATTATCTATATAGCTAGACTGTGGTCAATGGGCCACTTACTCTTCGTAACCAAATGGCCCTGGCTTTGAGGACCATAATATTATAATATGCGATCCGCTCCATATGAAACTGCTTTTTTTGGGTTAAATTTTCATTTGCATATCCATGGGATCTTAGCTGGACATAATGCGTTTGGTATTTTTGTGTATTCTTAAGGATGCCAAGACACTGAAGCTTTTATGAGTCGTATATATTATGTAGTATACACAAGTAGTAAATTTTCCACAATATACTAGGGAAAAACAGGTGGTGAATCCATGCATAGATGCACCAACTTCCTCTGATACTGCTCGTAGAATTCAGTAACTGCCACAACATCTTCATTCTCTACATCAATGCTCCAACTCTCTGCCAAAGTTTCTCTACAGGCTAGAATGAAAACAGCCGCTGTCTCTGGCCGCTCAGCTTTGCGAAACACTGCTAAAGCTTCCTCAAACGCTCCTGCCGCTACGTATAGTATAACACCCCTGAAACTCCAGAGTCCAGAATCCAAATTAAGATATATCAAAAGTTAAATAAATAGTTGGGATCACTCCCCTCTATGTAAATATATTACCTCCAGAGGTTGTGTTCAGAGTGCACGACGTGCCCTGCCCACCTTTGCAACACCCTGAACAATCAGTAACAAAATCACTTTGATTTTTTATGACCGCCATGGATACTGACACATACTCGTTTATGAGACTTTCAAGATAGAGACTGTGTTGGAGGTTTTTTCGGGGTTTAGGCCGAGAGGAAGAGAGCATAGTTCTCTTTAGGATTTGCTTCTTGTTTACCTTGCATAGTCAGATCCATTTAAATGCGTAGCTGCCAATGTAGCAGAATCTGTCCAGCATCCAGCATCTTGTAACTGCATTTGAGGCCAAGTATGAAGCAAAACCTTGGGGGTGATATATCTGTTAATTATTTTCTCCACAAGGTTTTGAACAAAACCTAACCTGGGAGCATGCTTCTTGGTATCTTCCAACCGAACACAGAAGATGAGTTCCAGAAAGTGACCTGTCTGACCTCACCATATTGGCTGCAACTACCTTCATTTGAAAAATCATGTCAAGGTTAAAAAAAAATAAAAAAATTCGGGGTTTGTGAGATGAAATGTTGCATCTTACTACCTTCACAGCTAGCTCAACGAGGGATTTTGACACGGTACAAGATAAAGCAACCGCACGCAGGGCATTCGGATAGAAATAAGAGCTATCTGGAGAAGTGGAAAGTAACAGACTCACCGCGCCTTCAAAGTTCCCAACTGATACAAGTCTGCTCATCAAAAGCACAATTATGTTAGCCTCAAATTTTCAACTTTGTTCTTTAGTCTGTAACGGGAAGATAACTGACTCGTGTACTCGGTTCTGAATGGCCTCTTCCCCTTCCAGGTTCTCGTGCCACGGGATTCGTTCATTAGCACATACCCATAATTCTTTTTGTTCGAAAGCCATTAGTCTGAGCTGACCTTCACTCTGTCCACCAACCAAAGCAAATTCACAAACAGGTAGTTATTTCTAGTTTTATTCCACTGGATGACTAACCAGAGAACCATTTTGCTCAGATCCTGAAGCTGAAGATCCCTTTGATGTAATTTTACTCAACATAGTTGTCTCCTCAAAATGCTTCGCCGGAGACTTGCTTGCTGTTTTGTTAACTACATGGCTAATTGCATAAGGAAGTTGTAACCAGAAAAGTGCCTCAGGAGCTTCCCCAAAAATTGCAGCCGCAAAAGCAAATCTTGCAGCACAACCCTTATTAACTAGACTGGAATATAACTTTGCTTTCTCATCATCGAGTAGGCAGCCTTTAAGCATCAGCATTTCAAACACGAGAAATATCATTCATCATTAAAAAAAAACATACGAAATGTTATATGGAAAACACAAAAAGAAGATATACCAAACCTTCTGAGCGATATGGTTCTAGTACTTTAAGCAACATTTCGAGCACCGCAGGGTCACCTATTGGTGGGAAATCAGTCATGAAACTACGAAGATCCTTAGAAGATGAAGTTCTTCCTGGAATAGAATGTGGTCGCTTTTCTATACATGTACTAGAAGTATTGAACCAAGATGGCTTTACACCTAGTTGCAAGATCATCCGCAGTGCCTAGAAATAATCACTAAGCTAAAGAACTTGTGCTAAGATCATAATCAAACAAAAGTATTAAACTTACAAGGGCATGTGGTATGGGAAGTAACGTAGGAGTGCATAAAGGTGCAGGACGAAATCTGTCTTGGGGAGGTTTTGTGTAAGATATTTGGGTTGTCATCTTTTCATTTCTACATATATAAGTTCAATTAAGAAACACATTAATGATTTTCACAATCTTTTGTAAACACTGGAAGTAGATACATCACTTACACATGAACCTCGACAAGGCGGAAACTACCATCAGTTCCAACAACGCAGAGCACACGCGAGTCAAATTTGCTCGTTCGCATGGGCAACCAATCAAGTTCAAATACAAGAGTGCCATGAATTTGAGGCCGCATAAGAGAAATGGCCAATGGATCGGGTGAATCCTGTAATAACAAATCACAAGGACCATGTCTTACTAAGGAAAGATAATGTTGTGTTTTGTGCACAACACGAGTAGAGTTATGACTTAAGAGAAAGAAAGAAATAAAAAGTGTCAACTAGAACAATTGTATGACCAAAAGTTACAACAACTCTTACCAGATCGTAGATGGAGAATGTGTTGTCATAAAATAGCACCGTGATTCGTCCTCTGCTAATATCGCCATCAAAGACAGGTGAAAACTTGATCTTCTTTATTCCTTCTCTGCAAGTGTTAAATGACGAGGAATTACCGGTTGCTACATTCCACCACCTTATGTTCCCTAACTTGTCACCTGTGACCTGTTAAGTGACATTGTCTAAGATAATATTTGCTAATAAACAAACCAGAGACAACATCAAGAGGCAAGAGTACATACAACATGAGGTAAGCGATATCCCATGGCAGTAATTAACCCATCAGAAGTATTGAATGAAGATGCCGGCCATTTTGGTCTAACAAAAGAAATATAAAAAACGTGCATGTCAGAGCATGATGAAGTGAAGAAAGTGTGAGAATGTTTTTTCTTCCCTAAAGAGCAACCTGAAATCTCGAATTCTTCGCCCGTAAACTTCAAATACTCCAAGTGCACCATTTACTAGTGCAAATGCAAAGCTTTCAGAAGCATCATCTTGGGATCCATCAGCACCAACAGATTCTGTTAGAAAGCTAGTCTTTTGTCATAAGTTTCAAGGTAAAGATTTAAGAAATTTTCTTGTTGAAATTCGCCTACTAGAATCTGATGCTTCTGGAGTTCCAATGTCCTCTGGTGTGGCATTTGCTCCCTGATTAGAAGACATCGAAGGCTGTTTTGAGAAACTCTTTTGAGCTGCGCTTGGAACAGTTGGGAGGGTCCATTCCAGAACCGTGAATGGGAGAGCTAGTGATCTAAGCTACATCAAAGTACATGTCACAGTAATATAATCACAAACCTTATCTCAACTGATCATAAGTATTTCATCAGTTGTATGAACCCAACTTACCATGACAGGGCTTTTAGTCATTGCCCATACTTCTACTGGAGCATCACGGAACAAAATAAGAAGATACCTAAAAAACAAAGTTTCAAAGACTCTTTTATATCTCTTTTGAAGCATTATACCGAAGCCTAAGAGACCAAACCTCCCAGAAGATGAAGTTTTCAGAGCTCTTATGGGAGCTCGCTCTGGCTTTTGCAAAACCCGAAAGCCTCTACTTACGCCACTCCTAAGACATGTAACTACGAGCTTATTAATATACCCATCTGTTCGTTTACTCACCTGACGCCACAAAAACAAAAAGCAACATATTATCGTTGTTGAACAAAGATCATTTGTATGACCTTATAGAATAAATTTTGTTCGCTTATACCCGTGTACAAGAGAATGAAACAAGTCTTGAATTGCCTAGCCAATTTAAACCCTTGATACTGCTGGTGTGTGCAGAGAAACTTGCTGCCACTGAGTTTGCAGAAACATCAACAACATCAATTGTGCCAGCTTCAGTTCCCAAAGCTACAAGAGGAACTACTACAGCAGGAAAATTCCCTCCACCTTCATAATACCATAACATTTTTATCCATCAACTTGCGAATTTCAATTTTTTGTTTGATCTAATATGGAAATTCACGAGTTGTCGATGCAACTCACGAGCTAGTGTTGCAGTCATGGAAGGAGTTGGTACCGCAAGGACAGTCACTGTGGAAGAGAGAAGTTGAAGTTGTCCAACTAAAGAGATCTGCATCAATGAGTTTTCTAATAAACACAAAAAGAAAATTTCGAAAGGCGAAAGATAAAAGCAAAGATATTCTATTGAAGACCTCGAATGTTGAGCCCTCTAGTAGCATGTCCTCATCTCTTTTGACACTCAAGATCCAACTCCATATTTTACCATCATCAGATATGGATATGAAATGTGTCTTGGTACAAAGAAAAGAACTGTCATTGAAATCGAAAGAATTTCCACGCTCCGAACCATCCAGAACACAATCTGAATGTATCGTCCTAATGTTCTCGAGTGTTGCGTCCAATTGGGAGATTAGAAGTGTCAATAGAGAGGGTGACGGTACAGAATTACCAATCGTGGGTATCAACTCTTCAATGCCGCATAACAGATGGACTTGTTCCCCTCTGCGAAAGCGAGAAAACATTGAAAAGAAACAAAATAAAAACCCAAAGACAAAACAGCGATGAGAATTGGCTCACTCTTTCCGTCGCCAAATGCTGAGCCTGCCATCGAGGTGAAGGCAATATAAAGACTCTTGGCTCGGGTCAGGCAAAACATCAATAAACTTGGCGTAGCCACGAGGTAAAGCTACTACGTAGAGGGCTGTTTCGTACTGTAAATCGAACACGACAAGCTCTCTAGGAAATGTTACGAGGAGGATGTGTTTCCAGTGCGGTGAGAAAGAGAATTTTGCGGAATAGAAAGGGAAAATTGTTGAAGAAGGAGACTTCAAAGATGAATTATTGCTGCTAACAATTACTTCACGTTCTAGCTTCTGTAGATCGCTGCAATCCGTTTGTATGGAAAACTCCTTTGAAGCGACGTCATTCTCTGTTATCCCAAGAACTTTCACAGAGAGAAGAAACCCTTTGAGGCCGAGGAAGCAGATATGGCGGGAATCGAAAGGATCACAACGAATGCAGGATATGTACTCAGAAGACACTTCGCGTCTCCAGAACAGCTGTGCGGAATCCGTGTAGAGCGAGAGAGTAGATTGCCCGGAGATGGCGGCGAGGACGTAAGATTCTGGGCGAGCCAATACCCAACAGAGGTCCTGTACGCCGCCGAATGAAGAGCCGAGGATCTTGCCTCTAGCATTGTCGCAGCTTTGTTCAAGCCATAAGCGGACAGAACGGAGGCGGAAATCTACAAGAGCGATGCGGCCAATGTGATCACCAACGGCGATGAGGAGATCATCGGAGGAGAAGAGATCACGGCGGAGAGGGAGAGGAGCCCAACGAACGGAGGTAACAGTTGAAGTAGTAGCGGAAGAGAGAGGGGAAGAGAGAGGGGAAGGGAGAGAGACAGAGGAAATGAGCTGGAGAGAGCGTGAGTCGACGAGAGAGACAGAAGAGCCAGAGGCAAATGCTAGGATGCCAGAAGGACTGAGATCAGCAGCGGATAAATTTAGTCGGCTCGGTGGTCCGGGAAGAATACAGTCGAATGAGGAGGACGAGGACGAACACATTTTTTTTTTATTTGAAATTTTGTTGGTTTGGTGGATTTGTAGAATTTGTATGTTTTGAATTTTGGAGGGAGAGAGAGAGAGAGAGAGAGCGCAAATGAGGATGCGCTTCTCTTTAGCCTGAAGACTCTATCTCCCAAACCATTAGGATCTTTTTATTTACTTCACTCTTACTTGCTAATCTCATATATAATACACATTAAATTTCTACCTATTTTTAACCACTACGAGTTTGTTAGTTTTAGTTTTGTATTACACAAAACCGACGAATTGTCAAATATTTTGAATACAATTTTGTTATATTTGTGGCATATGAGCTTTAATATAGCATCAAATCACTAATCTTTGGCTTGCAACTCCAGAGAAAGTTTGTTTTGTAACTGAAATTTCATATTTTTGTGTTTCAAATTTCAAGGTGTCTTGCTGATTGATAAATAAACTCCTAAGACCACTAAAAGTGAAGAACAAAGTCAAAGAAACATGAGGAACACAACATACATAGGCCAAACCTTGCATTACTTCAATTAAACCAGTGTAATTTGTTCATTTGTTTAACTTACACATAAATGTCCAAGAAACTCTTAGGATTTTTCGATTGTGAAAGATTTTTTTGCTATGTTTGTGGCTCAATAGCATCAAATCAGCAATCTTTCAGAATTTATTCTCCTATAACGGTGTAGATCGTAAACTATCAGAAACACAAACTAAGCAGAGACCCAAATTTGGTTTACATAAGATTTGATATATTTATGGGAGAGTGTCTGACTATATATTTTCTGAATATCCCTTGGCTACGATGTATGAGAATTCAAATAAAATTTGTGCTCCTACCATTTCGTGAGCCTCTCACCCCCTAGTAATAATATATCATATTGCTACTAATGTATGGTGAAATCCGAGGATTCAATTGTCAGAGCTCATACCATTTCCGCAGTTATATCAGAAAGAGGTATACAGAGACAGAGATGACCAATGTCGCATAGTAACTAGCTGTCTGCAACAAAATGTAAAAGAGTTTGATATGTATTAGCTTGAAACTGAATGTAAGACTCAAAGAGCAAGACATGATACATAATGTATATGGTCATTGCCAAACCAACAAGTATGTATACTACAGCCTCCCAAACCAATATATTCATACCTTGGACGAGGAAAAGACTGATTTGGGAGAATTGGACTTTAGACTGTTGAATCCAATATCATATGATATGGTTCCATCAGGCTTAAAAAGCCCAAAGTGTGTCTCTGAACTTTTCCCCGGTTTTGAGTTTTCATTGAATAATGCAAAGATATAGGCTTTGACCACCATTTTAGGTCTAAGAGGTGTCCCTTTTTTCTTTGCAAGCCTCTTCCTGAGGTTATAGTTATAGGTTCTTGCGTTCTCTGGTGTTGCTGCTGGTTCATCTGAGTCGCCTTTAGAAGCCCACCCGGTTTCAGTAATCATAACCTCCATCTTCTTGAATCCAGCATCTTGCAGCGCCGTGTAGGCAGCATCTATCTGAGCGTCAAGCATGTTATCATAATGTAGATCGGTTTTCGGGTCATATATGCCTTCTGTTGGCTTGAAAAGAGCATAGTTGATATCGATCTCACTCGGATTATAAGTGTAATCCAAAAAAGGGTATGCGTTCAGGCAAAAAGGAGAGCCAATCTGTTGAAAGAACTCCAACAACGGCTTCATGAACTGAACAACATTATCTTTGAAAACACAAGAGGATGGCGGGTATGAATTACTGAACACGGCCTGTGAATGAGCCGTTGTGAGCTGCACTGTTTCCTCCAGATTCATTTTTTTCAACGCACTGTAGATGTTTTTAGCTGCGCCAAGTAAGACTCCCCACAGCTCAGAATCACCACCTCCGAGAACTTCATTTCCTATTGCGATACCACGGATTCGAGTCTTGGGTAAGAAAGACTGAACATTTTCTTTAACCCAAGTCAATGCATGATCAGCATTTGAACTCATCTCTTTTAAGAATCCATTCGGGAGTCCAACCACAAGGTCTAAACCAGTCCCACTGAAAGCTTCAAGAACAGTGTGGTCTGCATCGTAAATACGAACATTCCGGATTTTGGCTTGCTTCAACAGTAAGACTACTTTATCCGGTGACGGTATGTTATCAGCAATCCTTCCATAATTTATCCCATAGGTTCCAACAAATGCTCCCACAACTTGAAACTCTGGAGACAAGGAAACTCTTCAGTTTAAGTGTCAAAGTGAAAGCACATACGAGTCTGCAGAATCTATAAGATAATTCAGAAGATGAACAAAAGTAACAATCTAATGGAATCATAGACGATAGATTTTCCATCAGAAAACCACAGGTATTCAAATCATAACATCTAAGATCCAAACCATTTTCGATCTATCGACGGAATTAGCAGAACTCAACGGCCTTAAGTTGAGAATCAGCAATCCAATCCCCGAATCTCGACTAAACCAAACCGTTTATTTAAAACTCCATACTCAATCGTCAACCCCAAATCATCAAATGAACACTACGGCTGATGTAAAAGCTGAAACTCTCACGAGCAACTAAAGGTATAGAATCAATCGAAATTGGATTGAAGATACTGTACCTTTCGAAATAGGATTGAAGAAGAAGAAGAAGAGAAAGAAGTTGAGAAGAACCAGCATAAAACTTTTCATCTGAGAATTATAAGAAAACTCGAGAAAGAGTGAAAGATGCAGGTCATCGAGAGCAAACGGGAATCTGGTTCGACAACGACATCAAGCCATAAAGAGAATCAGATTCTTCCGATCAAACCCTTTGTGTTTTCCAGTAATTAAACGCTAAAAGTCTACAAGAGAGATCCAACAGGTATTGCTGAAGCTGGAGAGATGATTCCTCCGCTTGACTTGAATGATTGCAAAAGTGAGAGATATTTTTTGAGATGTTTTTTTTCTTCTGGGTTTTGGACTTTTGCTTGAATGGGGTTTTCCTTTTAAGTCTCTGTCGTATATATGAAAGATTAAGAAAGAAAGAAAAAAGGTTAAAAGAATCTCTTGCTATTAATTTGAGAAGTTGTTAGTAATTAATTGAAAATTACAGTTACTAAATATTTTGTGTTTATTTTACCTAAAAATTATGTGTTAGTTTTATCAAAAATAAGTATAAATAATACTCTTTTATTTTTTTAAATTAATTAATAACATAATTTTATTTTTTAAAATTCATCAATAATAATATTAAACTAAATTTATAAAATTTTAACCATTTTGTTTTCATTTCTTTAACATATATTCATATATAACAAAAATTATTAAATTTATAACAAAATTTAAAAATCATTTTGTATATGTGTATGCGTACAAATCAAACTTATATAAATTAAAATATATATATATCAATGAAATATATCATTTCAAATTTTTAGTTCAGAAATTACACTAAATACCAATAAATAATATTTTTTCCAAAAAATAACATCACTATTTTAAAAAAAAATACAATTTTTTTTTCTAAAAATTTATTATTTTTAAATATTTGGGTATTTTATTATTTTAGTGTTAGGATTTACTTTCTTAATTTTAGAGTTTAGTTTTAAAGTTTAAAATGTAGTTTTAAAGTTTAAAATTTAGTTTTAAAGTTTAAAATTTAGTTTTAAAGTTTAAAATTTAGTTTTAAAGTTTAAAATTTAATTTTAGTTTATGCAGTATCTTTTAAAGAAAATTTTATGTTATGTTTAGAAGAAAAACACCAGTTGTAGTATTTTTAAAAGGGCAAATGTCTAAAATAACACCTTTCTAAATTTTTGTTCTAAAAATAGCATCACTAGTTTAAATTTCCAATAATAGCACAAATTTAATATTAAAATGCATTAAAACTATATTTTAATAGAAAAAAATTAAACCTTAAATTGGAAATAATGAACTCAAATACAATACTTTAAGTTTATGTATAATTTATTTAGAATAAATAAGTATTTTCACATAAGTATTTGTGCTATTTTTGGAAATTTAATTTTATGATGCTAGATTTGGAAGAAAAACTTTAAAATGTGCTATTTTAGGGTATTACTCTTTAAATTTTAAGGGATTATAATTTGGGCAATTGACTAAAATAGCACTATTTTAAGTTTTTCTTACAAATATAGCACTAATCATTTAAATTTCCAAAAATAACATAAATTTAATATTAAAAATAATTGAAAACTTCTTCTTAATGAAAAAAATTAAACCCTAAATTGGAAAAAGTGAACCCAAACATTATGTTTTAATTTTATATATATTTTATTTAAGGTAAATAATTATTTTTACATAATAATTTATGCTATTTTGGGAATTTTAGTTTTAATGTGCTAAATTTGGAAGATAAACTTAAAATGGTACTATTTTAGGGTATTACTTTTATAATTTTTAGGGTTTAGAATTTACTGTCATTTTTGTGATATTTTGGAAAAACAATTAGTGGTATTTGGATAAAAAAAACTATGGTATTTCAAAATAAAACTGATTTTTATGGTAGTTTGAATAATTTCTCTTTATTTAGGTTTATAAGTTAATAGGAAATTCGGAAAAAAAAATGTATAGTTTAATGTATAGTTTGAAATTTTCTTATCATTTTTTAAACAATGGTCATGTTCGTTTGGCAGCCGCAGGTTTCCGTGGTTGCGGCTGTGCCAGATTGTTATTCGTTTAGCTGTCGCAAGTACCTGCGGTCAGACGTTGTGTCCTGCGTTGTAATTTTTTCGACCGCTAATTAAAATAGCGGTACAACTAAAAATCTGCTATCAACCGCAACCGCCAACGACAGACAAACGAACAACATCTGCCGTAACCGCAGCCACAAGATTGACCGCAGCCGCAGCCGCAGCCGCAACCACCTGCGACGAGCAAACGAACAACACTAATACATATTTTCTTAAGAATCTTTATAAAAAAGGAAGAGTTCACATTCTTTCGAGTATATTAATAAACTGCGATTTTTTTGTTAACTAATTTGTTTTTATAACCAATTTCAACTTAAAAGCTTGCCATGGGTCTATTCAGCAAACATTAATGATATATTTTTAATAAAAGTTAAATGAATTTAATATATGAAAAAAGAAATTAGATGGAAATTTCGTAGTTGTTAAGTAGTGATGTGGTTGGACGGTGAGTTTTCTTCGGACGTACCAACATTACAGCTAAATCAAACGTGTATGAGCCTCACTGCATCACTTTTTCTCAAGTCCTCTTTTTCTTTTCCATCTAAAATATGTTTGTTTATTATAGATCCAACCTTTTTTATTACTTTATTTGCAATTTACTTTTTAAATTGAGATCCAAATATTTAAAATTAACTTCTTAGTTTCATGGTTATGAGATTCACAACCTCTGTAATGAAATTGCAAATGAGTTGTGATAAGATCAATGTGATGGAAGGAGTATCCATGTGGTTGCAATGAGTCTTGACATATCTAAATTTGTAGGTAGTAAAGATGAATCCGTAAAATTATCAATAATGTGAAATATTAATTTTGTTAAAAAGATCGAGAGAAGTGTTGAAGGGTATGTAATAAAGCTTTTGCTTTCACTTCAACTTTAAATATACTTTTTGATGACGTCTGCATAATTTTCTTTTCGTTGATTAATTTGCAAAAGTATTTCTGAAATATAAAATAGAGTAATTTTAAAAAAATAAAATTTCTATTGTTCCAAAATTATATTATTAAGTTAAATTTTCAATACTAATATAAACTTAATATTAAAATACATAATGAAAAAATTATTTTTTAAGTTAGGAAAAAATAATGTTTTAAATTTATATATAATTTATTCAAAATAAATAAATATTTTTATACAATTATTTGTGATATTTTAAAATTCTTAATTTTAAAATACTATATTTAAATAATATTTTTTAAAAATACTATTTTAAAATATTACTCTACGCAATATATCAAAATGTTTTATTGTTTGTTTTCGTATTTTTTATTATCGTATTTCTATTGCTATTTATCTCGTGTGAGTTCGATCTATTTTTCTTTCTATAAGATATTGTGTTAATGGGCATCATAAAAGTATCCAATGTATTAGTTTGTCAAAATAGCTACCAGATTAATTTGTTATCACAATTCCTTTTCTATAGTAGAAATCGAAAAGGAATAAAAAAATTTTACTGTCATCGATTGATAAAGAAATTGGTTATAAAATTTTACTTTAGTTTTCTTTTTGCTGTACAAGATTTGATTCGTAGAAACTGCGATCGGTTATTTAAATATCAATGAAAGTTACAGAAACAATAGAAACTCTAACTGTAACTGTTATTCTTAAAATTATATACAATTTTCGAGTTTGTCCGATACATAAACTCCTTATTTGAATTCACACTCTCACCGACAATTCAATTTTCAGATGTTAAAACATACAAAATTCAAGAATAATTTTTTTTTTGTTACTTGAATTATAACGGTACAATAACCCAACATTTTCATACGAATATTTAATATTTTTATATGAAAAAATTGGAATCGAACTCCACACATTTAGAATATATAAGTGGTACAACCACTAAATTATTTATTACTGCCAATTCAAAAATAAGTTAGAAAATAAATATTTATAACACATAAAATATCAAAATTTCAGAAAATTTTAAAATATTTAACACATTGGTCAAATTTACAAATCAACCACCAAAACTTCACATAATTTCCAAAAATATTCAATAAAATATTCAACAAACTCAAAACAAAAACTTGAATTTCAGGTTTGAATATGAGTTTCCATGAGAAAATTATCTAATTCCACGTGATAAAATTTCATATATGTGCAGATATACACAGGAAATTTGTACATCTTTCTAACTGTTGTCAAACAGAAACTAAATATCATATTTCTTTGTAATTTAAAATTTTCAACTTATTTTCATTCGAAATTAAAATAAAGTGATTTAAAAATAACCACACCGAAAACGATCCGGAACCAAACCAGGTCCGTACCATCACTTCTCCGGGCTGGACTTGGACATGTTCCGAGGATATATGAGTATTTGTAAACAAAAAGGGAAAACAAAACATACAAAAAGGGTTAAAAAGAAGAGACGAAGCAATTGAAAGAAAACGACTCTGCTTATCCATTCCTTGCGAGCTTTCTTCTGTTAAGGTGATATTTAATCTTCGGATTTAGTAGCTTAAGGCTGTAAAATCTTTCTTTTTCTTTCGATTTCTACGGAAGATAGGTTCTTAGGGTTTTGTAATCTTCGTTTCTGTCAGCATCTAAGGAGAGTATATTGGATTACTCTATAATCGCGTCGTTAATTTTAGCATGCATAGGGTTGTTGTTTATGAACTTTTGCAGTAAATAGTGCTCTAGGGTTTATCTAATTCCAGGAAGCTAGATTTATTGTGATTTCTCCGTTTACTGAGTATTTGGATTTGAGTTTATTTCTTTGTGGGTCTAGGTGTTCACTAGAAAGAGCTGGTGATATGGGTTCAGGTGAAGCGTTTCCGGTGATGCAGGTAACTAGAGATTTTCTCAGTCTTGTTTAGTTAAAGTCCCTTTCTGTTCATCAACTTTGATTTTGATATCCGAATTAACAATGATTTCCATGTAAATGCAAGACTTATATCAAGTGTGCAAGGTCAAATGGCCTAATAATTTGATCTAATTTATATTACATTTACATTAATTGGTATAATATGCTATACAGAGGGTGGAAGATATTCAATTATCTCCAAGGAATAAGACTGATAAATCCCATTTACAACAACAACAAAAACTGATAATTCCCTCTTGAATGTTTGATCATGCTGATCTTATTTCGTTCTTTTACATATTTTATTCACCTTACGTTTGGACTAATTTTGACAGGAAATTATGCTTGAGTTTCGTGCTGGTAAGATGTCTTTGCAGGGAACAAGAGTTGTCCCTGATGGACGAAAAGGACTTGTCCGCATTGCTAGAGTAATGCCTACACTTATTTTCCGTTTTGTATTAGATATGAATTATTTCTTGTTGAATTTTGTTCCATTGAGCGTTGGAGTGGATCAGCTTTTCAAGTGACACTTTTGTTAAGATTAAAGCATCTCTTATTCTTATTTTTTGGTGTCAGATTATCTGCAAAATTAATCCGATTTTTCCCCTCTAATCCTCTCTTTCAGGGTGAAGAGGGGCTAATTCATTTCCAGTGGCTTGATCGAACCCATAATACGGTAGAAGATGTATCCTCTTCACTTCTCTTTTTAAATTTTAAAAATGGATTAAAGGCTCCCCAGGTTTTAAGTGTTTGCTATGCCAGTGGATTCGTGTCCTGAGCCTATCAACTTTCTTGGGTTGATCAATCCTTTCGTCATACCTGAATTTGATATTCAGGGACTTAATTATTACTACCAGTTCCAATTATGAAGTTTTCTCCTTGACAATACCATTTTTAGGATCAAATTGTTTTCCCAGATGAAGCACTGTTTGAAAAGGTATGCTCGTTCAATTGAAGTTCCTAGCATGTGAAGTTTTAATTCAGATTGTGACCACACCATACCTGTTTCTGTTTAGGTTAATCAATCATCAGACAGGGTGTATATTCTGAAGTTCAACAGTGACGACCGCAAGTTATTCTTTTGGATGCAGGTCACTTGTTAGTTTGTTTTTATCATGATTTTCGTGTGTATTTTTTTCACCTATTTACTTTTATCTTGATGCATTGTTAAGCTTTGATCTTATTTGTTGCTGAGAACTCCTTCTGTTTGCAGGAGCCAAGAGCTGAAAGTGATACAGAATTGTGCTCTTCGGTCAATCAATACCTCAACCAACCACTAGGCATGTAACGTTCCTACCTTGTTACAGAATAGTCTAGGATATGATTCTACCCTGGTACCATGCCTTTCTTTCTGATTAACATTTCAACTTCCCTGTCAGCAAATTAGCGTTCTTATCCTTATATATATTTTCTTCTATACTCTCATTCATACTGTTTGGTGTTTTATGTGTCAAACGGATCTAGGAATAATGTCATGGTACTAAGTTATATATGGAGCTTCCTTCCAGGGACCATGAACCACAATTCCTTTTCATTAGCACATGTAATCTTTTCCATCATCAAGATGTCAGGGTTTACTTGTTCATCTAGTTGTTAAACTATTGTTGAAAAAAAATCTTAGGTGCTAGGGAATACCAAAGAAAACATTATATACATTATAACATAATGAAACAACCTCATAATCATATACTAGAGTCCAGGTAGCACATTAGTCAACCAAGGTCAGTGAAGTATTAAGAATCACATTAAGTCGAATCCAGAGTTTATTGTACCATATATGAATTCCCTGTGCAAATGGATCTTGAGTCGGACTAACAATTAGTCTAATGCCACTATCGTCTGAATGGTGAAGAAGCTTCAAATGAAAACGAAAGATCAGATTTGCAATCTTGTTAGACTTGTTTCATGCACCAAGAAAAGTTTGAAGTAAGGAGGTAAAATGTGTTTTGTTCACACACAGATGTGTCCTATTGTAGATGGACGCCATAAATTGTAGCCTTTTTATTGATACTGTCACCAAGAGTCTGCATTATTTCACATATGAACGTGTAAATGTTATTTTCTCATCATGTTTCTGTGTAAAACGCATGCCAGCATTGAATATTTATTCACCTGCATAGCAGGACAAGGTTGCATCAATCTAATAACTTTTCTGTGCACCAGAGTTTCTTGGTGAAGAAGGACAGGCCGCTGCTATCCCTGAGGAAGTGGAAGACATGGCAGAAGATGATGTTTCTTCTAGGTACTGATTATGTCAAAATGCTAGTTTGACTGTTAGTTTTGCATCCATTCCACTAAGGATGTAACCTTGGCTTACCATTTTATCTTCAGAAATGGGTTGATTGCTTTGTGATTAGTTTCATGAAACAGATTTGCATATTATGATTTCTCTAGACATGGCTACCCAGGGTCCAATAAATGTTGCTGCTAAAAGCTATCATCTTCTCTGTGATGATTAGAGTCTGGAAGTTTATATTTCAGGCTCATATACACAGTGGCCCACCAATTGTTTTTTTTTAAACCATTTAAAGAATTTCAAAGGATATGCTTGATTTAAAGTTGAATAACATGTGAAAGAACACTAATATTTTGTAGCTTAGTTGAAATGCGATGGCTTATTTGAATTTATTCATCCTTCATAGAGCTGGAAACTTGGTTGTACCAAATTTGTCCACAGAGGTGAGTGACGTGACATCTTCGTCTGGACCAGTCAAGCTGGCAGACCTGCAAAGAATTCTGAACAACCTCTCTTCAGGCCCTGCAGGTACACTTCTCTATCTTTTGGTACTCCTGTCAATAAGCTTTTCTGTTTCCTCTTATACTCATTCAGGTATGGTGATATTATTTTAGGTATTGCTGCAGATGAAGACGAAGGTAAATACTTTCAAATTCTTTTTCATGTTTGTTCAGTATCATGCCGAAAATATTATGTAGTTTTTCAGCTACTTCTGTATGGCTTGGAAATGGTAGTGCCCAACTTTGCTCTATGATCAATTATTTGTTTTCAGTTGTTGTAGTTCTTTTTCTCTGCCATTTTATGTTACTTCATCATCGTACTCTTTCATCTTCTGAAGGCCTAGTATTAGGGGATATCTTGAAGCCAGAATTGATTATGCCATTGCTTGCGATGTTACCTGTACAAGAACGATTGTCTTCACATTTACCTGAGGTATGCCCCGGGCTTCAATGTTTTCTATATCTATGAAGATGATACATGCAGTTATTTCCTTGCTAGTCTGCCTTTTGAAAGGTGATAAAAACTGATTCAAGTTGCGAATTAGGAGAGTAACAGGCGTAGAGTATCATTGGATTATGGAATGGTTTAGGGGTAGGATTGTCCAAAGTGTTATTGGGTGCAAGCAGAAGGCTATACCTGAAATTTATATATCGCGTTAAATTATATAATTCTTGAGACTGGAATTGTTTTAATTGGGGCGACAGGATAATGGGATTCAACTGGGAAACTCCTATATTCAATCATAGTTAAGATTTGATTAACCAGAGTATTCTCTAAAATCTTGACCAAATGTAAAACAAAGACCCGAGGCAAACCCAGAATGGCCTCAACTTCCTTATAACATGTTAGCTCTCTAGCGAATAGACTCAACTATTGTTGCGGAGCTGTCTGATTACAAGCTGCGTAGGCTAATTATACAATGCTCATGCACTAGACTAACCCAAGGCACTTATCACAGGGTCACTGTAGGGCAGAAGATATACTGGAGTTGTTGCAGAGCCCTCCTTTTCGTCAACAAGTAGATGCATTTACATATGTAAGCCCTTCGGTGACAAGATGTTGTTTCCGTTCTTAACTCAACATTCTGACTCAACTTTTATCTCCCTTTAGGTACTTCGAACAGGACAAATAGATTTGACTCAGTTCGGTATCGACCCAAGTAAATGTGAGTCGCACTCTTACAATAGAAATTCCAAACACATGACAGTGTCTTTGATTCATGTTTATAAAAAGAGTTCTTTTTACATTTATTGCAGACAAGTTAACAGTTGTCTCATTTCTTGAGGCACTTGAAGACTCGGTTTCAATGCAAACAAAGGATGAAATGGATGAGAGTTGAATCTTTTCATATTCTCATGATTTTGTTGTTTACATTCTCAACTGAGGATATTATTTCCGTTTGATAAATGCTGTTGAAAGTGTATGTGTTTGGTTTTATTTTATTTCCCCAAGAGAGGTTTCAGGCATTAGTATCAGTTTTTTTATTTTATTAACCAATATCCCCAAAAATATAACTTACTTTTTTTTTTCTTTTTATTAGCAAAATACGTTCACTTGGAACTTCCATTACGAATCGAATCCATATCGTTTCATCGTTCAGTTAGATCCTCCATTGATTGTTCTGTAAAGTAAACATTATTACAAACTAACTTTATTGGTAAGAAAATCTGGTAAGTTTCCTTATCGTTAATGTGGTACGTGAAGTCCTGAACTACAAACTGTAACAATTTTTTTGTTTAGCGTATTCTACTATTCTAAATAAGGATTAAGGATTGCCTATGGCTAATTGATTGTTTAATAAATCATTAACGTTTACTTCAATTGAGCGAAGAGTATGAAAAAGAAAAATGAAGTAAAAAAGAAAAAAAAACGCCCCCCAAGTGCGGTGGTGGAGAGGGAGAGAATGTGGGGTTTCAACAAAGTCATAAATGTATTGACACGTCGATTTCATGATAACTCCTTCTAACATATCACATGACCTATTCAACTCCGCATCACTCCAAAACCAATCTCATATTTATATATATATATATATATGAAGATTTTTCATTTTTTTCCTATTTCAGATTTTTCATAATTACTTTTAAAAACATTTCATTACTTCGTTGTTAATATAAATACAAGGACCAGTGTCAAGAAAATAGACAAAACTAGTTAGTCGTACACCTGACTAAGTCAGTTGGGATCTTATAAATTGTTCAAAAATTAATGACTTGTATAAAGCTATTTAATTAACGTAGTTACGTAGCTGTTATTTCCTGTTTAATTTTAAAAATTATATACAGGTTAACAATTTATATAACTTCAGAATAAATATATCTTATATTAATCCATCATTTATTATATTTTCTACTTAAAACAATTAAACAACGTTAAAGATTTACAAAATACAAATTCTCACCAAAAGTATTCTGATTTTGCACTGAAATGAATTTTTCTTATTGCTTAAACATTGAAACATAGGGATGTATAAAGTTTAATAAAGCTCTTGAAATTATATATATATTAAGAAAACAGTTAAAAAAAACATACGACCGGATCAGAAGAATTTAACATATCTGATAAATAACATAATTCTATTGGGAATAAAAGCTTTCAGCCAAATTTACATAATTACACTTAAAAAACAAACACATAAGGTTTAATATAAATGTAACGATAAGAATTAGAATATGGATTGGGTTAGTCATATAAAGGTCTCTGACTTTTTCAGATGTTTGGTTTTCTCTTTCTCTCTGTCTAACAAACCTTAATATCCAAATGAGCTGTCGAAACTAACAAACCCTAATGTCTAATCAGCTGTCGAAACTAAAAGAAGTGAATGTTACAATTTGGCTCATACATAACTAAACCTGAAATATATCATGAAAAAGTTTTTATTTTCCAATGAAAGCAAATATAAAAAACAATGGCCACTTGCTTTCATGCTGGTCCCAGCTTTTGCACCCTTCAGTAGCCACACTAGTCTTCTCCTTTTCTTTTCTTTTTCCCCATTTCTATGAATATCTTTCTGTATTCATTATTACCATTTCTTTATACCCTCTCTCCTTTTATTTTATTTTGATTTGGTGATCCATTGTTTCCAACATAAACATGATTTTGTTTATTTGTTATTTTCACATTTTTATTAGATCTGTCTTTTTCCATGTTATACGATTATTTCTACTTTTATTCATGTAGGATTATGACTAAAATATTTTTAATAAAAAAATCTAAACAATAATCATATTAATTTAAAAAAAGTCAATTGACTAAAATAACATTTTTAAAATTTTTTTGTTCTAAATGTAATATATTTTCAAAAATAATATAAATTTAATATTAAAATAATTAAAATTTTCCTTTCTAATAAAACATTTAAATTTTAAATTGAAAAAATTGAATATAAAAGTTATGTTTTAATTTATATATAATTTATTTGAGATAAATAATTATTTTTACATAAAAGTTGTGATATTTTAAAATTTTTATTTTAATGTCCTATATTTGGTAAATAAATTTAAAAATATCATATTTTAAGATATTATGATTAGTTTATTTAAAAGTACAAATGCTTTATAACAAAATGATTTATTCAATAAATTTAAAAAAACTACTAATATAATTTTTGGAAAAAAACTTAAAAATATATCATTTTATGAGTTATTAAACATAAAAATGCTATACATGTTTCAAAGAATAATAAGTACTAATAATCAAACCCTAAAGAAAAAAACCCTAAATTTTGATTGAAGTATCGGACGAATAAAGTAGATAAGGAAATATTCTAATATACTGTAGCTTTTTTCAAAAAAAATTGTCATCAAGGTTCTCAACTTCTCATACACACCTATTTCTCTCTCTCTCTCTCTCTTATTATCACACATCGATAGTCTTCTTGGAAGAGGAAGGCCGACATACAATATTCTCACCAATACAAATATTCTTTCACCACATTCAACATTTTGCATATCTCCGACCGTCCTCACTTGTATAACTTTGTTACATTTTCATTCCAAATTCTTGTTTTTGCATTCACTTTTAAACTTATAAATTTTTCAAATATCATCTTGAAAAATGCTTGAGAAACTATTCCCCATTGTTATAAATAAAGAATATGCTCTCAATTATTGTGTATTTTTCAGAAAGTATTCTCGGCAATTTGCATCAAAGTACCCTAACAATATACATTGGAAGAAACATTAAAAGTTAAATTTTACATTGGATAAATGGAAGTGATGCTAAGTAATTAAGCTTAATTTGGGGAGTATGGTAACAAAGGAAACGAAAAATAAAATTTCTACTACAATGACACATGAGTAATATTTTATTTTCATTAGTTTGTAAAAATTATTTTTATAAATTTTAAAATAATATGTAAAAGATCACCTCTGTAACAAATCAATGAACCAATAATGTAAATTAAGAGTTAGTTAAGTTGCAAACCAGCAAAAGAAGAAGACTTAATTAAATGAGAAACCAGCAAGAAATATTGCTAAAATGAACCAACAAAATGGTACATATAACAATTGAGTGGAACTTGTAGCACTTTATTTGTTTTTTTTTTAAATAAAGCATCTAAACATATAAATATTTGGTATGTATAGTGTGCTAAACAATTGTATAGAATTTAACACGATATTTTTTTAATACTCTCTACAAACTATATAGTATGCATATATGATATATATATTCAGCATCTTCGGAGAAATAATTATGAGGAAAAATCATGCATTCGAAAACCCTTAATTTATATGGTAATACTAATAAATTAAATGTTTACATATAAAAAAAGATCAAATCCATTACGAAATCATGTATTTAATATTATATATAAAATTTAAGTATAATTATGATTATTTCATAAATTTAATTAATTTAAATTCACTATTTAAATTAATAAATTATGATCGAAATCAATAATTTTGTAGATGTTTTGAACTTCACGGTTAGATATTGCTAATTAAGATATCATGTGTGCATGTATGTAATAAGATGATTAATATGTCAATGTGTATGATATGCTTTTTTAAAATGTCATGTTTCATGTAATTTATATAATTTTTTAAAAATCAATTATTTAAAAAAATTTAAAAATTCAAAAAATCAAAATTTTTTTAAAAAAATTAAAAACTTTCAAATTATAAAATATTAAAAATGATATTTTGATATAAATGATAAAATATATGAATGATATATATATTCCACTATGATGATGATTATATTTACAATAACATATTAGAATTGTCCAAATGCTTAAAATCATCTTGTCACACAGCTTATAAATCATCTTGTAACTTACTTAAATAATCCACTTTTATATTCTATAATGGAGTGCAAATTTATACTCATAACTTTATAACAAAAAGGGTAAGTTTCTAGTAGTAATGAATTGCCTTAACAAATATTTTGGAAGTAAAAATTTATTTAAGTGGTACGCAACCCCATGAGTAAAGAGGACCCTACTCGTTAAAAGACATAGAACACAACCCTACATCGAAATTCCCAAATCCTTCACATTGCATATAATAATTTCTCCCCTTTAACTCTCATCCTCTCCTTACCCTTTATTATCTTTCCCATTTCTTAATTTATTTTATGATCCCTTAGTATAGTTTTTTTCAAGTACAATACCCGTTTTTAAGGCAAGTGTCTGTTCTTTTAGAGAGAGAGTAAGAAGCTTTTCACCTATATAATCTTCCTCTCTTCTTCTCTATATCTATACCTCAACACAGACAACTTGTTTGGTCTGCTTTCTCCGATCGATCATGGCTAACTCAGCGACAGTCACAGAGCAACTTTGCTACATCCCTTGCAACTTCTGCAACATAGTTCTTGCGGTATAATATCTTTGATGTTTATATCTAATAATTGATCTATGTTTCTGCAAATCTTGTATATAGAAATTAAGAATCTTTATATGTAGATCTAACTTTATTTCCTTTGTACTATATATTGGTTTCTGATAAAAGACTAGTGCGGCTCTTTTCATCAGTTCCACTATCTTACAAACATTCAAATTTCTCATCCATATCTAATTTATTTTTTTTGTCAGTAACATATATTTCGTTTAGCTTCTGGTGCCAGAGAAAAGTCACCATCCTTCTGACCATCATATATAGAGATACAGATTTTTATCTTTGATCTTCTCATGGCTTGCTTTTTCATAATTTGAGATGTAAACTAATAACAAGGTAAAAGATATTTGTAAATATGGTCATGCATATGTGTGTCCCTATCATAGATCATGCTTCTATATATATTTGATCATCTACTCAAGAAACTACTAATTTTGCATTGTTAATATTCACACCAATTTTTTTCTTCATTTCCTAACCAACAAATGATTATACGGTTATCTGATCTTTAATAACAAGTATTACTAAAGAATTTGGGTAGAAAAAAACGCAATTATCCAAGAAACTAATTAAATATAATGTGTTTGGTTAAAAATGTGAAGGTGAGTGTCCCATGCAGCAGTCTGTTCGACATAGTGACCGTCCGATGCGGCCACTGCACCAATCTGTGGTCTGTAAACATGGCAGCTGCTCTTCAGTCGCTTTCACGCCCTAATTTCCAGGTCACATCTCTCTCTTCACAATTCCCTAAACTTTTGGGTTTTATTGTAATTTCAAAAACTTGTAACTATCCCTCTTAAATTTAGGGCTTGTTGTTTGTTTTGTAAGAAGAATGACATATATAGACAGAGATCTGAGCTTCTTGTTGCATGTTTCTGCCTTGAGCCGCCGTCTACATTTGCATAGCCCCAAACAAATATCTTTTTTTCCACAAATTTTATTCAAATTAATTTTCCAGCTGTGACTGATATCTGCAGCCTTTTTCATAGTTGCTTTTTTTATTCATAGAGCCCTAGCTTATGTTTGATCTAAACTGATGTGGGCTACTTCTTCTTTGATTTGATTGACATGAATGTTAGGGTTTCATAGGTTTTGTTACTTTTCTTTTTCTAAATATATCTTCAGATTCCTTTTCTTTTAAAGGTTTTGTCTTTTACTTCTCTTTAATATTTAATATGAAACGTCTTTTAGTTGGTCCACTTTGTTTTTTCTCTCTTCACTTCCTAAATTAGACAATACATACATCATTGCTATTCAATCCTTCAGATTCATCATTTTTTTGTCTGAATGTTTCAAGTTAAACTTAACATTTTATATATTGTTTTTAAACTAATCGAGGATTAAATATGGAATAGGCAACAAACTATACAATGCCAGAGTATGGATCTTCCTCAAGAGGCCATACCAAAATCCCTTCAAGAAATGCAACTCGTACTGAACAAAGGGTAGTAAACCGTCGTAAGTAATTGCCTTTCTTTTTAATCTCCATGACACAATCTTATTTCAAAAAGTGAAGAATGATTTATGTATATTGTCTTTCAGCTCCGGAGAAAAGGCAGCGAGTACCTTCAGCGTACAATCAATTCATAAAGTAACAACAAAATTCTTAAAATTTATATATTAGTCAGTGTCTGTGATGTTATTGATTTGTGTGTTTAATTGAAAATTGTGAAGAGAGGAAATTCAGAGAATCAAGGCGAATAATCCAGACATAAGCCACAGAGAAGCATTCAGCACCGCCGCCAAGAATGTACGTTTTCACAGTTTTTAAAAAAATTATATTTTCAACTTGTTAACAAACATAATTAAGATTAGTAAGTAGTTAAATGTGGATATTAATTAACTTGTTTCACTTTTCAATTGAACACTAAAAATATTACTTTGTTGTTTTAACTTCTCTTACAACTACAAATATATTACGAATATTTCTGATTATTATATCTCATCGTGGACTGGTATGATGCTGAAATTATAACTTCTTAAGTAACCATCTATGTATATTTTTTATTATAAAATTATATACATCATGCCATGTATTAACGCTTTTTGTATACGTATAATTAATTAAAATATATTAATGATTATATTTAATAAAATATATATCAGAGAATAATTTTAAAAAATACCATATAGATATAGAAAGAATGAGTATTTGCAATTCCAATGATTTGTCTCTATATTTCATTTATATTGTATATTAAAAAAGTTTAAACTCCATTCAAATGGTTTGCCATTCAGTTCACTGTAATAACAACTTTTTTACATATAGGTGTTCCATATATATACGTACTTATTATTACATATATCTCTAATTATATATTTAGATATAATAATTTAAATACAATCTTTTGATTAAATTGGTTATACATTTTGCAGTGGGCACATTTTCCCCATATTCACTTCGGTCTAATGTTGGAGAGCAACAAGCAAGCTAAGTTAGCTTAATAACGTAATGCTCTGTTCTATAAATCTATGGTTTTAGAGATTCATCATACTTTATTTAGCTAGTGTAAATTTTACCTAGCTTTTTCTGTATTTCTAGCTTCGGGATTTTATGATAATAAGTGTTGGAGCTTTCAAGTGTCATGGAACAAGATCTGAGAAGACAACTATATGTCTTAAATGTTACGTATATCACTATATATAATTCACTATATGATGCATGGTCTTGGGATCGTATGATCATATCTATATATGAGCACAAAGTTGTCTATCTTTAAAACCATCTCTAGATATATTTTGTTATTAAGCTTTTCTATGATTTATTTGTAAGGCATTTGATATGGTTCGTGTCACATGATGTATGGATTTCTTTTCGGTTTTATAAATCTCAAAAAAAAAATTGTAATCTTACCTCTTGATAGAAGGCATGAGATATGGGTAATAATTAACTATCTTATAAACAGAATACTAATTACTACAATCTGTAGTTTGTTTCTTTTATTTCCTCTATTTATATAAAGACAAATGCCCCTCATATGGTAGAGAATTATGTTGAAATGAAACTATATA
Organism: Pugionium dolabratum; assembly: GCA_018901945.1. Lineage (NCBI taxonomy): Eukaryota > Viridiplantae > Streptophyta > Magnoliopsida > Brassicales > Brassicaceae > Pugionium > Pugionium dolabratum. Next base: position 159,337 of record JAEVFF010000426.1, read on the forward strand.
ATAAAGTTTAGATAATAGCTAGATATGTAGTTTATAACTAATTTGAATTCACATATTCGTATAGAAAGTTTTCAATTTCCGATATGATACTTTACACATTCTAATAGGCGGGACACACACTAATATCTCGAATATACTATGAAAATACGGACCACTTATACAAACCATTTACAATATAGGAAAACGTTTTTGTGGAAAATTGTATGTCGGACTAACTTTTAATTCTGAATGAGCCGGTCTTGGAACCAAACGGAACAAACTCGTGCTTGTGGCCCTTCATATTTTTGTAAAAGAATCGACTCTCATTATGAAAATATTATGATAAAACAATATAAAACAGTTTTTTTTTTGTTTTTTTTGCTTGCGGTCTTGTTAAATTCAGAGCCGACCTCTGATAAAATATTAGTAAATATAAGTATCTAATTCAATAACAATTAACAATGAATAGAGTGATGCGTGTACCTTATACTTGTGTAAAAAATTTTAATTTTCGATGTGGAACATTACACTCAATTTCATATAAGCCTCCACGAAATGTGGGTGGACAAACATAACATTCAATTTCATATAAACCTCCACGAAATGTGGGTGGACAAACATAACACTCAATTTCTTATATGCTATTGGCTAGAAAAAACTTTAAAACACTTTATTCTTTTGGGTGTTTGGTATAATCAATTACCGGTTACAACTTACAAGTAGTGTAAAATCTTTCTCGTTTCAGAGTATAGGAAGATACAATAAATCATGTTTTCTATTTATAGGAAGATACAATTAATTATGTTCTCTTTAAGTGATCTCTTGAACCTCGACTATATCCACGTCAAGCTAGTTCCGATCCTCGTAGATATTATAAGGAATACCCACAAACATACATAAATATAATATCAAAAATAAAAATTTCAATAAACTATCGATCATTATATCAGTTTTGAAATTAAATTCATTAATAGTAAGTGAAGTGATTCATATTAATTATATATTAACTAAGATTTTTTCTAATTTTCGTGACTAATCTTTGGTTCATGTCGATTTCAATGAGATATTTTGGATTAGATTAATTACAGATGGGGTTTGACAATTTGAATCATGTTATGACACTGTACTAAATTTATGTGTTGTAATTCAAAATCAATTATGTGTTTTAGCTCAGAAAGAAACCATTGATTTATGCTTTGTAAAATACAATTAGAAGCTCGAATGTTTGAGATGTGTAATATATAACATGGCTCTATGTATATAGTGAATGGAGAGACTATTCGATATATTTCTAGGTTAGGACAGTTTTATCTAACATTATAATGAATATTTTTAACAAAAAACATTCTGTTGAATATTGTGTAAAATATTCTATTGTAATAATATGGTTTGTTTGGCTTCAATGTTGATACAAATGTTTTTTGTTTTGTTTTGTAAGATGATTCTCAGGTTAATTAATTCTTTTTGTCATCTATTAGATTACATTAATATTAAGTTTCTATAGAATATGTAATTAGTTATTCACAAGTTGATAAGTCTACTAATTCATTATACAAACTGTAATTCTAAATTTAATAATTATATTTTCACACATATCTATCACAGTTCATCTTTGATTTCCCAATTAATTTGCGTAGAATTCCACCTTTCTGAAACAATACAATATTAATTTTACGCATAACGCAGACGAAAGTATTTAAATTTAGTATAATGAAAATATTCGTACATGTAATAATAAACTAATACAAATAGGCAAAACAATTGATATTAAAATCAAGAAATATGCTCAGCGAAACGAGATTTATAAAAAATGGATATTCCATAAACAAAACTACGAATATTCGACGAATTAATTAAATAAATAAATAAGAGATTTACATGAGCCACGAGCAGGCTTTGTCGATTTGTTCTTCACTTTTAGACTTTTCTCGACCTTATTGCCATGAAATTCGGCAAGAGCTTAAGCAACCAGATCGAAGAAACCTTGCCTGAATGGCAAGACAAATTTCTCTCCTACAAGGAGCTCAAGAAGAAACTCAAGCTTATGGAGCCTCGAGGCGGCGAGAATCGTCCGAACAAACGCTCGAGATCTGATCCAAATTGCCTCGACGCAGATCCAACGGCGGGTATGACGAAAGAGGAACTCGATTTCATTCGTCTTCTCGAGGATGAGCTTGAGAAATTCAATTCCTTCTTTGTCGAGAAAGAGGAAGAGTACATCATCAGATTGAAGGTACCCCGAAAATCTTCCTTCCTAATCTACTTTATGATTTTGCTTTTTATTCCCAGATGATTTGGATTAAGAAACAGAGCTATATTATGTCGTATGACCTGTTTCTTTTTTTATTCCTTATTTATCTGTAAATATGTCAGAAAATATTAAAGCTTGGGATGATCAAGTTTATTTAGTAGTGTGATCCGATGTAAATGTAAATTGCAATGTTTTGATTGTTGATTTCAATCCCAAGGCTCAGATTTTGGGATTCCATGCTTGTCACAAGAAGATGTGTTATGATAGGTTTTCAACATATCCACTGAATAATTAGCTTATTTGCTTAAACTGATTGAATGAAAAACTGGACTTGAAACAAAAATCTTATTACGAGGTTTAAAAGGTAGTTTAATGAGACACGAACATAGTTACTTAGAGATTTATGTACCTTGTTTCAAAGGGATAGAATTTTTTTATTTTGAGCACTTTCTTCTGTGAACCGGAATCTCAGGAATTGAAAGACCAAGTGACAAAGGCGAAGAGTTCAAATGAAGAGATGATAAATATAAAGAAAGAGATTGTAGACTTTCATGGAGAAATGGTCCTGTTGATGAATTATAGTGCTCTTAACTATACAGGTAAACTTTCTTTGTGTTGGTCCTTCCTTTCTCTTGGGTTCTAAAAACTCTTAAACAAGAAAGTGCGAATTGAATATAGCTGGTGCCTGACGAGAAACACGCTCGCATGGTTTAATTCTCAGCAATTAATAGGTACAGTTCAGTTTTAGCAGTTCCTAGTAAGGGAAATCTGGTCAATGGGCAATACTTTCTAGTTTCTAGGGTCAGTAAGAACTTGCATTAGTGTTGACATTACATGTATCGAAAGAGTCATATTCTTCACCACCGGTTATTATTTGTTTATTAAAAATGTGCCCACACGAGGGAATATGCTCTAATATTTTTAATTGGTCACTCATCGCAGATGCTTAACCTTATGCTTATTCTTAATAATAAACTCAAGTTGTTGCCTTTATTCCTATTCGTTAAATGTGTATAATTGTGCTCAATTTGTTTATAGGATTAGCAAAGATTCTCAAAAAGTATGACAAAAGAACCGGCGCTCTTATCCGACTACCATTCATCCAAAAGGTTCTGCAGGAACCGTTCTTCACGACTGACCTGCTAAACACTTTTGTGAAAGAGTGTGAGGCTATGCTCGACCACCTCTTCCCTTCTAACAAAAGTCGTAATCTAGAGGAAGAAGGAGTGCCAACAACTTCGGGGGCAGTTAAGACAGCAACGGACGGATCTGATCTTCTCAGAATTCCAAAAGATTTGTCAGAGATCGAGTACATGGAGAGCTTGTATATGAAGAGCACTGTGTCGGCATTAAGGGTATTAAAGGAAATCCGTAGCGGTAGCTCAACGGTTAGTGTATTCTCATTGCCACCATTACAGGCGAGTGGATTGGAAGATGATTCATGGAAGAAGAAAGTTGGTGCCCTCGAACAAGTAGCGAAATGAACTATGACTTACTATGACTTTTTAATCTCTCTTGTTTTTTTTGGTTCTCTTGTTTTCTTTTGGTTCTAAACGGTTATGTACAAGTATGTAATCGCTTAACAGTTATGTACAAGTAAGCAATCCTAAACGCTTACAGTTGTAAAAAAATGAAACAAAACTTAAAGAGTTGTGTTCATCATTCAAAACTTGGTTGCTTCTACTTAAATCTTTTTGCATACCATATTTTACAGTGATAAGAGTAGCAATTGGTCGTTCCCTAGAAAGCCGATGAAACAAACCACACATGATCCAAAAATGCAGTTTTGCTATTGCTTTAGGTACAACTGGAGAAAATTACAGGTGTTTGTGTGATCTTAAGCGAATATTTCCCCAAAATGTCAAAAAACCGGTGCTACTGCTGTAATATCTTCACATCCTTTCTCTTCGTCTTCTGTTATTGCACAACTTTTCAATGTTGTGGACTGATAAATCTCGAAAGAAAAAAAACTCTGTAGGTTGATCCCAAGACGCTGGAACAAAGTGACAGCTGCTGTTCTTGCACATGTACACGAGATTGTCGTTATTTTGCATGTAGCAAATAAGCCATCAAAGGTTAGAAGAGTTAACCTTGTCGGCTTCTTTTTTTTTTCAGACCAAATTACGGACGTCAGAAATAGCAACAATGATTTAGGGAGTTCAGATCTTGTCACTTGTCTGAACTAATTGAAGCATAGTTTTCTCTAGGTTCTCTCATGTACGAAAAAATTACAATCTACTCATCTTTCTTAACAGATTGAAAAGACAATATTTCTCTACTTTCTAGTTGTTATGCCAGAAGATTATTTGAATTTGGTGAAGTTGAATTAATCATTTGAGGTGAGTGGATGATTTTGGCATATGGTAATACAATGAATTCAAATCAATCCAATATGTGAACAAAAGTAAAATAAACTGCAGGATCCAAGTGCTCGTTGCAGCACATTTTTTTCTCTTTGTCCCTCTCAATCGTATGATCATCACCATCAACGAACCTAGTTTCTTGAAGGTGATTTCTCTTTCTTAGAATCTCTGGTAAAACAATTTTGTCGCTCTACAAATAATACCATTTGTGAAGTTTTATGTAGTTGGTGCTACTTATATCTAAAAACCTTGGTTTGATGTTATTTTTGGCCATTTCTCTATAATAATGAAAGAAGCCATAACTTTATATAATTAAGATAGGTACAGATATCTTAGAATAGTAAACTTAAAATACAATAAAGCACTCTGCACATGGGCCGCACAACATACCTTGCCCATTACTTCAGATTATTTGATTATTTTAGATTATTTGATTATTTTAGATTATTTGATTATTTTAGATTATTTTAGATTATTTTAAATTATTTAGATTAGTTTAAGTTATTTTTGATTAGTTTAAAATAGTTTAGATTAGTTTAAATTATTTTAGATAAGACTCTAAAAACTATTGCACTGACCATAATCCTAAACTTCTAATTGACTCTACTGTAACGTTATTTTAAAGTCAATTGTTAACTTCTTACTTTAAAAAAAAAACATTAAAATCAAAAATAGGTATAAAATCAAAAAATCTAAACCAGTCGAACCGATAATTTTAATTTTTGATTTTGTTTTAAATATATTCAATAAATCCATCAGTTAAATAATTAATTTCATTAGTTTTACAATAGAATTGGAGAATAAAAACTTTATCGGTTTTCATAAACCAAAAATGGCACCGAGCATAATTGAAAAACCCTAATTTTTATTCAAAAAAGTCCACAAAAGTGAGTTAACGTCCTCTCATTGTTATCTTCTTTTAGAAAGACATGGGAAATCATGTTTTTAATTAATATTGAGGAGACAATTTTTTAACAAATAATGACTATAAAAAATTCAATTTGGCAATAGTGTGTGTCCCTCTCTCTTCTTATTACTTCAAGGCATCTTCAACTCATTGCGTGACTTCTTCTGGAACCCATTAGTTTATTGTTTTCCTTTCTCTTCTCCGATCAACTATGGCTTATTTAGCTCCGATTTCTCCATCTCTATTAATTTCCAAAACCCCCCGGCTCGTAAGATTCCAGTTCGCTTTTTCACCACCAAACCCACTTTTCTCTGGCCCTACGATTCAGAATCTAAGTATGCCCATTAACAAGAAGATGACTTCGTCTTCGGTGGTGATTGCGGCCACGACGGCGGCAGAGAAGCAGAAAAAGAGGTACCCTGGAGAATCGAAAGGTTTTGTGGAGGAGATGAGGTTTGTGGCGATGAGACTGCACACGAAAGAGCAAGCTAAGGAAGGAGAGAAAGAGACCAAATCTCCTGAGGAACGTCCCGTGGCTAAATGGGAACCGACGGTTGAAGGTTACTTGAGGTTTCTTGTCGACAGTAAGTTGGTATATGACACGCTTGAAGGGATTATTGACCAAGCCACTTTCCCAAGTTGTGAGTTTTTTCTTCTACGGATTGAAAGTATTGTTTAAGCTAATTTGATGATATGTGTCGTTTTTAATCTTCAAAACTGATTTTTAGATGGAAATTTTGGAAGTGATTTTGGAGAATACTTCTCTACATTTGGATCAATTGCTTATCTTGTTTCAGATTTGATTCGTCACACTGTTTTTAGCATTTTAGTTATTTTTTACTCCTGGATTGAATTGGTTATAGTATGAATGCTTTGGGATCTCTTCTTGGGTGATGTCAAAGGCTGAATATTTGTAAAACTTACTGAATGTTTTGGACTTTATTTGCATTGGAAGTTTGCCAATCGTAGTTTGTTTCTTTTTTTTTGGTCCATATGTGCCATTTTCAAACCTTACATAGAATTAGAGTCTTCAAACAATCTCAAAGTCGGGATTAGAAACCATGTTTCCTGATGCATAAGAAACATATACCAGTTTTTGAAAGATCTTTAGGCAAAAGTAGGTCTTTTTCTTGCATAACCTTCTTAGAATCCATTTCTGAATACTGTGTTTTCTGTAGATGCGGAATTCAAGAACACGGGATTGGAAAGGGCAGGGAAATTGGCCATTGATTTGGAGTGGTTCAAGGAACAAGGTTACGAGATTCCAGAACCAACTGCTCCTGGTAAATCGTATTCTCAGTATTTGAAAGATTTATCAGAGAAGGATCCTCAAGCATTCATCTGTCACTTCTACAATATCTACTTCGCCCATAGCGCTGGTGGGCGAATGATTGGAAGAAAGGTAAAAGAATTCTGCACTAAACTCCCAAGCTGAGAATTTTTCTGAAGCTCGACAAATTTTGCAGGTTGCTGAGAGAATACTAGACAATAAGGAACTCGAGTTCTACAAATGGGACGGCGAACTTTCCCAATTGTTGCAGAACGTGAGGGAAAAACTAAACAAAGTTGCTGAGGAGTGGACGAGAGAAGAAAAGAATCATTGTTTGGAAGAGACGGAGAAATCTTTCAAGTATTCTGGTGAGATACTTCGTCTTATATTGTCTTGATTTAGTTCACAATCTCTCAGTACTGCTTGTGGCAACTAAAACATCCTGCACATTGTTTATATATCCTGTATTATATTTAATTGTCTTCTGCTTGTATTAAACTTTTTTTTGCTTCAAAGCTTATTCCGCTGCTCAAAGTGAAAAAGAATAATAACTATTGTGCCATTTAAGGTCCAAATAGGCTTGGTTGGTAAGGTCAATGATAAGTCTACATCTGAGTTAGCCATAAGAGTTATTCCTGTTCAATGTTCACTATCAAACAGATAGATTTATTGGCCTAAGAAGACTCATTGTAGCCTCAACAGCAGCCATCTTTACTAGTTAGAACTGATAATTGATATGCATCACTGAAATGTATCCAAGAATTGAGTACACATTACAGGTAGAAACAAACATTACTGACCAAAAACTAGCAACTTATGAAGTAATGTTTTTCTCTGCAACCACCTATGGCTCATCTTCCTTATGTTCCTCAACTCGTATACCTTTTCGCCACGTCTGCTTTATTTTACTCTTTGGTGCAATGTGCATCTGTGCCATGCTGGCTACATTTGGTATATCCAACGCTTTTTAGGAACTCACGTATCTCGTTGGAGCTACTATTGCTTGCCTTGAGCAATCTCTCATCTTCCTCATAGATTAGATAAGGAGCTTCTGATGGTTTCCTTGAGAGTAGCTTCTTTGCACCATTTAGGACATGGTATTCCCAACCTTGAACATCGATCTTGAGAAGAAGAATAGGTTGAGAATGCGGGATGATTTCATCAAGAGGTATGGATTTCACTTGGACTGATATTTCTTTGTTGGACTTGAATGCAAGTCTTGCGCCCACCTCTGACACCGCGCTGTTGTCAAGCCGCCCAACCAACTGTATCAACAACAATGCAATCAACATTTAGCAAGATCCAATAAACAAGATGGGTGGTAGTATGGTAGGCTTCAGTTACATTGGTTGTTTCAGTTTCACCTATTAAGCAGATTAATCCTATGCATAGTAAGTATAACTCTTTCAAGTTAATCAAATAGGAAACTCATCCACATATTGCTTCCTCTATATGGGCATAATCTGTTATATGATTTGGCTTCCATTATAGTGAAGCTTGAGGTTAATCTATCTATAAACAGAAATTGGAAATGATTCTCACCAATCTAATCTCAGAAACTTGGCTTTCTCCGTAGAATCCAACCTCTAAATGTTATAATTAGAATTAGTTAACATTCGGTTTCACCTATTCACATCTTCTTACAGCTCTTTGACATCGTATATATAAAGCCAAAATGAGTTTTCTCAGTGAAGCCTAAGGTAATAGTCTCTCAATAGCCAAATAAAAAGCAAGAGAGAACCCTGGATTCTATCCTCTATAGACAGAAACAATACTCTTTTCTCACTAAACTAATCTCAGACTGTAGAAATGGTAATACTATACTATACCTTATGGAAGGTAATGTCCCCATTTCTATCGGAAGCAGCAGCTTCAAAGACTGTAACCAAAGAAGCAGCCCTATTGAACCAAATCCCATCACAGATCCTCTGTAAATTCTCAAAAACAGGCTCAAAAGCAAGTACTTTAAACCCCATAGCCGACGCAGCGAAGCTAGCCATGCCCACATTAGCTCCCACATCGACCACAACCCCATCTTTGCCATTGGCCCTCATGCTCTCCAAAACCTCCTGAATCGTGGCGGAGATGTCTGGTTTACGAAAGGGCTTACCTTTAAGCAGCCTCACAATGTTCTTGTGCGGTTTCTCCGGGAAATTGTCGAGATCAGGGAGCGAATAGATGAAAGGGTATTTGAGATTCTCGACGACATTTGCGATTATGGGTTTTGATTGGGGACATTTGAAGCAGTCGAAGGGAGGAATTGGAAATTGGGTATCGGTGGAAAGAGTTGGAACGGAGTTTCTAAGAGAGGAGAAAGAGAAGAAGAAGAGAGAAGAGAGAAAGACGATGGAGAGGATAAGGAGAGAGATTAGGGTCTTCGGTGCTAAAAGCTTCTGGTTCTTGTCTCTTTTCCAGGCGTTCGCCATGGAAATGGCTCCCAGATGTGTTATTCCGACAGAAAAGTTTCGATCTGACTTGAAACGGGAGGCAAAGGAAACTAGCTTTCCGATTTTGCAGATCTGAAAAACAACACGGAGAGATCTTGGCTAGGAAAGCTGAATTTGTATCACTTCGTCGAGCAACACAGGGGAAAAGCTCCGAAGTTTGCAATTTCAGTCAAGACATGAGATTTACAAGACCACTAGCTTACTATGACACTATGATAAGTGTTATGTCCGTATGTAAATAATAACATTTTATGTCACTATGATATTTTTAATAAAAAATTTCGAAATATTAATAAATAATATCATAAAATAACATGTTTTAAAAAATTGAGTAATATTTTAAAATAGTACTTTTTAAAATTTTTATTACAAATCTAACATCATAAAATTGAGAATTTAAAAATAGTACAAATAATTATATAAAAATTAGTTATTTACTCTAAATAAATTATACATACATTTAAAATATTATATTTAGGTTCATTTTTTTCTAATTTAGGATTTTATTTTTTTCTATTAAAATAAAGTTTTTTATATATTTTAGTATTAAATTTGTGCTATTATTAAAAATTTAAACTAATGATGTTATTTTTGAAACAAAAATTTCAAATAGTGATATTTTGTCAATTGTTCTAAAGAATTTATCTAAATTACTCTTTTTAAATTAAAATGTTTAAAATTCACAAATTATTACATAGAAATTATTTTAAATAAATTAGTATATTTTGATTTCTTTTTTACAATTTATCATTTTTAAAATTTTTATAAGAAATAAATTTTAAAATATTTTAATATTATATTTGTGGTATTTTTGAAAATTTAAACTAATATTATTACATTTGAAAAACAAAAAATATACTATTTTGAAAAACTACCCATTATTAGTAGCCAATTATCCAAAATATCATATTTTATAAAAAAATTTAAAAGTACACTATTAATTTACATTCAATATACTATTTATTTGAATCTTCTATATATCAATGGAGAAACATTAAATCTGATTCACATTTTCGACATTTTTAATTACAGTTTTAACATTAAACACAAATTCTCAATATTCAATTAATTTAACTTGTAGGTAACGTAAATTTAGCAAACCAAAGCTAAGCAAGTAAGCAGCAAGAATTTTTACATTCATAACGTATGAGAGAAATTTTATTGATGGAAAGTTGTTGGGTGATAGCTGAAAGAGTGAAAGAACAATGCTCTTGTCGTTCTCTTGGAAATGAAAATAGTATTTGGATCGCAAAGATAAAAGTAACAACTCGACTAAGACATATGATGCAAAAAGAACAACAAAAAAACTCGAACCACAAATTGGGCAGAGAAAATCATAATCACAAGCTGCAATGATATAAAAGCTATGTGATGAATGATGATATTCATGTGGACAAGGTCTCCAAATTGAAATGGCTGAGACCACTTATACATAAGGGCACAATACATATTTTAGATTTGGACATTTCGTACAAGAATTTGCTCAGTTTCCTCTGAGGAACCGCCGCCTGTCATAAAAACTCATAAACACTTTTGGATAGCCATTTCTTTTACAGTAGTCGCGAGTCTCTGGAAAACCTTGAGGTTATGTCCTACTTTTCCCTGAGATAGATGAGTTGGGTCACCATTTTCCACTTTCATCACATTATTAAGCAAAATAATTTCTAGTAAATCTAGTGATTAGGCTTGTACCTCATTCAGTAACACAAGCCTTTCTATCGTAGGAGACAATTTGCCACAGAGATTAGTAACATCCTGTTGTTGATAAGATTTTGAACCATATGATCCCTTTTCGTTTGACCTATCAGATCTGCAGAATGTAAAGCGAAGCGTTTAGTATTAAACCGTAAGAGCATTCCGTCTTAATATCATACATTTCTATGCATAAACTTAGTCACAGATATGCGAACGATTTGCAGCCATACAAGATATACACGAGTTGTTCACTGTCACAAATTTGCATAATGTATCCTTCAAGACTGAAGTTACTTGAACTGTTGCAATTTTCCATAAAACTAGTGGGCTTTATTACGGAGCACTCGTTTGAGCGCCTTAAGAAAACTAGAATATATATATATGCAACTTCACGAAATTTAAGATATCAACTGTCGAAGATAAAATGTCATACCTATCTTGGAGATGGATCAGGATGATATTTAGTACATGCTCGGCTACTTGTAGTAACAAGGTGATTAACTGGTCCCTGGTACCCACGATTTGGCACATTTCTACCATAGCTATGTATCTCCTGAGGATAATAACATGCCACAAGCAAGCACGTAAATACAGTAGCCAAGTGTTTTTAACAGGCATGAGCTACCTTAATGTATGTGTATATTCACGTGACATTAGTTTCATCAACTTTTCAAGTTTACTAAGTGCTTTCATGATTAGGTGAATACAATAAGAACTACGCAAAAGCATTATAGACATTTTATCAACATTTTTCAAGATCTTCAATAGGAAAAAGCTGGAATTCTATGTGAATACCCCACTTCTTGCATGACCGAGCAGGAAAAAGAAATTCACTAACCTTTTATGTATGTTGTCGGATGGTGTGACATATTCTTGGCAATCACACATCTTGATAATAGCATCGACATCTTGTCTAGAGAGCTCGTTTATGTCTCTAATCTGCAAATCATACCTAAAATTTTTAATGTACAAAAAACTAGAAACATGAACAGAGTAGGAATTAGGACAATATTAACCTTATGAAGGAGTAAAGACTTTTTCTCTGCTGCTCTGTCAAGGGAGTCAGTCACATGGGAAAGAAGTGATGCAAGAAGCATCAATGTTGGTTGCCGCAGTTTTGTGGAGTTTTCAAAAGAATCATCTAAAACCTGTGGTGGGGAAAAGCGACATGAGTATTTGCTTATATTTTATTAAAACATCTGAATAATGAAAAGTGGAAAAAAGTGAAAGAGAGAAAAGGCTACAGAAGTACCTGTAACCTCAAGGAATTTTTGGTCACCAGAAAATATAAGTAAGAAGTCAAGCTGAATCGCAACTGAGACAATTTCACCTCTGATCCCTTCTGTCCACCAGAAGACGAAACAAAAGAAAAATCCATCAAATATACGAAACCAAGGAATGGATGATCAGATGCCAGTGACATACTACAATACTCAGCCATATACCTGAGTTACTTGTCCTAGTTGCGAGGATATAGGTTTACTAGGGGAAATGACGAAAAGCTTGCTCATCATATCAAACAGCCCTTGAACAAATCCATATTCATCATTCTCTTCAAAAGGCCAGACCTACAAGACAAGCGAACTCATTTTCTAGGAAGACACATTTAACTAGCTTGTGGGATTTCAGGGAACCCTCTTGAAGATGCAATAACAAAAACATGAGCAAAAGTCCTTCAATCAAAAAAAACTAAGAACAATATAGCACTCCAAAGAATTACCTTGCTCAGTATTCCTACTGCAAGGATAATTTGCTCCATCAATAGATCATCTGCTTGAGCAAAGTCTTCACGCAGAAGTTGGTCAAAAAGAAATTGATGTCCTTTGATAAACTCAATGACTTCACGAACAATTTTATTCCGCCCCTTTCAAACGTCCAGATAAAAAGAATAACTTATAGTTCGCATTCCAAGAAAATCAGGTTACCCAGAAAACGGACGACGACTTTTAAGCAAACAGAAAAATAAAAGAGAATAGGTTACAAGAAACCTAAACCATACAGATCAGGTACCCAGAAAAAAAACTAATAAGAACATCGAATGCTTATTAGAAAATAGATTGTTCTGTCTTGCAAACACACTGCAAATGCCAGCAAGTGATTTATCCTTATACAACTTGAACTTTCAAACACGAGTACTACTTATTAATTTTACTTGCTAGGGGCATCATAGATATACATATTAGGGACTAAATCAGCAATACAACAGAAATCTCAGTAACAACATTAAATTTCTACAAGAGAAACGCAATACTACTGATTTCCATTTTCAAACAAGCTGAACTCGATATTTTTCATTCAGCTCTGGAAGGTCTGTATAATTCTCACATAACCCTTCAAATAAATTAGAGTCAGAAGATGATAACTGTAAAGACCAAAGTACGCCTTAAACGATACTGCAATACAGTGTTACATTGGCAACTCACGTTCATCAAACAGGCAGATCAAGATGGAACAGCGTGTCATGAAAAAGATCAAAAAGGTCATGTAAAGAAAAGAGGCTGACCTCAAAAAATTCAGATGTCTCAACCAATGAAGTTAGAGCAAACACCAATCGTAGGATAGCAGTGATTACAGTTCGTTGCTTTTGGACATCATATCCTAACTCACTCTGAAGTTTCATATCGATCCGCCTCATATTTCCCTGGAAGGTTCTTTTGGACTTAAGCAGAGAAAATACTGATGTCACATATAGAAAACCTAATAACTACAGATAACATTTTACCTTGAAGCTGATAGCTCTGCATGAGGCAATATGTTCCAGTGCACCCATGGAGAAAAGAACCTGGCCTCCAGACTTTCCATACTTGTGGCTAATTCTAAGTAGCAATGCAAATTCTGCTTCTAGGGTACATGCTCGCTGTTGTGACTCCAGTAAATGTGTTCCATCCTGGGCCCAATAACATTATAAAAACACATGTCTGGATGCAAGTCCTCGAAATAGGTAAAAACAAACATAAATCATGTCTCAAAAGTATGTAACCTAGCAGCATAATAGTTAATAAGATTATAATCACCAAAACCTATTTCCATGAGGCAATATGTTCCAGTGCACCCATGTAAAATGGGGCATAACACACACAAGTTACCCAAAGTGTATTCTTTTCAGGTGAATCAGAAAGTCAAACAAACTGTTAATTGGCCCAATATGCCACACTTTAAGAAGATTTGACAAATTTGGGATTCTGTTTTGACGATCTTCTATATATAAATATACTGTGCACTCAAATTTGCATGCGTGAACTCGTACGCACTCTAATGCGATTTAATCCAGTGCTGCTGATTTATAGTCAAAAACAAATTATTTATGCACTATTAGTTACTAAAAGTTGCAACAATTAGGATTTCGTAGGAATGAGCTTACTAAAAAACATTCCAGAATATTCATAGCAATGACCACAATCAGTACCTCCGAGGAAATATACCTGGTAGGAGATATTACTAATGCTGACAAGGCAAGACCGTATGAAACCTCTGCTCTGAAGCTGACTAAGAAAATATCTCTCGTGATCAATACAAACAAGAGCTTCCAGCACATAAAGTGATATCGTTTTTCCAAACTCACTGCTTTGGCATGCATCCTTGATTACCTGGAATCCGTATTCTCAATGTGAATCGCTGAAAAAGATTCTGGCTCATATCGAGAGAGAAGTAATATTTACCAAATCCAAGATGCTCTGCGCTTCTTTCTTTATTATAGCAAAGTTGGCACGAGCAAGGTCAGCCTGTTCCTTGTCAATCTGAAAAAACAGAAAAAAAAAAAAGTCAGCATTAAAACATGGTCTGAACAAAAAAGCCTCGGCTAATCAGTAAACACATGCCTTCTGGATATCCAAATCTTCATCATCTTGCTCATTAAGCAACAAGAACTGCACGACTGATGTTGGCACATCCAAAGCAATCATATGCTGGCAGTACTGGAAATAGCTCAAGAGCAATGCATATTGGCTGATGGAGAAAGGAGAAAGTGTTACAAATTAGTAAAAGCTGAAAATAGGTAAGTTGGGCAGAATATGACTTACAATAACTGAAAATAGGTTATTATAAGAAAGTACAACTACAAGTAACGGAAATTAGAACCATACCGTCTTCTCAAGGATTCCGATGACTCATGCCTTAAAATTGCCATAACAAGTTTAAATAGAACTGAGTGGCAAGCACCAGTGGATAAATGTTTTACCATCATAACATCTAGACATGTCACGGTATCAGAATTCAAGGCACCATGAAACAAAAATCTATCATCACGAAGTTTGGCAATGCAGGTAAGAGCAACCTATTAAAACCTAAAGTTAGTACATGACAGCACATTTAAACAGTAGAAGTTACTCAAAAGCAAAAATGCACCTGAGTAAGTACAACCGCCATTTTTAATGAACAATCTGGAGAAGCAGAGGCACTAAGAGAGGCATCAAGTATCCTGCCAATGACAAGCGAAGAACAAGTCAAGCAATGTTCAAGAAAGCTTCAGGAGCAACTAACCTCTGGCACAAAGGGTACTCACCGGTACAAAATTTCAGACCTATTATCCAGAGAAGATATTCTTCTGCAAGCAGACACCTAAAACAAAAACATATGAAGCACAACTTAAAAGATAAATACATGGTTCCTTGAAAAGGGCACACACCCATAATACAAAGCTCTGAATTCTTTAAGAAAGCAATCAACCTCAACAATCTGAGACCAGCCCGCTAACATATGAAGTTGGGCAGCTTGCTCCTCGAGGTTTCGGTTATACTTCCACCCCCATTTCAACAGCTGTTGAACTGTCTCTCTAACTTCACTAAGTTCAGAAACATTTGGAAAACTATCCACTAGGGGAACTCCAGAATGTAGTTTCTAAAAAATAAAAGAATCAATCACCATAAGTATTTTAATACAGGAGAAACATTAATGTTTGTTGGAAAAAAAAGAAATGATGTAAACTATCGCAAGAACAAACCTGCCAGAGTTTGTTGCTGAAGGAAGATAGATCAATTAGGCGGTCACCACGCTCAGAATAATAGTATATGCTGCCGCTAGATGTACTACGGTTCTCAAGTATGTCCCCGACCTGAAATTAAAACTTCATATTTAGAGCAATATAGTCAATGCATACGTACAATCATATTTCTCAAGCCTTACCAGTTTGTCATACTTTGGGCTTGACACAATTTGAGGAAGCTGCATCGAAGCATCAGGAGATCTAAACTGAAGAATTTCAAGCAGCGCCAATACCTGAACAAATCCAAAAGGGCAAGCAAAAGTAAGAAAGCAGCATCCATGAACCACTTCAAGGCAGGAAATGATGACATGTACAACATTTTCAGAAGCCCAGTGAAAGAAACTGATGTTGCATGAAAAAAGGAGACATAATAATTTATTAAATACTACTGTTCAAGGATGATTAACTGTTGGGAAATGGTATCACCTTGCAGGGCAACATGGTGTTCGTGGGGTCAGTAAAGTTATTTGTATCATGCATGGATCATGGATGATCTCATAAAAAGTGGTAGACTCTCAGACCAACACTACACATGCCGCACTAATAAACATACTAACTAATAATCATTTGCACAGAACATCAGTAATGGTAGGGAGCTAAATGAAAAGGTACAGATAAACTGCGAAGTTGCCATACTCGCACAGTGGAGCATAAAACACTGGAGCTTCTAAACTCACCTTACTTTTGCTGATTGAACTAGCTCCAGCATAATCATGACCATCCTGAAGAGGATATATTGTGGAAGGAAAAAGTTCATTCGCTGCTTCAGCTACCTCCCGCCCAAAAAGATGAGAAAGTATGGTCTGACATGTCTCTAGGTGAGCTGAACTGCTTCCAGAACCAGTATGCAATGCAATAGCTAGGAGCTTTAACAGCCACGCTCTCTGGCAAACGTAGAATTTGAGAGAATGAGAAATAGTATCAATTGTAAAGAGGACTCTCTAACATTGTAATAAATTATTGATCATGGCATTGATGTGCTCATGGAATACATTCAGATAACGGAAACAATTACTAAATAAAAAAGAGAGAAAAAGGACCATTGCGTGTATACAGTATTTTAACCACAAGATAATAAAGCAAAACGGAAGTTGCATACAGATGCCATAGCAAGATAAAGTACTACCTACAGGAGTTCTAAGTCGCAATAAAAAGAAATAGCCCAGATATGTAGATTATCATTTTGTCGTCACGATGAACCAGCAAAAAGAAATATTGTATATGCGGTTACCATTTTGGACACAGGCTGAGTGGCAAAAAAACAGGAAAACAAAGCAGAAATTACTATGGTGGTCATAAATCTGCTGAGTGAAAAAAATTATGCAGGATAGGATAGGAAAAACAAAAACAAAATAGCCTAGGGACAATCATTTTACCTCAAAAAACTAATAATTAAAATANCAATTGGAGGAGGAGGAGAATGGAGTACTGGTGGTGGAGGAGGTGAAAATACAGGAGGTGGCGGTGAATGAACCGGTGGTGGTGGCGATGGAAATTGTGGCGACGGTGTTTCTTCTGTCGCCGGTGGTGGTTGAGGACGACGTTTTTTAATCGGAGAGGGTTCATGAAGATCATTTGTTACTGGCGGTGAATCTATTTTTGGTGTCTCCTTCACTGGGGGTTGTTCGGGTTCTGGTTTAGGAGTTTCTTTTGTTGGTGGGTCTGGTTTAGGCTCTTCTGGTTCTTCCTTTGGTAGATTTGTTTCTGGTTTATGCTCTGGTGTCTTTGATTGGTTAGGTATTGGCTTTGGTGATGGGTTTGAGCCGCCTTCTCCCACACCACCACCAACACACTTGTCCTTAGTGCAGTCTACAGGATGACTAACAACCGATAAACATTCTTTAGCTGACTTTTGTTTTGGTCTATTTTGCAAGCAGTTGCTTGTGTCATCAAATTGTTTTTCTTGGTTTGTCCCAGAAACACAACTTTGAGCCTCTCCGTTGAAGAAATTGTATGAAAATGTGAAGTTTGACAGTTTCGGTAACTTGCAAATACTATCTGTGACAAGTCCGGTGAGCTTATTGTTTGAAAAATCCATTTGTTCCACGTTTGCTAAACCCGACAAGCTCAACGGTAAACTTCCGACGAACCCATTGCTACTGGCATCAAACACAGTCACATTATTCAACAAACCAATCTCATTCGGAAAACATCCGGTAAGGTTATTGCCAACAAACACAATCTCGTTGAGGTTCTTCATGTTACCGATTGATTTTGGGATACAACCGCTGAATTTATTGTGCGCAAATGTCACAACAGAAGCAGTAGATTTTCCAATTGCCTCGGGGATGATCGACTCAAATCTATTGTTGTTCAAAAAAATGGCATCAAGATCCTTTTCAAAAATCTCCGGCGGCAATTTTCCTTCAAAATCGTTGTATCTTATGTCAAGAAATTTTAAAGATGGCCAAGAGAGGGAAATCGTTGGAAACGGACCGACAAAGCGGTTGTTACTCACGTCGAATTCATACATTAATGTTATCTTGGAAAAGCTTTTTGGTATAACTCCGCAAAATCTGTTCGAATTGACGTGGAACAAGGCCACATCTGTCAATAGGCCTAGCTCGGGTGGCAAGTAGCCGGCTATATCAGCATGGTTAATGTCAATACCAGCCACAACCATAGCGCTTGGATCATCAAGCGCTGGTGCACAAAAAATTCCTTTGTAAGAACAAACGTCTGGACCAACCCAATTACCCGCAGTATTGAATGGATCGGAGTATATTGCTTTTTTCCAAGCTTGAAGGGCAACATAAGCTCTTTTGAGGCGATTATTAGCAAATTTGAGTTGTGGATCAACTTCATACTCCATGTTTTCAGGAAGATCACCGTTTTCCGATAACGTTAAAAGTTGGCGTCTAGTAAGAAATGAGGCTTCTTCATCGGTGAGAGCCGTTGTGTAATATAAGAAAACGAAGAAGATGAAGAATAGAAGAAGGAAGCAGCCGGAAGGCTTCTCCATTGTTCTTCGGTTCATGGTGATGCAAAACCTTGGAAATGGCTCAATGGCTTGCTTAATAGATGAATGTTGTGGAAAGAAAGCCTATATCGAAAGAAAGGCAAACATAAACCATTGATTTTTCTTTTCTTCTAATTTTGGTATACTAAAAATAGCAAAATTTTGTAGCTAATACAGACCGTTGACAACGTCTTTACAAGTCTTTATTAATGATATAGTACTATAAGAAAATTTCCATGGATCAAATCAAGAAAACGATCCATATGGTTATGGTCCCTATTAAGAATGAATTATCAAATAATATGTTTTGTGAGATAACACAAGAATTGTTTAATTTGGAAAAAAAAATGGAGAGAAAACAAACAAATACTTAATCCTAATTTTTGTTATATTAATCAGCCTAAACTACCATCCTCTTTCCGTGATACCACGGTTACTGCAACATGGCCGAACCCATTTCGTGTTGGTTCACAGGGGCCACGGGGCTTGTTGTTGGTATATGTTAGAATGTGAAATATTGGATGTATAACTGCGATATAAAACGATTGATGGATCTAAAACGATTGAAAATTTAATTAAGAAAAAGTTAAATTCACGGATGATAGATTTGTTTTTTTTCTTAATTCATTAAATCTCCCAAATTATGGAAGTTTGACGAGATTATGAATATCGGGATACACCGACGATGTGAATGTAATCGTAACACTCGATACAAAATTTACGACCAAAAATTCTACGATATACTTTCGAGACTTACACGATGTGAGAAAAAAAAGAAAAACGAGAGGGATTATCGACAAAGTTTTTTGGAGGATGCGAAAAGTGCAAGAAAAAATGTTAATGAAACATTAAAACTCGTTTTGAGAGGAGAAAAATATGAATGATGTTAAGGTTTTGATTCAGTTTTGGGTTAGGCGGCACTAACGTGGATTGATTTCTTTTTTTTTCCAATATTTTTAAGCTATTACATAAACTCTCTCATTTATATAAGTAAGAGGTTTTTTTCCAAATTTTCAATATGGGATTTATAGTTTTTTATTTCTTTTTTTTTGTCATTAGATTACAATGTGTCGGTACAATATTCTAACATATTTAACACCGTTATATAAAAAAATGTAGAATCAAACTTCACACTTCTAAAATAGACGTAATGGTGGTGTAACCACTGCACCATTTCTTCCTTCTTTTTCATTTATTATTAACATTTCAACAAATTTTACCATAAGCAAATTTATTCTAAAAAGTTGTTCCAACAGTATAAACTCTACAGACGGTGGCGGAGTACATTGGGCCGTTGATGGCCCTAACGGAGAGTTTATGTGAACCGTTATGATCATATGGTCATAATTTCTAAGCCGTTAGATCTCGGTGTTTGTCTTTTGTCTTTGACAAACAAGTTCGCTTGAAAATCTTGATATTTCGATTCAACACTTTGTTTTGATCCCTATGGTTTGAACTCTTATGCTACCCGAACCATTTTTGTGTATTTATATTTTTGTATCTAAAAGTTTGTAGTAGATTTGACTTTTCAACATTAGCAACTCTAACAAATGTGTTGCATAAAAATAATGAGATTAATCTTGAGAAGATTAAAATCTTTTTAATTATATTCGAAATATTAAAATCTCTGGTTTTCCAAACCAATGTTTAAAGCATCATTCAACTGAACTAGTGATTTTGAACATTCAATCTCAATACCATTGTACTAAGTAATTAACACTCACTTGATAATCTTGAAGAAATTAAAGCAATTAACATACAAAATTATGTAAAACTCTTAATGATTTGATTCAACGGTAAACTCTTAATGATCTTTTAGTTATACTTATACACAAATCAATATCCAAAACGCCACGTGGCACGAAAACTACTAACTTTAATTCAAACAGAAGAAAGAAAAAACAAAACTCATCACATGAATCCAACAAGAGGAATGGAAACGCCAGCGTAACTATTCCGACCATTGCCTTGAACTGCCTGAAGCGTAGGTGAAGGCTTACGGAAAGCTTCATCTACTGATTCAGCCACGGTGGTGACGAAAACTAAGGCAAATTTCATCAGTTCGATGCAAATCTCCAGCTTTTGAGACACCATATTGTGTTTAATTAATTTGTATGAGAAAAATATAAATGCTTTTGTCTTTTACGCTTTTTGAGGTTTTTGTGTTTCTTCTTCTCTCTGTTTTCCGCTTTCTCGAGAACTCTTGTCTTTGTGAATATTCTTACTTGTAAAAGCCGAGTTTTATTTATATACACACATGCATCGATCCACATAATTTGTTTCTTGTGGATTATGATAATTTATTAATTGGTTGATTGATTGCCACGTGGAATTTTATGCGTTATATACTAATTTATTTTCAGAAAATGTTACGTCGTCCTTTAGTTTATACAAAGAGCCAACTTTTTTGGGGGCATTTCTTTAGATATATGTGGTTTGGGTGTGTATTAGTGTATGTATGTATGTATGATTAAGTTTGTTTGTATATACATTATCGTAGATTCGAGCATGCAAATAAAGTGGTACGTACGATTATAAGGAGGAATAATTATTAAAACTCGATCTAAAATTCAAAATATTAACTACACCAGGATATTTTTATAGCTAAATTATTAATTTCATCATATAAAACTAATATTCTTTTCTTATAAATACCTTTTCTGTTGAGAGAAATAATGTTTTTTTCAGCAAATAAAGAGCATTTAATTTGTAACGTAGTGAAATCTTAGGTTAATTATGATATTTATTTCAAATATGTTTTTTTATTATCGGCCCCAATAAATCACTATAATAATTTAATATTTTTGTATGAAAATTTAACAATTTCGTATGAAAAAGATGGAATCGAAATCTCTACATTTTTAAAATAAATATAACTATTTCACTGTTTACTCTTTTGTTTTGAATATTTTTTTTTTTTGCTAATCATTTGAAATGTGTTTCCGGAAATGTTATATCAATTTGAATGGATAAGGATGAAAATTTGCACCAATAGGACACGAAAACATTAAAAGACAATTTGATGTTCTCTTTATTGAAATTATAAATATCCTTGAGTGGACATAATACTTGTTAATTTCATCGATCCTCCTTTTGCAGTGTAAGGCTGACTAAGATAATGATTATACAACATATATATTCTAATCAGATGATGTAAGTTGATGCTTTATAGTAAGGAAACAAATTATTTTGATCAATATAAAATCAAAAGTGTTGGTCATAAAGTGAAATGAGAAAATGATTAATAAATAAAGTGAATCTAGATGTCATTAAGTTTGTGATATTTGCAAAGACAACATGACTTATTGATAAGATAAGCATTAAATTTTAATTTAATTGAGTAATCTATGGGAACGTATAGCACCTACTGAACATCTCGTTTTTAATTAGAACATATCCAACAATTTGGATGTTTTTTTTTAATATATTAATGATAATATTGATTACAAGAAAAAAAAAGTTGAAATAAGGGATCGGCTAAAAAACAAGTTCGAATTATTTAATTTTCTCTATTGATTTTCGGATGATCATCGGTAACATTTTTTTATACATTTTTAACTTATTAAATTTTTTAATATTCGAATCATAAATACTCTCGTTAATATTGTTCATAAATGATATACCAAAATGTCTGATATCATTTTCATAAAACCGAATGTTTTGAAAAATATTCGATAGTATCTTAATACAGAAATCATATATAATGCAAAGTTTGGACATCGAATATTTGGGCCAATGCAAATCAAATTTACTTGTTGTTTGGAATGCGAAACTAACTTCTAACAACAGCAAACAGATAAAAAAATGTAGAAAGAGAAGAAACTAATTAGCATATATATTGCAACGGGCAAGGATCATCTCCTTATTCATTAAATTTTCTTAAATTAATCATTAGGGCTTAAGTAAACAAAGCACCAAAATTAGCTAACCATATGTTTCTATGAGCCCATGAGAATAATGCCACGTGTCTTCGTCGTAGTTGTTGAAGTAACCTTTATGTCATGTCTAGTGGTGACGTTTAAATTTTTGTACCTTATTACCTAAGACAATTTTGAAAGTAACCAATAACGATATTCTAACACCTACAAAGCCATATCAACCCAACTTGGAATTTCTCCAAATATATCAATAATATTAAAATTTTGACCTATAGATAAAAATTTTTATAACGAACCATTTTCTATGAAATTGTTTTAATGAAATTTGTGGAATATATTTTTTCATCGATTTTCTTTGGATATTTCGGTGAGAAAACTAGATGTTTTCTTTGTTGTTTGTATTCCTTGTTTTTTGTTTCAATATTTGGTTAATCTCTTTTCTGAATCCAAACTTTTTTATTTTTAATGATATTTATCTATAACTAATAAACATTTGCTAACGCAAAAAGATGAAAATGTTTTTATTTTATTTTAGTAAATAGTAATTTATAGATTTTTCATAAAATTTTAACTAAGTAAAACCCTAAAACACCACAGTAAAAAATCTTATCAATAAGTTTATTAAATTAAATAGAATTTTTAGTATTTTATTTTTATGCAAAAACAGTTAACTCGATGCTATTTCTCTAAAAACATTGGATCAAATAACAGTGAGCTTTTTTAAATCTAATACACTTTAGAATAATAGCATATAATTAATTAGTTTTTTTTGTAAATTAAGAAATTGTCACCGTTATTATATAATTTAATCATATTCATATTCATAGTCAATTTTGTTTTATGTAAAAAGGAGTACAAGCATGTGTTTGCTCATATTAAGCTCATGATCGGGCCTAATGATTATTTAGTGAACTAGGTGATAACACGTCCGCGATGTATTTTATATTATTGTATTTTTTAACTATTTAATTCTAAAATATTTTTATTTTTTTAGTCATTGAAATCTTATTTTTTATCCTAATGATTTACTTTCAATCACAACTTTTAATTAATTTATTATAGAAAAATAGATTAAAATTTTCACTTTTAAATATAGAAAAAATTAACATCTAAAAATTCTATTATTTTTAACTATTTAAAAATAATTTTTATAATTTACATATTTCTAAAATAGAATATTCCACACTTAAATATGTTGTGAATGGTGTATTTCTTGAATTCTCTCCTTAAAAGGTATTTTCAAATTATTTTAACAATGCTAAACAAAAAAATACATTAGTTTTACCACAGACACATATTATACGGAAGAAATCGAGGTGAAGAGAAAAATATTTCAAAATTTTTATAATCATACTTCTTTGTCGAACAGAACCATTTCCAAACCCATAACTGTGTTGCATTTGTTAAAATTTTCTTATTTACAAAAATCTTCATCAAAATCGTCGAAAAAAACAAAAGTATGAGGGTGATAGTAAGTTTTTGATGTCATGATTAATTTTTATGGAATATGTGCAAGGTTTATAACTGATTGTATCATAGTTGGTGTTTTATAATATTAGTAATTGAAAATTATTATGATGGTAATGACTAATAAAAGTTGAGATGGTAGTATTTAATAATGGATGAGTTAGTGGTTATAAATTTTAATTATTTGTGCAAGTAAAATTTAATCGTCAAAATTTGTTTGAAATTTTAATAATTTAGAAATTTAATTTTATAAAAATGATTAATAAGTAATTTATATTTAAAGTGATGTGGATAAATTTGATAAGGTGTTAATTTTTTTTAAACTTGTTTTTTTTACTTAGATTGATAGATTTAAAAACCTCAATTAGCTAATTTTATTTAGTAAGATTCATTGAAGAAATAAATACATTAAGCTTAATACAAGACACATAAAATCACCTTGTCCTAACAATGTTGTTTTAGCAATTTGGACATGAGAATATTTTACACAAATTAAAAAGAGAACTTGAATATATATGGAGAATGGGTCCAATATTTTAGCTTTTGGATGTATGTTTTAGCTTTTGGTTCCACTTTAAAGCAATCTCACCAATATCTATATAGGTCCAATATTTAATTTTGAACTCTAATTACTTGTAATTTTTAAAAATTATTTTGGATCCTTAAATATATTAATTTTTATTTTTTTTGTTATGATTTATGAGCAAATGCGATCCTGGCATATATCTAGATACGACTTTTGATATCTATGTGTGTATATACAATAGATTTTACAAACCCGTCGTAGTCAGAAAGCTTATCAGCCATGTTACAGTAACTCTTAAAGAATTTCGGATAAGATTTTAAACAAACATTAGAGAAAATGAGTGGACAAATAGACGAGGTTGCAAAGATTTCTTTTTAACTTTTAGAGTAATTTTCCAAAAAGCATGTTTTTAATTATTTGTTTTAAATATAATATTATTTGTTTTAATTTCCTCCATAATATATACCTTTAAATAGCATATGTTAAATTTTTTTAAATCTATCATTTTAAAATTAAAATTCTAAAAATAACATAAATAATTATATAAAAATACTTGTTTATTGTAAATAAATTATACGTAAATTTAAAACATTAGGTTTGAGTTCATTTTTCTAATTTATGATTTAATTATTTTTTATTAAAATATAGTTTTAATACATTTAATTTTAAATTTGTGTTATTATTAGAAATTTAAACTATCTATTTTTGGAACAAAAACTTAAAATATGGTATTTTAAACAATTATCCTACCACAAATCCAATATTAAAACACTTTAAAACATTTTTCTAATAGGAAAAATCTAAACTATAAAATACAAAATAGTAACCGGAAAATAATATTTAAATTTTATTTAAATTTTATTTAAAATAATTAAGTAAATTCATATAATAATTCATACTATTTGAAATTTTAATTTAATTATGATAAAATTCTGAACAAAAACTTATAAATATATTATTTTAAAGTTTACTCATTTTTTTAAAATATTTATTAAAAATACAAAAAACCGGTTACAGTATAAAACAATGATTTTATTAAAATTTGTAATCTGCATGCTTTCTTTTCAGTAATTCTTGGAAACTAACTACTACTTTGGAATGCTTTACATGCAATAAATTAAATTACAAAAGGCGTAAAATATTTATTTTTCTGTTTGATTTGCATTTTTTTTAAACATCCCAAACGAAGTTGCTTTAATTGATTTATATAAAAGAATCCTCATGACTAAGCATCCAAACCTATATATGAATTGATTAATAAAGTCATTTCAAAGTATGTTAAAGTACATTTTTGTTAGTTTGAGATGCATTACTTGTGAAATGTATTCACACATTGACGTTGTCCATATTTTTTTAATATGATTTAAAAATAATGTGAAAATTTTGTTGGAAGAAATGGCTGAAATTGAAACCGATGGTTGGTAGAAAACAAGCAGTTTGCTATTATTGTTATGGTATTACCTCAATTTGTAATAGCAAATTATTTTTGATATAGACATATATTTTATGGTATTATCTCAATTTACTAAGCTCCCAATTATATAAAATCCCTTATAAAAAAAAATTTGAATAGTACCAGTTAAATTTTTGTTTCAATTTAGTATTTTAAATTTTAAATTACAAAAATAATACAAATTATTTTTTAAAAATATATATTTACATAAGTAAATTACAAATATAATTAAAATATTATTTTATATTTTTTTCTAATTTATAATTTAAGTTTTTTATTACAAATAAGTTTTAAAATATTTTAATATTAATTTGTGTTATTATAGAAATTTAAATTAATACCGTTATATTTGGAATAAAATTTTAAAAAGTGTTATTTTTATCAACTACGTAAATATTTTTTACTACCAAACAATTGAATAAAAATCTGGAAGAGAAAATTGAACAATAGTTTAGGGTCAGTTTTCTAAAATTATTTTTGGCATTTGCTCTAATTGATTTTTATTTAAATAAATTAACATATTTAAGAAATGCAAATATCATTTTATTATGTAAGAAATGCAAATCATTTTTATCATGTAAGAAATGCATCTTAAGAAGAGATAATTAAAATTAAAAATAATTTGAGAGAAGTTAAATACACAGTCAAACGTGTAAGCTTATTTTTCTCTCTTAAAAATCCATATTTTGCGCCAAGGCCTCAAAATATTTTCCATGTTTTGAAATTATTGGAAGAGTGAGAAATAATGAGAGAAGAAGAAATCAAATCAAAATAAAAAAGCAGAAACAACGTCAAAAACTCCACACTAGTATTATTGTTCACAACTGAATTCAAATTATTAATGCCAATAAAATAACTGTTGACAGATTTTTGTAGATTGGGAAGAAACATGGCGCAAATGCAGCGAGAAGAGGTAGAATCCGTTACGCAGGAGACGACGGAGAAGAAAGAATTAGACGGAGGAGCCGGCGGATCTTCCGTCGCTCAGGCGTCAGCATTCAAATTCAACGCTCAGGCACCAGAATTCGTACCGCGATCGCATACCACCACAACATCACCGCAGGTTTCTCCGATCTCCGGTTACTTTTATCCTTTCTTCCACTACAACGGAGGATGCGGCGCCGGCGGAGGGACTGGCATTGGTTCTCAGTCGTCGGATTGGATTTTTGTCGGAGGAGGAGATCCTGCTCAGCATCAACACCTTCACGATCCAGCTTCTGCGTTTTTCATTTCGAATCCGGCGGTTCAGTTTCCGGCGAATCAAATCTCCTCTTCTTCGTCGTCTAAGAATATGCTCTCTGACGATCTCCGCCTTAAGATCGTCAAACAGGTTTTACTTGTTGATAGCTTTGTTGCATTACATACATGAAACTTATCCTTAAAGTAATAAAAAATCGTTATGTCATGAGATTTAAACTTACAATTAATCAGATTTCTTTGTCATTACAACACACTAAAACATTCAACATTCTATTAATTAATTGTCGTAAATAATTGCACATGAAAGTTGAATAGATATTTTCCTTATCTAATAATTCAATAGAAACAAACAAAATTAGGTGATTAAGATTCATCAGTTTCTTGATTGACAAGAAATCTACTTATTGTTTCAAATTGTAATAGGTAGAGTACCAGTTCACAGACATGAGTCTCCTCGCCAATGAATCAATTTCAAAGCACATAAACAAAGACCCTGAAGGTTATGGTAAGCTTAAATTGTTTTGTTATTACAATCCTTCTGTTTTCTACAAAATCTTGTGAAGATGTTCAAAATGTCTGACTCTCTTTAAAACGGAGTTCCCATATCTTATATTGCTTCGACCAAGAAGATCAAGGCTTTGACCAGTAACCACCACTTAGTTTCATTGGCTCTACGCTCCTCCTCAAAGCTTGTAAGCTTCTTTCGTTCTTTATTCTCTCGTTACCACCAAATTATTGTAAGATTTGATTTAAGTAATACTGAGAGATTTCTGAACATATTAAAGGTTGTGAGTGAAGACAGCAAGAAAGTTAAGCGTACAAGTCCATTTACTGATAGAGACAGGGAGGAATTGCAGGTAATTTTAGATATCATGAAAAAAACTTCATTGTGTTTATAATCATATATATCAAGTTTCTGCTTTTGTCTATTCGTTTGCAGGCCCGGACTGTTGTTGCAGAGAATTTGCCAGATGATCATTCTTACCAGAACCTTGAGAAGATCTTTGGAGTTGTTGGAAAGTAAGGAAGGCTTTTACTTCCACTTAAACATGTCTTCTCTGGAATCAAATTACCAAAACAAAACCTCTTGATTTGTTTCAGCGTCAAAGCGATTCGTATCTGTCATCCTCCAGAAACCAACTCATCTCGTCCAAAAGGTGATTTCTTGATGAGCAACAAAGTAAGTACCTTTCTTTTTCTAACTATATTTTTTTTCTGTTCTTGAGCTTTTTTCCCTTAATAAAGAGCTTAACATTATTCATCTTGTTTTAATCCAAAGATTCACGCGCTTATTGAGTATGACAACACTGTTATTGCGGATAAAGCTGTGAGTAAATCTTTCCCTTTCAAAAATTTATCTTTGATTCAAATCTCTGTGTATTAGTTTCGAATAAGTAGCAAATGTTGTTGGTCTTTATTACCAGGTGGAGAAGCTGAACGATGAAAGAAACTGGAGGAAAGGACTTCGCGTGAGGCTGCTTCTTAGATGCTCGGTAGTTTAATCACACCACTCTTTCTCTTCTTAATTCACATCTCTCTCGAAACGCTCTAAGATTTGTGTTTTAATCACAGCCTAAATCAGTCCTGAAGAACAGAAGAAACTTCGAAGGCATCCTCATAGATGATGAGATCCCTTCTTATGAATCAGGAGAAGACTCTCCACGTCTCCATTTAACCGAGTCGCATCTTGATAACGACGTCAGTGTTTTGCTGCTTAAATCCCCACAAAAATCTTTTTCCAAACAAATTAACTTTTTTTTCTTGATCTGCACGTTAGGGCGATGAGAACAATGTTGGTGGACTCTGGGGAAAAGGGAGAGGAAAAGGACGAGGAAGATCTCCGAGAAGCTACGTAGGAGGAGGAGGAGGACGTAGCTTCGGGATTGGGCTCGGAGTCAGCCTCGGTTCAATGTCACAGAGCTTGGGCACACACGAATCATCGTCTCCAAAAACAGCAACGAAGGGACCAAGAATGCCTGATGGAACCAGAGGCTTCACCATGGGACGTGGCAAACCTAACATTCTCTAAATAATTTCCCTAACACCATCACGACTACTATTTATATTATTCTTTTATTATATATAGAGGTTAACAAAATAATAACCCATGGTTTGGTTTTCTTAAGATGGGTTCACAAAAGCAACCAAGAACATCACTTTGGGAGGAAGAAGATTGTGTCTGAAACTATGATTAAGTTTTCCTTTTGAGGTTTTTGCTCTATATATAATTTTCTTTCATTATTTTTGATTCCTCCAATTTGGGTGATTTCTTTTTGTATGTTTTGATATATTTATTTTGTGAGATTAACTGAATAATGAAGGGTTTATAGCACATGACAATTAGATATTATATTCATGCTTCTAAGGTTTTCTTGTGGAATAAAATTGAGTGTTGATCCAAACTTTGAAAAATGATAGCATATTAGAGAAACTCATAAAGAGTAGGGCGGTAGACAAAAAAAGAAGGTAATTATGCGTTATGGTGACAATTTGTCTATTAAGTGCAAATTTTCTAGATAAATAAGTATTTTCGATTAGTTAATGGGGTTACATAATCATGTTTATCTAACTAAACTATTCTTAAACAATCTCTCTTTATGCCATATTAATTTGTAGTTACTATCACATATTTGGAACATACCTAAATACTTTTTTCTTCATCCATCCATAAATAATATCTCCTATAATTTCTGTTTCTGAAAATCACCGGTTCGTTTCTCTCCCGTCGTAAAGGCCTCTCCTTTTCTTTCCCTTCTACTTTCCAAGCCCCGACCCGCACTTCAGTAACAAGAGCCGTGACGGCGGAGAAAGTGGAAGAGGAGAGAGAGTAAGAGCGTCACCAGCACTCCTGTCCGTCAGCTTGCGCGTACTTTCCAGTTTCCACCCTCCGTCGCCAGCGAAACACATACGGGATGTTCTGCGGCGGACGAAAGGGAAGAAGGAGGCTACTTTGCCGCAGCAGACGTATGGTTGGACAAAAGATTTGGGTTCTTGAAGGAGATTCAGAGTAGAATGGAATTATGGGAGGAGATTGGAAGAGGGCATTCTGGGTACACAATTTTTCATGTTCACCAATGCAGAGCACAAAGATCAGGAGGTTGCTGTTAAAGTCATTTTTTACGAATATACTTTATGAATTCTCAAGTTTCCATCTTAAGTTTTTAAAGTCATCCCATGGAGAAAGAGGGGGACTTTTAGTTTAAGTTTAAGAAAAAAAGGAACTTGGAAAGAATAAAGTTTTGGGCTTTGTGGTGGCAATTATAAAGGTAAACGCTTTAGGCAACAAACACAACCATTAGTTATTTGTCTGAGACAAACTAGTAACCAAAATTTTTGAATCTCCAAACAACAAGTCTATAAAAAAAAATCAAATCTAACAAAACTCTACTTTGATGTGTGAATCAGACAGAGGCTTAAAAACCCTTCCATGATGATGATCAGTCTGTTCAAGTCTCCTAAGAATAGATGTTGGAGTCGTTGTGGTTAGCATATCCTCCACTGTTGTAACCTTGTCCTCGTGAGTATCCTCCATTCCATTGCTGCCCTGTGTCTCCTCTCCACTGTCACGAGTTCAACACATTATGAAATTTAGAGAGAAATATATGGGATTCATCAAACATGCTACATGAAGACAAAAACAACACATTCAGTTATGCGGCTTATAAACCATGCCCGTCATGGTTAGATTCTAGTTTTGTCCTGGACAAGTTGAGAAACAAGAGCACTTGATGCCCTCAAAAGTAAACAGAAGAATGAGACGAAGTTGTTTGCATAACCATTTTTGAAGTCCTACGAGATTGGGGGCCAACAAAAAAATCATGTAGAGATCTGACCATGTTCAGGAAGGTGACCATGTTCGGGAAGGTGACCATGTTCTACCACTTGCATAAGTCGAAAGAGAAAAGGAGGGAAGGTGCTTAGTGCTAACCACTGACTTTAGTTTTTAATATGTTTCTAATATATGCTTCGAAAACCAGTATTAACAAAGTTTTACTCTATACTGACAGAATGTATTACCTGCTTGTTGGGGCTTCTTCCCCACGAGAGTCTGACAGTATTTTTGCCGATGACTGTCCCGTTTAAACTTTGGATGGCATCTTCAGCATTCTTTCTGTCAAAACCAAAGACAAGTCTGCTTCTAAATCACCCATTTTCGCTATTAACACACTATTGGCAGATGAAGACCGCACCTATTATCAAATTGGACAAACCCACATCCTTTGCCTACTGGGATCTTCACTGAAACAACCTCACCAAAATGGGAAAAAGGTTGTCCGAGGTCTTCATCAGTAACATCAGGGTCAAGGCCGCCAACGAATATCTGCAGTAGAAATAACTAAAAATGAGCAAGCAAGACAACATAGAGCTTAAATAGTGCTAGCACATAAATGAATATGACAACTCACTGTGGAGTTATTTGATTCGCCATCAGACTGTAAACCATTAGCCATGGAACCATTTGCTCCGTGTCCACCAGCCAGTATCAGAGCTATTCCAATGAAAACATAAAACTTTATAGTTCAAAATCTTTGTTGAGCGCATCAAGACTCATTAAGTTGTTAACTTTAAAAACCTATGATTAAAAGCTGGTTCCCCTCTAGCTTAAAACAAGTAAACTTAATAGGAAAATTCAGAGAGTAAAGCTAGTGAAGGATGTTATTGCTGATTAGTAACGGCTCTTTAGTCAATAAAATGTCACTGTCTACCTTGTGAAGAATGTTGTTGCTGATTAGCAGCCGCTCTTTTGGGGGTTGCAATATTTACGCGCATTTGCCTGTTTGAACAGAAAGCTCCATTCATTTCTGTCAAAGCCCTTGATCTCTCATTTTCATCGCCAAACCTAACAAAACCGTAACCTTTGGACCGGCCAGTGTTGGAGTCCATCACAACTTTCGCACTTGTGACAGAAGGATATCTACCAACAAATAGTTCTTGCAATAATCTGTCAGTCACATCTGGTGACAAATCTCCAACAAATATCGCTAGATCTGGACCATTTTCTACTGCTCTTTTATCACCAGTACTGAAAGATGCCCAGTTTAGACGGAAGGGCTGGTCCGAGTTTGGCATCATTGAACCGTTAAAGTTCTGAAGAACTTCTTCAGCTGCAGCACGTGAAAGAAATTCAACAAACCCATACCCTTCTGACTGACAAGTTAGTTTGTTACGTATAACTTTCACAGAAGAAACCTGAGCACCACAAAACAACAAACCTCAGAGAAAGAACATCAATCCGTATCAGACAAGCAAAAAAACGGCAAAAAAAACGGCAAAAAATGTATATGTTTAAGTTAGATCATGATAAGTGAAAATATTAATCTTAAAAATGAAAAGATGGGCAATTATATGGAAGTGCTGGTCTCTTTACATGCTTTATGTTTTCTTTTTACCTTACCAGAAAAGTTCATCTAAGCGTGGCATGGTTCTAAAATATTTCTCGCCTAATGAAATTTGAAATTGTCCTGTCCTTTTCAGGTCAATGCTATTCTCCATCACCCTAGTTGTTTCTACGACGAATTCAACAATCATGAGATCTAATCTAATTAAGCAGCTTTTTTAAATCAAAGCGAGAATTTTGCCAAAACGTCATTGACTTTATAAAGGATCAAAACAAAAATCAAGAACATGTCTAAGATCTGCAAATCAATCACTTTCAACCACGTAACAATTAATACGTTGGAACTTGTTTCTCTGAATCAGAAGATTCAGAACAAAGGACCAATGAAGAGAAAATCGAGATATATACCTCGGCGATGTGAGAAAAGCAGTTATGTAGATAAGTCTCATCCATCCAATGAAGAAGATCGCCGACCCAAAGAGTCTTGACATCGTCTCCAGATCGACGCTCTTGTAGCTTATGTTGTTGCTGGTACTGATACGACGACGCGTATTGGAGCTGAGGATGGTGCTGATAATGACTATGATTGTAAGGAACGTATTGGTGAGGATACATCATCATCTGTTGCTGCTGCTGCATCATCATCATCGCCGCTCCGGGATACTGCATGGCCGCCGCCGCCATCCATTGTTGCTGCCAGTGCGGCTGCTGAGGCGGAGGAGTCGTTTGCTGAATCGGCGGCGTGGCTCCGGAAGTTGCCAACGCTGAATCAGAGCCGTTGGGCGTCTGCATCTTATAATTGATGCAGTTAAATCCTATCCGATCTAATCTCTAGATATGGATTAAACCGCCACCGAGTAAGATCTCCAAGAATGAATTGAATCTATGGGTCTTGGGAAGTGGCTGAAACGTGGGGCCCAGTTTCGTGCCGTAGCCGGATTTGAGATCGACGGCTCCGATTCCACCGCACTTACATTTATTTATCATAGGGTTTACAATTAACTGAGTTAATCAAAGCTTACGAGGATTCGGTAATATTCATTACGTATTAACCATTTTCTAAGAATGGATTATCGGTAAATGAAGTTTTAAATATCTGTTATAATTCTTACATTTAGTATAGTTTCCGGCACGTGATCAAATAATTATATAGTAAAATCAATGATAATTTGCTGTCAATAATAAAAACATTTTCCGATTTGCTCAAAAACCCAACCAATTACATTTTGTATACTAAAAACAATACTATTTAAAAAAAATAAAGTTCGAACTAGCTATATATACACATGTGCTTATTTATATTCTGTTGTTCGAAAATGGTAGTTGCATTTGTAACACTTTGTATATATTCACGAGGGTATTATGTTCGTTTAAAGATTATCTTCTGTGGCTTTTTATTTTTACCTAAATACATATTTTGTCTCTCCTTAATATTTCTCTTACCATCAAATTGTTGAAACTCGAGCTTGTAAATTTGAATTAAAAATAATAAAAGCTATAATATTTACCTTTCCTATTCCAGTACTCCTTTTTGTATTTCTTTTCTTATTTACAATAAAAATATAGCACTAATTATACAAAAGTAGATAGTTTTTATCTAATCATATTTTATTATATAAAGGTAATGTAGTGCGTAAGAATTCAAAATGAGAAGACACTTTAGTAGAAACCAAAGAGAAATAGTAAAAATGAGAATCACAATTGTATTATTGTAAAAATTGGCTAATTTAGAGAGCCTTTTTGACATGGAAAAAGTTGGAGCGTGCATTGTTAGCTGCATCAATGTCTTCTGCGGATGCTACAGCCACCGCGACACCTTTGTCTCTAACCACATCTATTGCCTCTGCGAAATCCTTGAAGTCTTTCAAACTGTGGTTGGATCAAACAAACAAAAAGAAACATTAAAAACTTATATAATAACATATGCTAAAACATAAATAACTTATGTCTTTAGTTAGACCTTGTTGTTAATATCTCTTCACGCTTTCTTTGTCGTTCTTCGTCAGTTACTCCAAGTAAATGCCTCAATAAACTGGAGGAAAGAGATTTTAACAATTTTGATTCAGAATCCATTATGATCGTCAAAATAGCCAACAAAGATAGATGATATTTTTACCTGCTATAACCTTTGGCGTCAGGTAATTGGTATGAATCAACATCACCGATGGTTCCAATAATGGCTTTAGTGAGTGTCTCTTGATCCACATCAAGGCCACGTAAGAAATCTCCAGTTCCATCATATATGTCAAGTGTCTTCAACAAGTTTGGATCCCGGTACGATAAGAAGGAAAATACTCCTGAAATCCAGAAGAAACAAAAAAAAAGATTACATACGTTGGGATAATTAACAACTCTTTGCATTCAAGTAAGAAAGTCAAGCAAAGCAGTGTTTACCTGAATGTGAATCGAAATCACAGAAACCTCCATATGCACCACCACTTACGCGAACACGATCCCATAACCATGTATTGCTAATATGTTTTGATATAACATATGCACTGCCATCGAGCTCATACCCGGTTCCGTAGATGTTACCCGCTTTTCCAACATAGTTTACCTGCAACAAGAGTATGAAAACGAGTTAACTATACAAACCCAAGCACATTCTATTTAAACGGTTTTCCCTTTTTTTTACCTGTGTTGGTATTACAATAGCTTCGTTTCTCAGCGGAAGTCGACCATCCCAAGTGACAAGCCCACCAGATGGGTTTTCAGGGAGTAAATCTAGAAATTTCTCAACAGATTTTTCGATGTTGTTGAGAGACTTCCCATCAGCAGTTAAATTAACTATGCAACCATTCTTGGCAAGGAGAGATCTTCTGATCTCCTCAAGTGACGATGAAATCCCTTCCCAGTCTTCATCAACTTTCTTTTCAAGAGTTTGTAAAAATTCTAGATAACTACAGAAACAGAGATGCTCAACTTTGTTACGTTCTTTTAGTCCCAAAAGAAGGAGTATAAGAGAACCACACTAAAATTTGAACAAAGTTCCTTCTCATACCGCCATGTTCAGTAAGATCAATACTAAAGAGAGAAGGGGATATATAAGCAAAATGGTAGGCCAAAAGTTAAATAAGATCCTACCTGAGACCACCCATTTGTTCAGACATCCATCCAGCAATGTGCAACATTGCATTCATCCTTGCCGCAGCAATTCCATGACCACTTCCCCTCAATCGATTCTGCATTGAATGTGAAATGATGTTTATACTACTACTACTACTACTACTAACAATTTCCACTTAACATGCAAAAAGCACAAAGAAAAGCCCTACTAGTACCTCCATCCGTGCTCTGCTTTGAGAGACAAACTGTTTAAACCTCTGCTGATCCGTGAATTGGACCTCTTGTAACAAGCAATTCATCTGCAGAAGACAAAAAACAATGAAGATAAGAGCCAACCTATACTTTTGGGACTTTCATTGCAAGGGAGTTGAATAAATGTCTAGTCGGAACATGATTCCAATTCATGAAAGGTACGAAAAAATTGCAAAGTTCATCTATCACCCTATTGCTACTATCTGCTTCTATTTTTAGATTATATTATATCTGATCAGACAAAACCACTTTTCCATAAGCCAGAGTTCCTAGTTAAGATATAGAGAAAGCATCAGGTACTTCTTAGAGAAGGATGATACACGAGAAAGAGATGAGAGAGGCAGCTTATGGATATTGAAAAAAGAAGAAATAAAGAGGAGAGAAAGTGCAAACAAATGGGGCCATGCAGCAGAAATTAACAGCTTCACAATATCTCTTGGAGACCCACGACAACAAGATCAATCAGATATAGACTACCCATTCCATGACCCAAAATATAGAAATCAAGAGAAAATGCAACACGTTAAGGGATGTCAAAGACCAAGTACCAGGTTAAAAAGGTCTTCAGCACGTCCAGCCATGGATTTTCCACGTACTATAATTTTGCTGCATGGTTCATCTTTACCCCTCACAGATGATGTAAGGGGGTAAACTGATATCCCCCCGGTTTTCCTTCCAATCAACTGATTAAGTTGCACAAAAGTCAAATCTTTTGTTCCCATCTCCAATAATGATTGACTGTCACAAGACAATATTTTCAGAGTTGCAGTTTCAATATAGCATGAAGCAACACATTCGCTATTACAACTGTAAGTACTTCGTAAAATGGGAAATTTCATATGCCTTTCAAATTGAAAACCATGAATTACCTTGATAAAAAATCACATCAGCAAAAGTTAACGTTGTTTTGCGTGAACAAAAAGCTAAGAACAAATAGCATGCGATTTCTGGAGAAACCAGAAGGCCAATCAAAGGAATAACAGAAACTACAAATTGTGAAGAAAAAATAGCCTTGGAATCTGATACAGAAGTTATCAGGAAAGTAAGTTGTCTAGAATTGCCTTCAAACTGCCAGATGGAATAGCAAATCATCTGAGCAAAGAAACTTAAAAGAGAGCCTGAATAGAGAACAGATACGGAGATACTCTTCGCCAAAAAAGAAAGAAAATAATGACATGTTATATGCTTTATTATGCCAGATGTCAGCTAAATTGGTTAGAGATTCAATTTGGAGATCTAGCGTCAATATCCAAATATACATTGCATGACAGAGAATCTAGCAACATTCTTCATTTAGCATTTCCACCATGCACATTTCTGGAAAAACTTAGTTAAAAACTCAAAGGAAAATCATAAGAAAGCCTAAATCATACCAGAAAAGTGGTACTAGTGGAAGAAGGTCATGTTTCAGCGAACCCATATCAAAGACTACTTCAGTGTAGATAATATCATTTGTGAATAGGTCATGGCGCAAAACCTTCACACCATTAATATCTCCAACCTATTGTTCACAATTTCATGTCAGTAAAATTCGCAAGCTTGGAAATGCAAGCAAATACAACAAATGCAAAGAGCAAAATGATTACCTCAGTGGGAACATAAGTAGGTTCTTTTGGAATGTCATCCAAGTTCAAACTTGGGACGCATCTCAGTGCTTCAGGAGGGTCAGGAGTTTCTTGTTTCAATCTCAGCTCCTCAGTAGCACGAGCTAGCTCTGCAAGATCTTCCTCTGTCATACCAGCTTTAACTTTTTCCAAGATATTTTTCTCTTCCACTTCATCTTGAGAAGCTTTTTCCGGATCAGGCTGAAAACAAAGTTTTTAGCACAAAGCTATAGAAAGATTTTATAGCAGTGAGAAACTTAAAAAAAGAATATAGAAACTTTAAAAGAAGAATACCTGCATCTCTATGGTAACACGATGCGAGTTGTTCAATATAAACTGCTCTATTAGTGGGGAAAAGACAGCCTTGGATCCCTCCTCAGTTATTCTAGTTTTCAGAGCCTTCAAAGGTTCTGTATACTTTAATGGCTCAAAAGGATCCATATCGTATATCCATTTCGCCTAAACAGCGAATAATCAAAATAAGAAGTGATACCTAAATAGACAGACACGCAAGCATAAATTGCATATACACTTACCATAGATTGGAGCATAAGTGATAAACCACGAGGGAAAGATCCTGTGTTGTTTTCCCTCAGAGAAAACTCAATTGTATTCATGGATGCCTCCACAGCATCATTGTCAAACCCTTCTTCTGCCAACTTTTTCAGAGTATTCATGATTAACTCTTCAACCTTTTGAACATTATCTTCAGACACACCTTTCAAACCAATACTGAATTGGGGCTGCAAAAGTTCATCTGACATCCCACTACTGACAAGAGCTTCTCCTAAACCGCTTTCCAATAGGATTTTTCTTAGTGGTGAAGCAGGAGTTCCCAGCATAAGATGATCCAAGAACCCAAGTGCAAGCTGAGTTTGCAAGTCCAAGGGCTTCTCTGACAATAGCCAGTTAACACACAACATGTGCTTCTTTTTAAGGTCACCATCTCGACCAGCAGGATATTTCTCAACTACTCTGATAGGCTCAGAGAATAGCTTTTGAGGTTCAACCTTTGAACTATCTCGAGATGGACTTGCTTCGAACATGTCCAAGTATTCTGCACGTAAAAAATGCAGAGATACGATGTACTTTAAATCTACATAGACTAAAACTCAAAATAATAAGAGGATTATATCTAATATAACAACTAAAAAAGGAGATATCACTCTTTACCACTCAAGACACGGAGGCGATGAACTGGATCATCATCTCCATAGAACCAAATCCTGGCATTGCTTGGGTGATAATACTTACGGTGGAACTCCTAAAGTTTTCCGTAACAAGAAAAATATATACTATGCATCAGAAGTTATGCATACCATCAAGCTCCTATAGCAATATACTAGCATAAAAATTTGATTTTTAACAAACCTTGAATTCCTCGAATGTCAGCTTAGGTATAACTTTTGGATCACCTCCACTGTCAACACCATATGTATTTTCTGGGGATAAGGCCTAATAAAGTGAAGGGTAGTAAGTGACTTCATCAGAACCACTGTACGGAGGAAATATGATCTCAGATTTTCTAAAAAGGTTTTCAGTAAGTGCCCAAGCCGCATTTTCTAGAAAGATAGGTTAATATTTACAATGGCTACATCATTTACTTGATTAATAATGTCTGAGACCAAAATATTAAAATTCAGATTCAGAATCTCTAGAAATCCAAATCTAATACAACAATGCAAATATGAGTATGTAATACATGTGGATTAGAATCAGAGAATAGCAACTGCTAAAATAATTCAGCATCAATTGCACCAAAAAAAATAATGAAGAACCCACTACAAAAATTTACTCTAAAGATATTTCTTGAGAAACTGTCAGCTATAGTAAAAAAAACCCAAAAACTTGCCTGTTGAGCAACTCGCCCTAAAATATTATCAGGCTGTGAATATACACCTTTCATCTCATTGAAAACAACACCTGAAATCAAGCATCAATGATGAGATATGATGAGTATATGAAGCAGTAGATAAACAAAAAGATAACATCGATGCCAAGACACTACAAAAGTAAAGGAAAAGAACTCTAAAATGGCATCCATGGTAAATAAAACCTTTGTAAGATATATCTTCTGAGGGATCATTAAGCTCATAGTGCCAGCCCTCTTGCTGAAAAGTGTGCACGTCATCCACACACTTGGGGAAGAAGACAGCATCCAAATATACATCGACGAGATTGTAAAAATCCTACCATAGATATTGATGAAATGTGAGCAGGCAAAACATAAACTTAGATACCAAAAACAGAAAGCAAAGAGGTTTAAGTCCTTGATGGCAACAAAAGAAGTACTTTATATTTGGATGATTGTACCTTTGTATTTGTGGAAGCAACTGGGTAGCAGGTCCTATCAGGATATGTGAATGCATTTAGAAAAGTATGCAAGCTTCCTTTGAGTAATTCAACAAATGGCTCTTTTAGCGGGTACTTTCTCGACCCACATAGAACACTGTGCTCTAATATGTGTGGAATGCCAGTGGAATCCTTCCTGCATTAACAACCAAACAATAATCTAAATCGCTTCCATTACAAGTTTTGCAGACCCTAACTTCATTTCACTTTGATAAGGAGGTTGCCCTGTGAGGCGTTCAGAGTTTTGATAAGTTGCCCAAAAAGTTTGTATGACTAATCCTAAAACTGCGACCTTTGGTAAGCAGTAAATTTGACCATTGACTAATTAACCTCCAAGAGTGAAAATCTAGCTACCAGTTCCAATTCCTACCTAGTGAATATTCAAGTCACCTATATAAGAAGACAAAGTTATTTTGAACTGAACTTACGGAGGAGTCCTGAAAACAACGCCGAACACCTTGTTCTCATCCTCATTTGACACAGACATCACCTCGCAGCCAGTTTTCTTGTGTTTGAAGAGAATCGCCTTTGACTTACACTCTGAAATGAATTCTTCCGACACTTTCACAAATCCAAGCTTTTCAGCCTCATCTTGACCTACATCTGAATCCCAACAACAGAAAACGAAATCAGGCATCAGCGGAGGTTTCACATGAAACCATTTGTTTAAAAGCCTACACAAAGCATGAGAAGAAAAAGGCTCCACACCTATCTACGAATACAACCTAGCCCAAAGTAGAAACCATATTTTTACAAGTGGCACAAAGCACAGGAGATATTTCGAATGTTCTGAGTCTTGGGTGTGAAATTGGTAACACAGCATCATCAAAGAGAAATAATCTGAGTCTAAACTAAGAGAAGAAACCATCCAATATTAAAAACATCGACAATCAGACTTTGCATAGAAAAAAGTGAAATTTAAATCCAAATCTCCACCAGGATAAGATGGTGCAGGTTGTGTGGCGACGGCGCGAACAGAGAGGCGAGAGAACTGCCCATTGACACCGCGACCTGCGTCGGCGGGTATTTTCAATCCTCTTCGTAGCAAAATACGTCTTCCCGCAACTGAAGGAGAGGAAATCCGGCGAAAGTTACGACCGGGGGTACGGAGAGTGGCCGTAGACGATGACAGCGACAAGTAAGAGCGAGGGAACTGGCGAAAGAAGCGAAAGAAGAGAGAACCCGAGCTGAGCGAAGCGGAACAAGAAACAGTTCCAAGCATGGCTACCGGAAAATATATCCCGGCGAAAGGTACTGAACGGATATGAAATAAGGAGCTGCAAAGATCAAACCCCACGGCAGGAGGTTTTTATCCTAAGGCGAAAATAAAATAAATCATTTCTTGTAGAACACACATAATTATTTTTTATTCTCTTATTTTTCTCAGGGACGTGAATTCCCTATTTTATCCTGTAAGAAGACACACATTTAAATCTCCCCATTTTACTGAATCTTTAATTAGTACATAATTTAAGTCGGGACAAAAGACTGAAAGAGAGGTTCGGCTTTGCAAGAAAGGAAACGTGGTTCTCGTATAGCCAAATGTGTTACTCCATATCGGAAATATCCCGAATGTTTTCTTTTCGTGATTTTTGTTGAGAAAGTCAACTATTTCTGCCGAAGAAAATGATTATTTATGAACGTTTACGTTTGTCGATTTTAGTAAGTCGGCAAACTTTCTCTATAAATATGTATGTTTATGAAATAATTTTCTCTCTTCCTTCTTTCTCTCTTCTTCTTCTGTAAAAATTTATAAAATTAATAAAATCAGTATAATAATAAAATCTCTATATCTCGATTATTATTCAACACGTTATCAGCACGAGTGTTTCTACCATCTACCTGAGATATTAAAATAAGGTAAAATTCTATTTTATTAATACATGTGTATATTATATGGTAGGTTCTGTCTCCTAAATTATATGGTAGACACTGCCTCCTGAATATTATATGGTAGGCTCTGCCTTCTAAATATTATATGGTAGGCTCTGCCTTCTGAATATTATATGGTAGGCTATGCCTTCTGAATATTATATGGTAGGTTATGCCTTCTGAATATTATATGGTAGGTTATGCCTTCTGAATATTATATGGTAGGCTCTGCCTTCTGAATATTATATGGTAGGCTCTACCTTCTAAATATTATATGGTATGCGTTGCCTCCTGATTTATATGGTAGGCCATGCCTCCGGAAATTATTTTAATTTATGTGTTATTATATTCACTAATGTTTTACAATTTTATTATAAATTAATTTATGTCATCATTATGTTTAAATTCTTAAAACTAATTATACATATTTATTAAATATATATATATAATAATAATAATAATAAATTAAAATCTATACCCAAAATTTTATCATGATTATTTCTTAAAAAATAATTATAAAATAATTTTTATAAAACTGATGTTTAACACATTGTCTTATTATGTGTATAGTTATAATGTCAAATTTGACAAAACTCGAGATAGCTGCCCTTGATATATCTGGAAAAAATTACATGACATGGGCAGTAGCTGCAAAAATGCATTTAAAGGCAAAAGACCTTCTTGACACCATCGATAGGTCGGAAACAA
The DNA here is from genome assembly GCA_018901945.1 of Pugionium dolabratum. Lineage (NCBI taxonomy): Eukaryota > Viridiplantae > Streptophyta > Magnoliopsida > Brassicales > Brassicaceae > Pugionium > Pugionium dolabratum. Next base: position 201,905 of record JAEVFF010000426.1, read on the forward strand.
TATCCGATGAGAAAAAAGCAAAAGCCATGATATTTTTATGCCACTATATCCATGATGGTTTAAAAGATGAATATATTACAAAAGAAGATCCTGCAGATCTTTGGCAATCACTAAAAGATAGGTTTGATCACCAGAAATATGTGATCTTACCAAAAGCCAAATATGAGTGGTTAAACCTCCGGTTTCAGGATTATAAAAGTGTAAGTGAATATAATTCCGCGTTGTTCGGAATCATTTCTAAGATGATATTATGTGGAGAAAAAGTAAGTGATTATGATATGATTGAAAAAACTCTCCAAACATTTCATCCTGGAAATGTAATCCCACAACAACAATGTCAAGCAAAGGGATATATTCGTTATTCGGAGTTAATGCAAGTTCTCCTTGTTGCTGAATAAAATAATGAACTTGTGATGATGAACCATCAATCTCGTCCCACTAGATCAGCTCCATTTCCAGAAGTGAATGTTGCATCATCCAGTTACAATAATTGGCAAGGACATGGACGTGGTCGAGGCCATAGTCGTGGTCGTGGACGTGGACGAGGAAGTGGACGTCGATGTGGAAAAGGAAGATTTTTTCGTCCTAATGAATTCAAATTCGGGAGAAAGAATAAAGTCCACGAAAATGAAGTTGGTCGTGTACCTGCTATACGCCAAAATATACAATATGAAAATGTTTGTTACAGATGTGGCATGAAAGGACATTGGTCTCGTACCTGTCGTACACCAAAACATTTGGTTAATCTGTATCAAGAATCACAGAAACAAAAAGGAAAAGAAAGTGAAACCAACTTTATCTCGGATGAACCCGGACCTTCTTTCGATGGAAATGCATATCTCGATGTTGCTGATTTTCTGGTTGATTCCAAGAATACCAAAGAACAAGATAATTAAGTTTAATGTTATATATATAAAGTTGTATTTAGTTTCTTTACGAACAAAAAAAAAACTTAATGTCTTTTTAAAAAAAATATATATGTAAGTTTGAACTTTAATTACTTAATGTAAAATAGTTTTATTATAATATAAGTTGATTTTGAAATATGTGTGTTTAACATTTATTAATACATCTTTATCAATATTTTAATACAGAAAATGTATCATTTTGAGAGTGAGAATGGAGATATATGCCTAGCAGACAGTGCTACAACGCATACAATACTTAAAGATAAAAAGTTTTTCTCTTACCTCAAAATGAAAGATTCCGCCAAAAGCGTAAATACAATATCGGGTAATGCAAATATTATCATAGGCTCCGGAAGAGCTAGTTTTTCAATGCCAATGAGAATAAAATTTGAAATAAATGATGTTTTATATTCCCTCAAGTCTCATAGAAACTTATTAAGTTTCAAAGACATCCGTACAAATGGATATCACATAGAGACAATGAGCAAAAATAACATTGAATATATTTGCATTACATGAGAGCAAAAACAAATATTGGAAGAATTACCAATGATGTCCTCTGGATTNTATATGTAAGTTTGAACTTTAATTACTTAATGTAAAATAGTTTTATTATAATATAAATTGATTTTGAAATATGTGTGTTTAACATTTATTAATACATCTTTATCAATATTTTAATACAGAAAATGTATCATTTTGAGAGTGAGAATGGAGATATATGCCTAGCAGACAGTGCTACAACGCATACAATACTTAAAGATAAAAAGTTTTTCTCCTACCTCAAAATGAAAGATTCCGCCGGAAGCGTAAATACAATATCGGGTAATGCAAATATTATCATAGGCTCCGGAAGAGCTAGTTTTTCAATGCCAATGGGAACGAAATTTGAAATAAATGATGTTTTATATTCCCCCAAGTCTCATAGAAACTTATTAAGTTTCAAAGACATCCGTACAAATGGATATCACATAGAGACAATGAGCAAAAATAACATTGAATATCTTTGCATTACATGGAAGCAGAAACAAATTTTGGAAGAATTACCAATGATGTCCTCTGGATTATATTACACAAAAATAAATATAATTGAATCGTATATTACGGTAAACCAGAAGTTTACGAGTACATTCAAAGTCTGGCATGAAAGACTAGGACATCCTGGATCAGTTATGATGAGAAAAATTGTGCAGAATTCTAATGGCCACCCATTGAAAAACCAGAAGATTTTTCAATCATGCGAATTTTCGTGTAAAGCATGTTCTCAAGGAAAACTTATTACTCGGCCATCACCAGCCAAAATTAGTAATGAATCCCTAGTATTCTTAGAAAGAATACATGGTGATATATGTGGGCCTATTCACCCATCATGTGGGCCATTTCGATATTTTATGGTTTTAATTGACGCATCTAGTAGATGGTCACATGTGTGTTTGTTAACCACATGAAATATGGCTTTCGCAAGATTCATTGCCCAAATAATCAAGTTAAGAGCTCAATTCCCTGATTATACTATAAAGAAAGTAAGACTTGACAACGCTGGTGAATTCACGTCACAAGCCTTTAATGATTATTGTATGGCTCTTGGAATCGATGTTGAACATCCGGTTCCGCATGTTCATACACAAAATGGTATGGCTGAATCTTTGATAAAACGGTTACAACTCATTGCGAGACCGTTAATTTTGAGAACAAATCTCCCAATTTCAGTATGGGGTCATGCTATATTGCATGCGACAGCATTGGTCCAAATAAGACCAAGTGCATATCATGAATATTCCCCATTACAATTAACATCTGGCCAGAAGCCTGATGTATCTCATCTCCGAGTTTTGGGTGTGCGGTTTATGTTCCTATAGCCCCACCACAAAGAACAAAGATGGGGCCACAGAGAAGATTAGGAATATATATTGGATTTATATCATCAAGTATTATTCGGTACTTGAACCACGAACTGGTGACATGTTTACGGCACGATTTGCCGATTGTCATTTTGATGAAGAAGAATTTCCTACGTTAGGGGGAGGAATTAAACAACTCCAAGAAGATATTAAATGGTGTACACCATCTTTGTTGTATCTTGATCCTCCCACAAAACAACGTGAAATGGAAGTTCAGAAAATCATACATTTGCAAAATATTGCAAACCAGTTGCCAGATGCATTCACAGATACAAAACGAGTGACGAAATCATATATACCCGCTGTGAATGTCCCATCAAGAATTAATGTTCCTGTAGAACATGTTGATGGCGATAAAATAAATGAACCCAGAGTTCAGTTAAAGAGGGGGAGACCGATGGGCTCAAAAGATAAAAATCCCCGTAAGAAAAAGTATTTGGGAAAACAAAATCAAAAGGTTCTGGAAGAACCTTACAAAAAGCGTCTCGAAAATACTTGTGAAAAGGTTATAGAGGAACCAACTCAAACGGAATGTCCGGAAGACATATGCAAACAGGTTTCTGAAAACCGTGAAGTGGAACTCCATCCAGAAGACGAACGCAATATAGAAACATATGAGATTTCAATTAACTATACCCAAAATAGAAAATTATGGGTTAGAAATGAAATAGAGGATATTAATGGAATATTCTCATTTTCGTGTCCAAAGAAATTGAAAATGAAAATGATGATGCAGAACCAATGTCTGTAACAGAATGTCAAAAAAGGTCTGATTGGGAAAAATGGCAAATAGCCATGAGAAATGAATTATTCTCTCTACAAAAAAGAAATGTTTTCGGACCCATTGTCATTACACCTGAAGATGTAGTGCCAGTTGGGTGCAAGTGGGTTTTTGTAAGGAAGAGGAATGAGAAAAACGAGGTCACTAGATATAAAGCACGTCTTGTTGCACAAGGATTTTCTCAAAGGCCGGGAATAGATTATGAAGAAACATATTCTCCGGTCATGGATGCAATTACATTTAGATATTTAATGAGTTTATCATCATCCAAAAGGTTAGAAATGCACCTTATGGATGTCGTGACTGCATACCTGTATGGAACCCTTGATAATGACATATACATGAAAATCCCAGAAGGATTCAAGATCCCAGAAGGATCAAAGATCTCTAAAGGACACAAAGAACTATATTCAGTCAAATTACAACGATCATTATATGGGTTAAAACAATCCGGACGCATGTGGTATAATCGCTTAAGTGAATATCTGTTGAAAAAAGGATATATTAACAATGCGATATGTCCTTGCGTATTTATAAATAAATTCCCATCAGGCTTTGTGATCATTGCTGTTTATGTAGATGACCTGAATATAATTGGAACTCAAAAGGAAGTTGATAATGCAAGAACTCATATGAAAGAAGAGTTTGAAATGAAAGATCTTGGGAAAACAAAATTTTGTCTAGGACTCCAAATTGAACATTTCCAAGATGGGATATTTGTGCATCAATCAAATTATACGAAAAGAATATTGAAACGATTTAACATGGATAAAGCGAATCCTTTGAGTACTCCAATGGTTAATCGATCGCTTAATATAAACAAGGATCCATTTCGACCTTATGAAGATAATGAAGACATATTAGGTCCTGAAGTACCTTATATGAGTGCTATCGGTGGACTTATGTATCTCGCAAATTGCACTCGACCAGATATAGCATTTGCTATAAATTTACTTGCGAGATATAGTTCATCACCTACACGAAGACATTGGAGTGGAATAAAACATATTTTCCGTTATCTCCAAGGTACGATTGATTTGGGATTATTTTATTCTAGAAACCCCGAGTTTGGTTTAGTTGGTTTTGCAGATGCTGGATATTTATCGGATCCACACAAAGCTCGGTCCCAAACCGGTTATGTTTTTACACTTGGTGGAACTGCAATCTCGTGGCGATCTCAAAAACAAACTTTGGTTGCCACTTCTTCAAATTACGCTGAAATCATCGCCCTTCATGAAGCTTGCAGAGAATGTGTATGGCTCAGATCTATGACTCAACATATAGAAGGAGCAAGTGGATTAATCAACAATAAGGAGCCAACAAAATTATTCGAAGATAATGCTGCATGTGTGACCCAAATCAAAGAAGGTTACATCAAAAGTGACCGAACAAAACATATTCCTCCGAGATTTTTCTCCTATATCCAAGAACTTGAGAAAAATCAAGAACTTAACGTCGAGTACATTCGTTCAAGTGATAATGCAGCAGATTTGTTTACAAAGGCGCTTCCTACGACAACGTTCAGAAAACACGTTCAGAATTCAGAATATTGGAATGCGTCATCTGCGAGACTTATAAAAGGAAACATATCTATCTTTTCGAGGGGGAGATTGTGTATCTGTACTCTTTTTCCCTTATCATGATTTTTATCCCGTTGGGTTTTTACATGATAAGGTTTTTAACGAGGCAGAACGCAATACTTCGATAATAATAGATAATCAAGGGGGAGTGTTGAAAAGTCAACAAAGGCGTCTTCGTTGAAGACGTCTTTGTTTTGATTACCTTTTTACGAAGTTTGCCGACTTACTCTTTCTCTATAAATACGTAAGTTACTTCATTCAGATGAAGTAACTTTCTCTCTTCCTTCTTTCTCTCTTCTTCTTCTGTAAAATTTATAAGATTAATAAAATCAGTATAATAATAAAATCTCTATCTCTCTATTATTATTCAACATATTTCAGATTATTTGATTATTTTAGATTATTTGATTATTTTAATTATTTTAGATTAGTTTAAGTTATTTTTGATTAGTTTAAATTAGTTTAGATTAGTTTAAATTATTTTAGATAAGACTCTAAAAACTATTGCACTGACCATAATCCTAAACTTCTAATTGACTCTACTGTAACGTTATTTTAAAGTCAATTGTTAACTTCTTCTTTTAAAAAAACATTAATGTCGCTGATTTATCAAAAATAAGTATAAAATCGAAAAATCTAAACCAGTAGAACCGATATTTTTAATTTTTGATTTTATTTTAAATATATTGTGATCGGTTAAATAATTAATTTCATTCGCTTTACAATTGAATTAGAGAATAAAAATCCTATCGATTTTTATAAACCAAAAATGGCACCAGCATAATTGAAAAACCCTAATTTTTATTCAAAAGTGTCGAAAAAGGTTATTTACGTCCTCTCATTGTTATCTTCTTTTAGAAAGACATGGGAAATCATGTTTTTAATTAATATTGAGGAGACAATTTTTTAACAAATAATAACTACAAAAAATTCAATTTGGAAATAGTGTGTGTCCCTCTCTCTTCTTATTCCTTCAAGGCATCTTCAACTCATTGCGTGACTTCTTCTGGAACCCATTAGTTTATTGTTTTCCTTTCTCTTCTCCGATCAACTATGGCTTATTTAGCTCCGATTTCTCCATCTCTATTAATTTCCAAAACCCCCCGGCTCGTAAGATTCCAGTTCGCTTTTTCACCACCAAACCCACTTTTCTCTGGCCCTACGATTCAGAATCTAAGTATGCCCATGAACAAGAAGATGACTTCGTCTTCGGTGGTGATTGCGGCCACGACGACGGCAGAGAAGCAGAAAAAGAGGTATCCTGGAGAATCGAAAGGTTTTGTGGAGGAGATGAGGTTTGTGGCGATGAGACTGCACACGAAAGAGCAAGCTAAGGAAGGAGAGAAAGAGACCAAATCTCCTGAGGAACGTCCCGTGGCTAAATGGGAACCGACGGTTGAAGGTTACTTGAGGTTTCTTGTCGACAGTAAGTTGGTATATGACACGCTTGAAGGGATTATTGACCAAGCCACTTTCCCAAGTTGTGAGTTTTTTCTTCTACGGATTGAAAGTATTGTTTAAGCTAATTTGATGATATGTGTCGTTTTAATCTTCAAAACTGACTTTTAGATGGAAATTTTGGAAGTGGTTTTGGAGAATACTTCTCTACATTTGGATCCATTGCTTATCTTGTTTCAGATTTGATTCGTCACACTGTTTTTAGCATTTTAGTTATTTTTTTACTCCTGGGTTGAATTGGTTATAGTATGAATGCTTTGGGATCTCTTCTTGGGTGATGTCAAAGGCTGAATATTTGTAAAACTTACTGAATGTTTTGGACTTTATTTGCATTGGAAGTTTGCCAATCGTAGTTTGTTTCTTTTTCTTGGTTCATATGTGCCATTTTCAAACCTTACATAGAATTAGAGTCTTCAAACAATCTCAAAGTCGGGATTAGAAACCATGTTTCCTGATGCATAAGAAACATATACTACCAGTTTTTGAAAGATCTTTAGGCAAAAGTAGGTCTTTTTCTTGCATAACCTTCTCAGAATCCATTTCTGAATACTGTGTTTTCTGTAGATGCGGAATTCAAGAACACGGGATTGGAAAGGGCAGGAAAATTGGCCATTGATTTGGAGTGGTTCAAGGAACAAGGTTACGAGATTCCAGAACCAACTGCTCCTGGTAAATCGTATTCTCAGTATTTGAAAGATTTATCAGAGAAGGATCCTCAAGCATTCATCTGTCACTTCTACAACATCTACTTCGCCCATAGCGCTGGTGGGCGAATGATTGGAAGAAAGGTAAAAGAATTCTGCACTAAACTCCCAAGCTGAGAATTTTTCTGAAGCTCGACAAATTTTGCAGGTTGCTGAGAGAATACTAGACAATAAGGAACTCGAGTTCTACAAATGGGACGGCGAACTTTCCCAATTGTTGCAGAACGTGAGGGAAAAACTAAACAAAGTTGCTGAGGAGTGGACGAGAGAAGAAAAGAATCATTGTTTGGAAGAGACGGAGAAATCTTTCAAGTATTCTGGTGAGATACTTCGTCTTATATTGTCTTGATTTAGTTCACAATCTCTCAGTACTGCTTGTGGCAACTAAAACATCCTGCACATTGTTTATATATCCTGTATTATATTTAATTGTCTTCTCCTTGTATTAAACTTTTTTTGCTTCAAAGCTTATTCCGCTGCTCAAAGTGAAAAAGAATAATAACTATTGTGCCATTTAAGGTCCAAATAGGCTTGGTTGGTAAGGTCAATGATAAGTCTACATCTGAGTTACCCATAAGAGTTATTCCTGTTCAATGTTCACTATCAAACAGATAGATTTATAGGCCTAAGAAGACTCAATGTAGCCTCAACAGCAGCCATCTTTACTAGTTAGAACTGATAATTGATATGCATCACGGAAATGTATCAAAGAATTGAGTACACATTACAGGTAGAAACAAACATTACTGACCAAAAACTAGCAACTTATGAAGTAATGTTTTTCTCTGCAACCACCTATGGCTCATCTTCCTTATGTTCCTCAACTCGTATACCTTTTCGCCACGTCTGCTTTATTTTACTCCTTGGTGCAATGTGCATCTGTGCCATGCTGGCTACACTTGGTATATCCAACGCTCTTTAGGAACTCACGTATCTCGTTGGAGCTACTATTGCTTGCCTTGAGCAATCTCTCATCTTCCTCATAGATTAGATAAGGAGCTTCTGATGGTTTCCTTGCGAGTAGCTTCTTTGCACCATTTAGGACATGGTATTCCCAACCTTGAACATCGATCTTGAGAAGAAGAATAGGTTGAGAATGCGGGATGAGTTCATCAAGAGGTATGGATTTCACTTGGACTGATATTTCTTTGTTGGACTTGAATGCAAGTCTTGCGCCCACCTCTGACACCGCGCTGTTGTCAAGCCGCCCAACCAACTGTATCAACAACAATGCAATCGACATTTAGCAAGATCCAATAAACAAGATGGGTGGTAGTATGGTAGGCTTCAGTTACATTGGTTGTTTCAGTTTCACCTATTAAGCAGATTAATCCTATGCATAGTAAGTATAACTCTTTCAAGTTAATCAAATAGGAAACTCATCCACATATTGCTTCCTCTATATGGACATAATCTGTTATATGATTTGGCTTCCATTATAGTGAAGCTTGAGGTTAATCTATCTATAAACAGAAACTGGAAAGGGAGAAACTTGCTCTTTTCCCACCAATCTAATCTCAGGAACTTGGCTTTCTCCATAGAATCCAACCTCTAAATGTTATAATGAGAATTAGTTACCATTCAGTTTCGCCTATTCACATCCCCTTACAGCTCTTTGACATAAAACCAAAATGAGTTTTCTCAGTGAAGCCTAAGGTAATAGTCTCTCAATAGCCAAATAAAAAGCAAGAGAGAACCCTGGATTCTATCCTCTATAGAAAGAAACAATACTCTTTTCTCACTAAACTAATCTCAGACTGAAGAAATGGTAATACTATATTATACCTTATGGAAGGTAATGGCCCCATTTCTATCGGAAGCAGCAGCTTCAAAGACCGTAACCAAAGAAGCAGCCCTATTGAACCAAATCCCATCACAGATCCTCTGTAAATTCTCAAAAACAGGCTCCAAAGCAAGTACTTTAAACCCCATAGCCGTCGCTGCGAAGCTAGCCATACCCACATTAGCTCCCACATCGACCACAAATCCATCTTTGCCACTGGCCCTCATGCTCTCCAAAACCTCCTGAATCGTGGCGGAGATGTCTGGTTTACGAAAGGGCTTACCTTTAAGCAGCCTCACAATGTTCTTGTGCGGTTTCTCCGGGAGATTGCCGAGATCAGGGAGCGAATAGACGAATGGGAACTTGAGATTCTCGACGACGTTTGCGATTATGGGTTTTGATTGAGGACATTTGAAGCAGTCAAAGGGAGGGATTGGAAAATGGGCATCGATGGAAAGAGTTGGATCGGAGTGTCTTAGAGAGGAGAAAGAGAAGAAGAAGAGAGAAGAGAGAAAAATGATGGAGAGGATAAGGAGAGAGATTAGGGTCTTGGGTGCTGAAAGCTTCTGGTTCTTGTCTCTTTTCCAGGCGTTCGCCATGGAAATGGCTCCCAGATGTGTTATTCCGACAGAAAAGTTTCGATCTGACTCGAAACGGAGGCAAAAGAAACTAGCTTTCCGATTTTGCAGATCTGAAAAACAACACGGAGAGATCTTGGCTAGGAAAGCTGAATTTGTATCACTTCGTCGAGCAACACGGGAAAAGCTCCGAAGTTTGCAATTTCAGTGAAGACACGAGATTTACAAGACCACTAGCTTACTATGACACTATGTTACGTGTTATGTCCGTATGTAAATAATAACATTTTATGTCACTATGATATTTTTAATAAAAAATTTCGAAATATTAATAACTAATATCATAAAATAACTTTTAAATTTTTTATTTCAAATCTATTATCGTAAAATTAAAATTACAAAAATAATACGAATAATTATATATCTATTTACTCTAAATAAATTATACATATAGTTAAAATATTATATTTAAATTCATTTTTTCTAATTTAAATTTTTTTTTTTGTTAAAATAAAGTTTTTATATTTAGTATTAAATTTGTGATATTATTAGAAATTTAAACTAATAATACTATTTTTGAAATAAAAACTTCAAATACTGTCATTATTATCAATTGTCCTAAAAAAATTATCCAAATTACTATTTTTAAATTAAAATGTTTAAATATCACGAATTATTACATGAAAATTATTTTAAATAAATTAAAAATAAAATTAAAGTATTATATTTTGATTTCTTTTTTATAATTTATTATTTTTAAAATTTTTATTAGAAATAAATTTTAAAATATTTTAATATTAAATTTATGATATTTTTAAAAATTTAAACTAATATTATTACATTTGAAAAACATAAAATATGCTATTTTGAAAAACTATCCATTATTAATAATCAATTATCCAAAATATCATATTTTATAATTTTTTTAAAAGTACACTATTAATTTACATTCAATATACTATTTATTTGAATCTTCTATATATCAAAAGAGAAACATTAAATCTAATCCACATTTTTGACATTTTTTAATTACAGTTTTAACATTAAACACAAATTCTCAATATTCAATTAATTTAACTTGTAGGTAACGTAAATTTAGCAAACCAAAGCTAAGCAAGTAAGCAGTTAGTGAAAACAAAAAATTTTACATTCATAACTTAAGAGAGAAATTTTATTGATGGAAAGTTGTGGGGTGATAGCTGAAAGAGTAAAAGAACAATGCTCTTGTCGTTCTCTTGTAAATGAAAATAGTATTTGGATCGCAAAGATAAAAGTAACAACTCGACTAAGACATATGATGCAAAAAGAAGAAAAAAAAAACTCGAACCACAAATTGGGCAGAGAAAATCATAATCACAAGCTGCAATCATATAAAAGCTATGTGATGAATGATGATATTCATGTGGACAAGGTCTCCAAATTGAAATGACTGAGACCACTTATACATAACCCCCACAAGGGCACAATACATATTTTAGATTTGGACATTTCGTACAAGAATTTGCTCAGTTTCCTCTGAGGAGCCGCCTGTCATAACAACTCATAAACACTTTTGGATAGCCATTTCTTTTACAGTAGTCGCGAGTCTCTGGAAAACCTTGAGGCTATGTCCTACTTTTCCCTGAGATAGATGAGTTGGGTCACCATTTTCCACCTTTCATCACATAATTAAGCAAAACAATTTCTAGTAAATCTAGTGATTAGGCTTGTACCTCATTCAGTAACACAAGCCTTTCTATCGTAGGAGACAATTTGCCACAGAGATCAGTAACATCCTGTTGTTGATAAGATTTTGAACCATATGATCCCTTTTTGTTTGACCTATCAGATCTGCAGAATGTAAAGCGAAGCGTTTAGTATTAAACCGTAAGAGCATTCCCTCTTAATAAGTTAATATCATACATTTCTATGCATAAACCTAGTCACAGATATGCGAACGATTTGCAGCCATACAAGATATACACGAGCTGTTCACTGTCACAAATTTGCATAATGTATCCTTCAAGACTGAAGTTACTTGAACTGTTGCAATTATCCATAAAACTAGTGGGCTTTATTACGGAGCACTCGTTTGAGCGCCTTAACAAAACTAGAATATATATGCAACTTCAGAAATTTAAGATATCAACTGTCGAAGATAAAATGTCATACCTATCTTGGAGATGGATGAGGATGATATTTAGTACATGCTCGGCTAGTTGTAGTAACAAGGTGATTAACTGGTCCCTGGTACCCACGATTTGGCACATTTCTACCATAGCTATGTATCTCCTGAGGATAATAACATGCCACAAGCAAGCACGTAAATACAGTAGCCAAGTGTATTTTAACAGGCATGAGCTACCTTAATGTACGTGTATATTCACGTGACATTAGTTTCATCAACTTGTGAAGTTTACTAAGTGCTTTCAAAGATTAGGTGAATACAATAAGAACTAGGCAAAAGCATTATAGACATTTTATCAATATTTTCCAAGATCTTCAATAGGAAAAAGCTGGAATTCTATGTGAATACCCCACTTCTTGCATGACCGAGCAGGAAAAAGAAATTCACTAACCTTTTATGTATATTGTCGGATGGTGTGACATATTCTTGGCAATCACACATCTTGATAATAGCATCGACATCTTGTCTAGAGAGCTCGTTTATGTCTCTAATCTGCAAATCATACCTACAATTTTTAATGTACAAAAAACAAGAAACATGAACAGAGTAGGAATTAGGACAATATTAACCTTATGAAGGAGTAAAGACTTTTTCTCTGCTGCTCTGTCAAGGGAGTCAGTCACATGGGAAAGAAGTGATGCAAGAAGCATCAATGTTGGTTGCCGCAGTTTTGTGGAGTTTTCAAAAGAATCATCTAAAACCTGTGGTGGGGAAAAGCGACATGAGTACTTGCTTATATTTTATTAAAACATCTGAATAATGAAAAGTGGAAAAAAGTGAAAGAGAGAAAAGGCTACACAAGTACCTGTAACCTCAAGGAATTTTTGGTCACCAGAAAATATAAGTACGAAGTCAAGCTGAATCGCAACTGAGACAATTTCATCTCTGACCCCTTCTGTCCATCAGAAGACGAAACAAAAGAAAAATCCAACAAATTTAAGAAACCAAGGAATGGATGATCAGATGCCAGTGACATACTACAATACTCAGCCATATACCTGAGTTACTTGTCCTAGTCGCGAGGATATAGGTTTACTAGGGGAAATGACGAAAAGCTTGCTCATCATATCAAACAGCCCTTGAACAAATCCATAGTCATCATTCTCTTCAAAAGGCCAGACCTACAAGACAAGCGAACTCATTTTCTAGGAAGACACATTTAACTAGCTTGTGGGATTTAAGGGAACCCTCTTGAAGATGCAATAACGAAAACATGAGAAAAAGTCCTTCAATTAAAAAAAAAAGAACAATATAGCACTCCAAAGAATTACCTTGCTCAGTATTCCTACTGCAAGGATAATTTGCTCCATCAATAGATCATCTGCTTGAGCAAAGTCTTCACGCAGAAGTTGGTCAAAAAGAAATTGATGTCCTTTGATAAACTCAATGACTTCACGAACAATTTTATTCCTCCCCTTTCAAACGTCCAGATAAAAAGAATAACTTATAGTTCGCATTCCAAGAAAATCAGGTTACCCAGAAAACGGACGACGACTTTTAAGCAAACAGAAAAATAAAAGAGAATAGGTTACAAGAAACCTAAATCATACAGATCAGGTACCCAGAAAAAAACTAATAAGAACATCGAATGCTTATTAGATAATAGATTGTTGTTCTGTCTTGCAAACACACTGCAAACGCCAGCAAGTGATTTATCCTTGTACAACTTGAACTTTCAAACACGAGTACTACTTATTAATTTTACTTGCTAGGGGCATCATAGTTCATAGATATACATATTAGGGACTAAATCAGCAATACAACAGAAATCTCAGTAACAACATTAAATTTCTACAAGAGAAACGCAATACTACTTATTTCCATTTTCAAACAAGCTGAACTCGATATTTGTCATTCAGCTCTGGAAGGTCTGTGTATAATTCTCACATATCCCTTCAAATAAATTAGAGTCAGAAGATGATAACTGTCAAGACCAAAGTACACCTTAAACGATACTGCAATACAGTGTTACATTGGCAACTCACGTTCACCAAACAGGCAGATTAAGATGGAACAGCGTGTCATGAAAAAGATCAAAAAGGTCATGTAAAGAAAAGAGGCTGACCTCAAAAAATTCAGATGTCTCAACCAATGAAGTTAGAGCAAACACCAATCGTAGGATGGCAGTGATTACAGTTCGTTGCTTTTGGACATCATATCCTAACTCACTCTGAAGTTTCATATCGATCCGCCTCATATTTCCCTGGAAGGTTCTTTTGGACTTGAGCAGAGAAAATACTGATGTCACATATAGAAAACCTAATAACTACAAATAACATTTTACCTTGAAGCTGATAGCTCTGCATGAGGCAATATGTTCCAGTGCACCCATGGAGAACAGAACCTGGCCTCCAGACTTTCCATACTTGTGGCTAATTCTAAGTAGCAATGCAAATTCTGCTTCTAGGGTACATGCTCGCTGTTGTGACTCCAGTAAATGTGTTCCATCCTGGGCCCAATAACATTATAAAAACACATGTCTGGATGCAAGTCCTCGAAATAGGTAAAAACAAACATAAATCATGTCTCAAAAGTATGTAACCTAGCAGCATAATAGTTAATAAGATTATAATCACCAAAACCTATTTCCATGAGGCAATATGTTCCAGTGCACCCATGTAAAATGGGGCATAACACACACAAGTTACCCAAAGTGTATTCTTTTCAGGTGAATCAGAAAGTCAAACAAACTGTTAATTGGCCCAATATGCCACACTTTAAGAAGATTTGACAAATTTGGGATTCTGTTTTGACGATCTTCTATATATAAATATACTGTGCACTCAAATTTGCATGCGTGAACTCGTACGCACTCTAATGCGATTTAATCCAGTGCTGCTGATTTATAGTCAAAAACAAATTATTTATGCACTATTAGTTACTAAAAGTTGCAACAATTAGGATTTCGTAGGAATGAGCTTACTAAAAAACATTCCAGAATATTCATAGCAATGACCACAATCAGTACCTCCGAGGAAATATACCTGGTAGGAGATATTACTAATGCTGACAAGGCAAGACCGTATGAAACCTCTGCTCTGAAGCTGACTAAGAAAATATCTCTCGTGATCAATACAAACAAGAGCTTCCAGCACATAAAGTGATATCGTTTTTCCAAACTCACTGCTTTGGCATGCATCCTTGATTACCTGGAATCCGTATTCTCAATGTGAATCGCTGAAAAAGATTCTGGCTCATATCGAGAGAGAAGTAATATTTACCAAATCCAAGATGCTCTGCGCTTCTTTCTTTATTATAGCAAAGTTGGCACGAGCAAGGTCAGCCTGTTCCTTGTCAATCTGAAAAAACAGAAAAAAAAAAAAGTCAGCATTAAAACATGGTCTGAACAAAAAAGCCTCGGCTAATCAGTAAACACATGCCTTCTGGATATCCAAATCTTCATCATCTTGCTCATTAAGCAACAAGAACTGCACGACTGATGTTGGCACATCCAAAGCAATCATATGCTGGCAGTACTGGAAATAGCTCAAGAGCAATGCATATTGGCTGATGGAGAAAGGAGAAAGTGTTACAAATTAGGAAAAACTGAAAATAGGTAAGTTGGGCAGAATGACTTATAATAACTGAAAATAGGTTCTTATAAGAAAGTACAACTACAAGTAATGGAACTTAGAACCATACCGTCTTCTCAAGGATTCCGATGACTCATGCCTTAAAATTGCCATAACAAGTTTAAATAGAACTGAGTGGCAAGCACCAGTGGATAAATGTTTTACCATCATAACATCCAGACATGTCACGGTATCAGAATTCAAGGCACCATGAAACAAAAATCTATCATCACGAAGTTTGGCAATGCAGGTAAGGGCAACCTATTAAAAACTAAAGTTAGTACATGACAGCACATTTACACAGTAGAAGTTACTCAAAAGCTAAAATGCACCTGCGTAAGTACAACCGCCATTTTTAATGAACAATCTGGAGAAGCAGAGGCACTGAGAGAGGCATCAAGTATCCTGCCAACGACAAGCGAAGAACAAGTCAAGCAATGTTCAAGAAAGCTTCAGGAGCAACTAACCTCTGGCACAAAGGGTACTCACCGGTACAAAATTTCAGACCTATTATCCAGAGAAGATATTCTTCTGCAAGCAGACACCTAAAACAAAAACATATGAAGCACAACTTAAAAGATAAATACATGGTTCCTTGAAAAGGGCACACACCCATAATACAAAGCTCTGAATTCTTTAAGAAAGCAATCAACCTCAACAATCTGAGACCAGCCCGCCAACATATGAAGTTGGGCAGCTTGCTCCTCGAGGTTTCGGTTATACTTCCACCCCCATTTCAACAGCTGTTGAACTGTCTCTCTAACTTCACTAAGTTCAGAAACATTTGGAAAACTATCCACTAGGGGAAATCCAGAATGTAGTTTCTAAACAATAAAAGAATCAATCACCATAAGTATTTTAATACAGGAGAAACATTAATGTTTGTTGGAAAAAAAAGATATGATGTAAACTATTGCAAGAACAAACCTGCCAGAGTTTGTTGCTGAAGGAAGATAGATCAATTAGGCGGTCACCACGCTCAGAATAATAGTAGATGCTGCTGCTAGATGTACTACGGTTCTCAAGTATGTCCCCGACCTGAAATTAAAACTTCATATTTAGAGCAATATAGTCAATGCATACGTACAATCATATTTCTCAAGCCTTACCAGTTTGTCATACTTTGGGCTTGACACAATTTGAGGAAGCTGCATCGAAGCATCAGGAGATCTAAACTGAAGAATTTCAAGCAGCGCCAATACCTGAACAAATCCAAAAGGGCAAGCAAAAGTAAGAAAGCAGCACCCATGAACCACTTCAAGGCAGGAAATGATGACATGTACAACATTCTAAGAAGGCCAGTGAAAGAAACTGCTGTTGCATGAAAAAAGGAGACATAATAATTTATTAAATACTACAGTTCAAGGATGATTAACTGTTGGGAAATGGTATCACCTTGCAGGGCAACATGCTGTTCGTGGGGTCAGTAAAGTTATTTGTATCATGCATGGATCATGGTGATCTCATAAAAAATGGTAGACTTTCAGACCAACACTACACATGCCGCACTAATAAACATACTAACTAATAATCATTTGCACAGAACATCAGTAATGGTAGGGAGCTAAATGAAAAGGGACAGATAAACTAGGAAGTTGTCATACTCGAATAGTGGAGCATAAAACACTGGAGCTTCTAAACTCACCTTACTTTTGCTGATTGAACTAGCTCCAGCATAATCATGACCATCCTGAAGAGGATATATTGCGGAAGGAAAAAGTTCATTCGCTGCTTCAGTTACCTCCCGCCCAAAAAGATGAGAAAGTATGGTCTGACATGTCTCTAGGTGAGCTGAACTGCTTCCAGAACCAGTATGCAATGCAATAGCTAGGAGCTTTAACAGCCACGCCCTCTGGCAAATGTAGAACTTGAGAGAATGAGAAATAGTATCAATTGTAAAGAGGACTCTGTAACATTGTAATAAATTATTGATCATGGCATTGATGTGCTCATGGAAAACATTCAGATAACGGAAATAATTACTAAATAAAAAAAAGAGAGAAAAAGGACCATTGCGTGTATACAGTATTTTAACCACAAGATAATAATGCAAAACGGAAGTTGCATACAGATGCCATAGCAAGAAAAAGTACTACCTACAGGAGTACTAAGTCGCAATAAAAAGAAATAGCCCAGATATGTAGATTATCATTTTGTCGTCACAATGAACCAGCAAAAAGAAATATTGTATACGCGGTTACCATTTTGGACACAGGCTGAGTGGCAAAAAAAACAGGAAAACAAAGCAGAAATTACTATGGTGGTGCGATCATAAATCTGCTGAGTGAAAAAAATTTATGCAGGATAGGATAGGAAAAACAAAAACAAAATAGCCTAGGGACAATCATTTTATCTCAAAAAAACTAATAATTAAAATACTGCACACAGGGGGTTACAAACAGAAAAATATCAGATACAAAATTGGTTGGTAGCCAGAGTGAAACTGGTATGATACTGTCATGGAATTAAGTAGAGTTGCCCTTTCTTTTTGAAATGTAGAATATATGTACCTGATGAAGGGAACTAATACGAAGCGCCTGGCTACCACTTCTTTTTGGAAGAGTAGCAACACCGATGGTATCGAGATGCTGAAACATTGAAGCATATAAGGACGAGTAAAAATATCAGTGTGATTTGTCACTTGGATGAGGCAGCCAATGAGGAAAACGACATTGCTCAAGTATAAGAGAAGCAAAATCTGGTGTACCCGAATAAAAAACTGATACTTTTTGCTGCTCAAGAGATCAATGGTTGGACCACTAGTTAATGGATCCAAATTCAACTCACACAAAAGCTGCAAATAGTAAAAGTTAGGGTACAAAAGACAATAGACCAAATAGAATTGCGCTTCTTCGAAAATACCAGGTGGTTATCATCCTGAATCAACATGTCTCACCTGAAAGCCAAACTCAAAGAGTAAGAAGTTTATATCAGGGTTTGGAAGCTTCTCCAACATTTCAAGAATGACCTTCAGACAACTGCAGATTGAAAACCAGAAATGAGATTATGGTTGAGAGATATAAATCATATCCTGCATACGAATTACAATCAAACCTGTAGTGAAACTTAGGCTGCAAAACTGTCCCTTCCACAGGAGCATCAAGATCAAACTTAAGAAGCAAATGTGTAATACTTGGAGCAGGCCGGTTGATATTATCAACCAAAAGCTACAAATGTAATGGTCATATCATTGAGATGGTAAAAGGAGTGCAGATGAATCAATCATGATGAAAGACAATAGATAAGAGTCATAAGACTAAGTCATAGTGCACATAATATGATATTCTATTAAGCGAAAGAATTAATTAATGACACTAACCTGCATAATAAGGACCCCTATATCATCACAACTGCTCTCTACAACTTCAGCCTCTTCCAGTCGTAACTCAAGGCAGGACGCATAATCCTCAATTAAGGAATTCGCAGCATTAAATTTAATCAGCATTGGAACAAGTCCAACCAAGCGAGAACTGTCATCATATAATAAAAACCATGCAAGTCATATCAAACACACAAAGGTAAACCAGCACAATGATAAGGACAGCAATCAAACGTTCAAAATCCAGAGGATTTGAAAGCAGTTTATAATGGTATTCGCTAATGCTACTGAGAGAACAAGTTACATGCGGTTGAACAAACTACAGAGCAATGAAAAGAGAGTGGCTCAAACAAAATTTGTTACTACCTTAAAATGTTCATAATTTTGATTGAAGATCGCTGAATCTGAGGAAGGGAATCATATCTGACATACTCCAACAAGGAAACAATTTGATTATGATCTTGTGAAAGAATTATATCCAAAGGCTGCAGCAATAACAAAAGTTAACATTAAGTTACCTGACCATATTGTACCTTAACATAAAAACAGGGAAAGGCATGCTGATTGTGCTTTATGAAAATAATTATTGTTTAAACTTTAGCCGGTGGTGGGGCACTAATTCCAAGTCTTCAAGCAGCTACCAAACTAGTAACAGTGTCCATTTTCACATCTTACACTAAGGAACCCAATACAATAGGTCAAAATAATCTAACTTAGAGTACAGGTTGGGGGAGGAATACTATTTACAGTTATTAGTCAAATAGCTTATGACTAGAACAACAAAAAGAAATTGCTCCTTCACCTTTGACTTGAAGTTAGTAACCTCAATTGAATGGAATACGCGAAGATACATAAATTTATTGTGGATAAGGATATTAGAATCTGATCGAATTCAAGGCAAAGGATAGCTAAATTCGACCCCTAAAATGTGCAATTTTATAAGACACATTCTAGTATGGGTTTGGAAGTATATATTGACGAAATAGCTAATGAATGATACAAGCTTCCTACAGAGTCCAGAAAGCTCTGACTGTGCGTTCAGGAAAACCTATAAAACTCTTTTGAAAAAAGTACTTATAGATATAACTGCATTCTCACATGTAACAACCTCTACCATTTATTAAGGAGTTTGGCTAATTGGGTTTTATACAAAATAAATCTCGATGCATCATAAGAACAACCAAGTACCTGGTATAGCGGACGCCAGACATCGGAAACCAGCAAATCTTTCTCAAAGATGAGAAGTAAGATTTCCAAAGAAAGTTGTACAGCCTTTTCTAAGATTTTTCCATAAGTTTTACTCATTCGCTCGCTCATGATGGAATTGACACCAACCTGAAGGATACCCATAAGGTTCCTATAAAGAGTCTTACCACTCATGAAATCCTGCCAAAAAAACGTGAAACCAGTAATATATTGTATACGACGTGTCTACTTGAGATGAAAATTGCCTTTCCACCGTGGAACAAGAAAAATAAATTCAAAAATAAATTTTATACCTTAAGTAATTCTATAACTGGTAGCTGCGTTTGCAGTGAAGATGTTTCAGCTGACATCGAGAACTGTGGATGCTCATTAAATCCATCGAGATCTTCCTCTTGAATATCATACATGCTTAAAATCCTGAAGTGAAATACAGAAAAATGTTAATCCAGTCTTCAACAAAAATAATGCACTGAATAAAGAATGATGGATTTTAAACACTATGGGCAGTTAAACAAGCATAACATGTCCTTATTTCTGCTAAAAATTTGAAATTATATTATGAACTGAGCAAGAAAGATGAAAGTCTAGAAAAAGAAAAAGAAACAGTAGCTTACATGTGAAAATGTTGGAGGCTTGCGACAACCAATTGCCACTTTTCACAAGGATCTGAATATGCTCGCTGAGGAAAAGGGGCGAATACATGATCATAAACAAACCTGAAGATGCCGATAAATCTACAAATAAAGATATAAAATATGAGACCAAGAAAATATGTGGACTAAGATTCATGTAGAGATACAATAATCCAAGGCTACTACTACCTATGCCCACGATCAGTCACATCTTTTTCTCCAGCAATCAGAGCGTTAATAAGATTAAGGAACGATATTGTTGAAGGATATTGTTCTCTCCTTGCTTCAATTTCATTTAACTCAAACTGCATATCATAGACCTGCATATCAAATATCTTGACATTAGGTTTTAAAGAAGCCGACGATTCTCTCCACTTAGAAAAACAAACGCTGCATCAAACAACACATGATAGACCATGTTTTACCTACCCCGAAATAGCACAATGGACTATCTGAATATTCAGCGAACTAAATGAAAATGAAACTTTCATCACATTAAAGTGTTTCACTCTTGGAATATTATGTTATCGCTACAGAAACTAGACAATTATCAATATTGTTGTGTGACAAACAACTTTACATAGCAATCAAATAAAATGTATCATCTTTGCAACACGACAAACCCGATTTAATTCATAAGTAAAAGAAGTTATAAAACAAATGCCGAAAATAGAATTCTGATAAATAATAAGACTAGAAATATTAGCTAAAGAAGTAGAGTAAAATATCTATTAATAACCATCTCCTTGAAGCCATGCACATACCTGGGAAGATTGGTCACTCTTTCCAACCGGTGATCCCACAACAACAGGCAGATCATACTGCTCAAGAAAAGCCCAGATAGAGTCTCTCATTTCTGGAAAGACATAAACAAAGGCCGCAATGGTCTTCCTAAGAGCACCCTGCAGAAGAACACAATTACAAGTTCAATAAATACCGAAACAGATGCTTTGCATTCAGCATTTGCAAATCGACATGTAAGGGGAAGAATCTCCAACACTGCACTGACCTTCAGATATGGAGGGACGTTTTCGTATCCAAGAAGCTTGAAAAATGGTTCGGTATCAGGAAACCAATTTTTCCTCTCAGTAGGATTACCATTCTCCACAACCTGCAGGATATGAAAGGCACACTTATTGACCACATAATAGTTATCTTTGCAGTTCAATGAGCATTTGCAAGGATGATTAAACAACACATTCCCCTAAGGACACAGTGGTAGAGAGAGAGCTTGAAGGTACCGAGTGCCAGTTAAGCCCAATTCCTAGGCATAGCTGTATTATCTTCAGAGAAAGAGCACACGAAAAACAAAGAGAAACACTACAAGCTCGACCTTTAAAACATCCTTCTATTTGACATTCATTTATTAGAGTTCAATTTGTCTCTTAACGAAGTAGCAAAGCAAAAAAATGTTTATACATATATATAATCAGGAAAAAAAAACATAAAGAGAAATTTCAGAGCTCGTTACGAAAATTTATTGCCTTTGTCCCCAGAGCCTCAGAGAAAGTATCATTTGTAGAGAAAGCATTTAGGTAAACAATTAGGACTAAATCGCAGTTAAGCCTAGTTCTTAGCACACGAGCTGACTTATCTTAGCTAAAAGCACCATAACAAGGTAATAATGTGGGATAAAAGTTGAAACAGAATATATCTCGAACAATGTTATATCACCTTCTGAAGCACATTCAGATATGCAACAAGTGCTTTTGCATCGCCCTCCAGGAACTCTGGTACCATGGCTCCAGCAGTTTGAAGAGACTGCTTGAATTTCTCATCGTAAATTCTTATGCAATTAAACAAAGTGGCCCATCCTATGCTGCGAAATGATGTACCCTGGAGCAACTCATAAACCTTAGATGCACCTTCTTGAGTGGAAGCCTGTAATAGGTAAAGATGACAATAAGGAAACTCAATGAGTAACCAAGAAAATAAGGTCTCAACAAAATACTAATATATAGACTTCTCATACCAAGGTACACAGCATTTCCAAGAAAGCAACAAGAGTTTTAAAATTTGTGTGGTCCTCTCCAGCGAAATTCACAAATGTCCACAAGACATCATTCCCATATAGTAGCTCAGGTTCCTTCTGTAAGAGGTTGTAAAGATTAAAAGCCACAAACGCACGAGTATGGTATGGAAAATGAAACATGATCGAGTTGGATTCTGAATACTCACTCATGTGCTAAGAGAAACAAAATAAGCTACATAAAATCTAGGAACAGACTTTCAATTCGAAGTAACATGAAAAGTCATTTGTCAAACATTTTCTTGAGAAACATTTACAGAACAAAGATAAAGAAAAAATGGTTCAATTTGGTTGTGGTTCTTACCTGATATATTTTGCTTACAAATTCCATAAGGGAAATGAAGGGCACTGGCCTATCAGCCTCTTCAGTCTCCATACTGCCGTCAAGTGAATCACAAGTTCGGTAAGAATTTAGAACAGTCATAGCCATGTCCTTTGATTCCTTTACCTGCAAAATAAGGATGGGCAGGATTGACGCAAGGGATTCATATGTATGTGCACCATTGTATTTGTAATCTTGGCTCATATTCAACTTATCAGGGACACTATCACAGCATCAGAAGATAGACATGATCTTTAGTGCAGCCACTTAAATTTGAAGTTTCTGTGGCAGTCATATCCTATAGTCAACCTCAAATTTCATATTGTGTGACTGATGCATCAAAAAATTACTTCCTCTGAATGTAATCATATACAACCAAATTTATTATAACCATGCCGGATTATTCGTATTCTGGGTCAGAGCAATGAACTCATTTGATATTAAAAAATAATCACAAAAATCCAAACATTTATAATTATCGGGCCATGGACTAAGAAGAAGAAGATTACCAAGCTTTACATGATTAAGTTGCAGTGTCCACACTTTGATCACCAACAGATACCCCGTACATAAATGCTAGGTAAAGATACTTTAATTTAAAGAGGTAAAACTACTTAACAAACCTTGTCTCTGGCGATTGGGTGAGATAAAAAACAAGAGGTTAATTTGTGCAGATACGCATTATATATGTAGATCATGTCCTCCTCATCATTCTGCACATCGCAACTAACAAAATGTCAACCACTGATAGGCCCACACAAGAGGGAACCTGGGCTAAATTAGTAAACATGAAGAATAAAAAAATGGAAAGACTTTAAACTGAGAGCTGACTATCAAGCAAAATCCCAGAAATATACAAGAATAAATCCAACGTCTAAAGAGGAACCGGCTGGAAAATTACATCCATTAAGAAAAGTACAATGTGGTTTGAAGCATTAAAATCAGCACAAAGAAATGGGAACATTCTTACTCTGGGAATGACTAAACAAGCAAAGCCTGGATACATGAAAGGATAAAGACGAGATCCATACAGGTCAAAACATTATAATGAAAAAGGCAACATGCACTACAGTTTTCATGGAAATATGTCGTTTTCTCATCCACTCATGATCCATGCATAATAGCTCATTCAATTCAAAAGTCCACCAGCTAAGGTAGAGATCAATATCAGAACTCATCTTTATGAACCGCTTGGGAATTTAAAGTAGCTGGGAACTCGAAGTAAGCTGGAAAATCTTCAACCAGCATGTCAAATGCTATCAAGTGCACACGGAATCCAGATACGGTCCCCGCATGGACCATAACTGAGCACACAGAAAATTACTTGTAATGATGTTTAAAATGAAAAGTACCTGGTAGGCTGCGGTCCGAAGAACATTATCCAGCAAAAATTGAAACACATTTTTTGAAAACACGGACTCCAGGCAGGAGCATATGTGCCCCATATCTGTTGTTGAAGCAGTGGAGATTGTATCCATTCCAGATGTTCCATCATATATTAACATTAAATGAAGAGCCCAGGCAAGCCTTATGCAACCAATGAAGCCATCAGCCATGCCATCATTGCCAGAAGCCATGACCTGAAAGGTGATTAGGGCATAAGCACGCCCGAAGAGTGTTTTTAAGTGTCATTAGCAAAAGGTTTTTGGTGACAGGAAGAAGAAGCGACAGAAAATGTATCAACTCATCTTACAATATCCTGAAACTCTGTCCTAAACAAAGCATCTTGTGATATCATAGATGACTTATCAGATAGTGCGCTGATTGCATCTGATACGAAGGTGATAATGAGAGAAAACAGAAGACTGAAAGTAATCTGCAACCAAGAAAACATAATTTGCAGAAAACAAAACATTTTAAATAATAAGCAGGAAAGGAAGCAAGCCTCAAAAGCTTCTACGTCATGAACAGGACTAGCATGAACCTGATAACTTATGGTGTCAGTTCCTTGAGTTAATTCAGCTGCATTATCTTTTAAAACATAGTATATATCCTTCACATCTTTCGGACCTGTGAAGAACAAACTTGTTAGAAGCATGAAAATGAAATAGCAAAAGACATATATAAAAGAATAACAAGAGTGCTTTAATCAAATGAATAAACCAATTAATATACATAAAAAGAGTCAAAATGTTAAAATTATTTATTAGTGAAAAAATAGAGGATGTATATCAAACACCATAATCACATGTGATACTGAACTTAATCAAACATGCAAGCACATTCAATGCATATCTACACAGACATAGCAATAACATAAGAAAACACAATAAATTCCATAGCACATTGAGCAACGACCTAATTAGTCTGGCATATCAAGTCTCCTACCAAACGTAGAAACCACTTATTAATAGTTTCACTTACTATGTTATAAAATAGAACTAACAAAAAACACAGCAGCTGAATTTCTTTAACAAGTGGCATCCTTTGCGCAAAAGCTTTATGAAAAGATGAAGAAGCTTACCAGGTCTATCAACCAAAATTGAGAGAACAAGGCAATGTCCCAGGATTATTCTTTCCCTATGAACAACAGCTCTTCGTTCAACAAGAGCACCTCTTGAGTCAATAAGGTATCGCTCACATGAGGGCCCACCCAAGCCAGAAGGTTCCTCTCGATTGAGTTCCTAACAGAAAAGAATTTGCTATCATGGCAGTCATGACATGATAATGCCAAAGAGAGAAAAAACAACAAAGATCAAGCCACAAAGATTTTCTCTACATTTTTAACTAGATTAAAGCATTCTTTTACTACAAATGTTTAGCTATAAAGATACTGGATTTAGGATACAATCCTTAGATTGTCGGAGTTCAAAAGGTAAAATATCTGATTCATTTGATGTGAACTCTAAAATCTGAAGCCAAGGTACATCAAAATATTAAGAGTTAGCTTGAAATCATGTTAATGGGAACTTAGAAGTTAATAACAAATGACAAACTATATGTAAAGGCAACTGTCTCTGAATTCAAAGCTGATTTAGACAATCTCAAAGATGGTCCTTACATAGGATGTAAATTTACCCAAGTTTTCTTGAACTATGAAGCTTGTGTAGATGAAAATTTTAAAAGTATCAGCAGCATTAACAACAATAACATAAATGAACGAATGAAACAGCATACAATCATTGTCATGCTGTGTACAAAAATTTCAATGGTCTCAATACCTTATTGTTGCACAATGGTTCAAAGCATGCACTAAAATAATAGTTAGAGACGCCAAAATTCAAAAGGTTTGGATAGACTTCAAATACTTTTTCCAGAAAAGACTGTTAACAACTCTAAGAACATGAGAAACAAATGAAAAGTAATTGAAAGGGTATAGCCAAACAGATCAAAAAGTTCATGGATACTCAACGAACAAGATAACAGTATTTGCAGTAATGAGACAGATTATAAATAAGATGAGTGCTTCAGAAGAAATTTATGCCATAATAAATAGATTGCACAGCAAGAAGTTAGTTGATTTACGTATATACTGAAGACTGAGTTTGAAAGCAATGAGGATGTATCCCAAAAGAACCTTAGTGGTTAATACCTTTATAAGAGTAATCAACCGTTGTCTGAGCCCAGCTTTAATCAGATCTTCTAGAAGTTCTTGAATGTCAACTATAAGATCAGGTTCAAGTCCCTGGTCCAGAACAACTGCCTGTTCAACCAAGAAAAATGGTATTGTGTGATGATGCAAAGAGCAATACAAGAATAAAGCCAGAAATATAATAAGAGAGTAAGCTACCCTCAGAAGTGTGTACAGCGTTGATGTAAGATCTCTTCTCCCTGTATACCATAGCCCAGTAGCAAGCCGTTGAATCTCGAGTGGGTCTCGTCCCATCAAGCCCCACTAGGCATAGGATACAATATATGAAAATATCCCAGAAAATAACTCATGAACTTTTAGAAGCTAAACAGTGAGAGCGAAAGCGAAGTGAAGGAAATCACACCTCCTGATTTGCAGTTACAAGTAGACGAACAGAATCTATCTCATTTAGGTGAAGCTCATCACTAAGTTTCAAGCTCTGCAGTCAATAACAGTAAAAGAAAAAACATGGTTCATAAGATATTAATGAACAGAGAGTCAGTTAACCTTTTTCTGAAGCAGTAGATATCAACCATATAAGTCACACACATATTTCAAACACTGGGATAGTACAAGGAAAAATAGCAATTAAACATTTTTTTCAATGCATCCACAAGCTGAATCAAAACTAAAGAGAGATTTTGCATTTATCGGCGTCTACTGTTTATATCTAAATTTCAGAGCTTGACCTCCACTAGACCACGAAAGATATCAAATTCAGTGGAATCTATAAATTTGAGAAATACAAAACACTCGTATCCCAAATTCCAGCAGAAACACTTACAATCGCGACATCTTGGTCATCTAAAGATATTGGCAGCGAATCCGGAAGTCGAATCTCTCGGGATTGAACTTGCGCTCTATCGGAGGGCTTCGGAGGCTGAAATATATAAAGATTCAAAGCTCAAAAAGGATACCAAGAAAACAGAAAAACTGAAAATCAAAGCCAAGGGAAGGACCCAATCAATTACCGGGAAAGAGAGGAGATTTTGGATAGAGGAGAATGAGTTGCGTATGGCATGAGTGAGTTCGATTCGCTGCGTTGGAGTTGGGCGGGACGTTCCGAGCAGCGAAGACTGTACTATGGCCACTAACTCCTTCGGCGACAGCATTATAGGTAGCAGACGAGACACTAGATCTGCGGCGACTGAAGACGAAGCAGAAATAGTAGCTTAGAATTCTCGGCAGGATGGAATCTATGAGAAAGAAACACAAAACCCCTAAGAAAAACCCTAACCAAGAATAGCGCGCCTCGAATGCCTTAACATTTTGATGAGAATGACCATTAATTCATTTTTCACTACTTTGTTCAATTGGTCCCAAAAATTAAAAAAAAAAAGTGACTTCTAAATTGAAAAGAAACAATTTCATAGAGATTTTTTTTCTTCCAAATTCTCAAAATTAACAACATTGATGCCAAAAAAAAACACAACCGTTATTCAATGATAAAATTTAATAGAATTCAAATCCAACCACAATTTGATGTTATTCAACTAATAATTTTAAATTATGTTTTAGAATCTAGTGTAATTAGATCTTATATTTATAAATGATGCTTATGATTTTAAAGTCTATTATTATTCAATTAAGATTTTAAATACTTTATTAAAATCCAATTTTGTTCAAAAAGTTTGTATAATAATTTAAAATGAATTCCAATAAAATTTAATGATTAAATTATTAAAAACAAAAGAAGTGTTAACTAATAATGGAGTAAAACCAAATAAATAGATATCTAACGATTTTGTATCTCTCGCATCACATTTTATCTAAACAGGAACGAGCTAGAGCATGAGTATCTTTGAGCTTAATTAAGTTATTATTTTTTTCACTCTGATGGATACAAAAACAAAAAAAAAGTGAATAGCATAACTAGACACAACTCACACAAACCCAATTGCTTGTTGCATGATATAATATGGTACATATAAGAAATTCAACTCAAAGAAAAACTAGCAGTCTTCAACTGAAAATTCCTTGCCTTTTTCCATCTCTGACGAGTCTTTACCACCCTTTGTTGGCTTGAACCACATGGCACATATGACATAGACAACAAAGTTGATTCCACTGAGAATGACTAAAAGCCAATAAAACCGATCGAGCCGGCCTTGGTTAATGTTATCGGCCAACCATCCTCCAGCCATAGAAGTTGTGGTGACTCTTTTGACGACTGAGACCAAGAAACTGCTAACAAAGAAACCTAGTGACAATGTGGTCAAGAAAAGTCCAGTGCTCATTGTTTTCATTCCTTTGGGTGATTGAGTTATGAAGAAATCAAGTTGGCCAGTGTATATGAAGGCTTCTCCAGCTCCTACTAGGAAGAATTGTGGAACAAGTAAGAATACACTTATGGGCAATGTTTTCTGTGTACTTGATTTCGCCACGGATAGGCGTTTTTGCTCAACTAAAGCTGCTGATGCCATTCCAAGGGTCGATAAGACCAATCCAATAGCTATTCTTTGTAGGCTAGAGAAACCTGAAATGATAGTCCATGTAAATATATATAGTTGAGATATGTGTTTATAAAATATTTGACATCTTTTCTTAAGAGTATATATATGTCACCTGGTTTTCCTTTCCATTTCTTCCAAAGAGGCATGATGGCACGGTCGTAGACAGCCAGAGTTATGAGAATGGCCGCGACGAAAAACACAGTGAGAGAACCTGCTGGGATCTTGAAGTTTCCAATGTTACGTCTCATGGTTGAAGCTTGTTCAACTGAGAATGTAATCATTTGGGCATATGTGGTCCAGAAAATTATAGTTGTTGCCCAAATAGGCAAAAGCCTAACCATCATCTTCACTTCCTCCACTTTAGTCACTGAGCTTAGCTTCCAAGGGTTTGGAATTGCTATACCATCTAAGGTTTTCTCGAAATCACCTTCTCTAACTATGGCCGCTTTGTCCAACATGCTGCACAACAGAGATTTTAAATTAAAAATGAAAAGTTAATTACGTTACTTCATGTTGTTAATAAATTTATTTGTGAAAATTGAATGGAGAAACTCACTGAAACTGATCTGTATGTTCAATTCTCATGCCCTCTGGGTTATTTTCATAAAGATAGACAATGCTTTGAGGGAGTTCCATTTTCCTTTTCCTAAACGCAGCTGCAATAACTTGAAAAATTTGCACAACGGGACTTCCTTGGCTCTTCTTGTAACGGTAACTCTTAGTCCCAGATAAGAACACCGCAATAGCTATAGCCATAGACACAGTGCAGATTCCATAAGCCCAAGATCTTCCTACTTCATCTTGCATGTAAACTAAAAATGTCACAGCCATCAATGTTCCCATGCTAATGAAGAAGAAGAACCTGCATGTGTCAATTCAGATTTACAGTTAAAAATTATTATAATTAAGGTTACTGTTTGTTAACGGGTTACTAAACAATTTATACCATGCGGTTGAATTTAAGAAAAGGCTTAAACCTAACCTGTTGAAGAAGAAAGCCATGTGAGCTTTTTCTTTAGGATCCTTGTCATCAAACTGATCAGAGCCAAACCCGGAGATACTAGACTTAAGGCCACCAGTTCCAAGGGCGATAAGGTAAAGAGATATGTAGAGAATTGACATTTGGAAGGAAGTGGCAGACTTGCAGGTTTCGCCGTGGTGACATGCAGGCGGACGCAGCTCTGGCAGCTTTGTTGCTATGGCCAGTGCACCAGTTCCCTATATGAACCGTATATATCAAAACCATCTCAAACCTTTTTTAACAATAATATGATATTTGTTATCTAAAAGCCTGTTATCAAATAAACTATTATGATATTTGTTTAAAACACTCTAAATTCATGTTAATTTAAAAGAAATAATCTAGCAATGCATATACTCAGGAATCTTACCAAAGCTTGAATGGTTGAGAAAATAGCGATGGTTTTGAACCGGCCGAGGAAGGTGTCAGCAAGAAAGCCACCGAGCAAGCAGAGGAGGAAAGAAGTGCCCATGAAGTCAGTGACAATGTTGGCAGAGGTTGAGCTTGGGAGATGCATTGTCTCCATCAAATATGTTACCAAATTCACTGCTATTCCCATTGTTGATAGCCTCTCCACAATTTCTATCCCTGCAAAATTTTTTTTTCCATTTCTTTATTCTCTTTCAACACCATATCTAAGATGACTTCGCAATCCATTTCATTAAAGTATCTTGACAACAATAATCTTTTCCTCTCTTTCCTTGAATTCAGAACCTAAATTATCTATAAGTATCGAGATATTCAAGAATTGATTCCGTAATATATACATGAGCAAAGCATCTGTATTTAAAAATCTAAATATTACAATTTTAGATAATTCTAACGTTTCTTTTAATTAAAGAGCCATAAAAACTGATAAACAACTCAAAAAGGTGCAATGACACTGAACACACAGAGCTTTGTTATTTATTTTAGTAACATATATCTAAATTGTGATGATTCCATGTTACAAATTCACGAGTACTTAATTAACTATGGTTGTTAAAAAATCAATTTAAAATTCCTTACAAAAAGTGGTAACCGGATAAGCAACGAAACTAAGATTTGGATTATCCGGACAATTGTAATTAAGACAACTATATAATATTTGTAAGATAATATTATAGAGGAACAAAACAAGAGAGTATAGAGGTCGGCGTTTTATGAAACTTAAGTAAACACGTGAATACAGATATACTCCTAATTAAATTTTGTTTTCTCTCTCTCTCTAATCTTAATATTTCTTTTTGAGTTAAATTTAAGAAAAAGAAAAATTATAATTGGTTTGTGTATGATTGGATGAGCCAGATGGGTTAGCCATGTGGCGTGTCCCTTTTCTCTTTATCTTTCCCTCAATCAACGTGACTGAGAACAACGACATTTCATATTTTTATATACAAAGAGAGTTATTTCTATCATAACATGGGTGAGTGTGACTGCTTTGCAATTAATAAGTCTCTTTTGTTCCTCACCATGTATACACATCTTGTGGAAATTAAAACTTATACGCATCAACGACCATCCTCTTCATCAAATTTAACTACATACAGATATTATTGTATGTATATGGGTACTTTTTCCCAATATGTGCACACAATAAATATTTTTTTCTCCATGTTAAACAATAGAAAAATATACTAGTTGTGCATGTTGCTTGTAGTTAGAAATGAAGAATTGTGTAAAAAAATATACAAGTCAAATAAAGAAGAAGAAGAGTTGATTCTAGCTAAGACATAGATAAGTAAATTTCACACATTATTTCACTTATTTTATGGTGGCTCCATGTATATTTTGACCAATAGAATGTATGTAGAGAAGAACAATGAACCTATGGTAAACAAAACAAAAGAGCAGAGAGAGAAAAGAAAGACGAACCAAGAATGAAAGCTGCAGTGACCCAACCACCGGTTTTGGATTTGTCGGCGGGTTGGCCTTTATAGTCCACCGCATCAGCTACCGTCCAACTCCCTTTGCTCTCCTGTGAAGAAACCACATCAGTAATTCCCTAATCTTATAACTATTAATTTACAAGTAAGAAGATGAATTCAAACCATTTTTTCTTCTATTTCTTCAAGTATTTCCTTGATGAGAAATAATCTTTGTGTTCTGCTAAGTGTATGTTCTTTGTAAGCCACAGAAGCAAATAATGATGGAGAGGAGACTTCCTTTTTATAGCCAAAAAATAATTGAAAGAGAGGGGTTGAGAGCTCGCACCGACCTTCCACTATATGTGATTTGAGACATATCACGAAAAGTGTGAAGTCTTAGAGATAGGTTCATCACACTTTTTCCCAACTAATTTCTATCATTTCTTTACTTAATTTTTGGAAATCTAGCTTGGCTTAAATTTTTTTTTTTACTTTTTCTATTTTTGTAATTTTTTTAGTGATGATAATAACTTGTTTCTTTGACCCAAGGACACTGTACATATTCCCATATCATATTTGGTGAGATCAATCCAAGATTCCCTACGAGGTTCATTACTTTTAGTTTCCAACTTTTCCTTTTTTACTTCTCACTAATTATTGAAAATGGCACTATATATATATATCACAATTTTGGCTAAAATAAAGACAGCAGGATAAAAAAATATGGATAGTAATTAAGAAGAAAAAAAATCAGATTGTGTACGGTAAGTGTTTGATGTAAGACACGATGACTTAAGATCTAAATTTATGTACTGTAAAAAGGAACTTGAATGAGCAAAAGAATGTCAGTGACAGTTTCAAGTGCTATATCCATCTCTCTAGATTTCATATAATTTTGTTTCTCCTTTCTTTAAATTTTTTTCCGGTGACATTCCTTCAACACCTCCACCGCAAAAACTCTTCTCCATCTTTATACCTAAGCTTCTTCTTCATCTCTACCTTCACCCTAATTCGTGGTCACCTCTAGGTAGAGTAGAACCACCGAAAAGTCACGAGAAGGTGGTGCTTTCCGGTGAGACGTATTTACTTATTTCACTCCATTTAATCTCCTCTCGTAATTGCTGACTTTATTTCTGTGTGTTTTGAGGTTTCTTTAAGGGTTTTCTTAACCTCAAAACGTTATATCTATATTCACTTTCATTTCAAAGTAAATTCGAAAGCACTGAGCCTAGAGACTTTTGGACCACCGTGGTCAACGCCAACTATTTACCAAGTTTTTGGTCCGGTTTAATTATAAACCAGCTTTCACAAGTTAGAAGTCAGATATCTTTGATTCTCGATTAATCTACGAAAACTAATGTATTTAATATATTAATTAAGAAATATTAATTTTTTCTTAAATGTGTCATACTATCATAATATTTTAACACAATTATTAAATAAAACATAATTTTTTAAAATATTTATGAAAACTATTATTAGACAAATATTTAATATTATAATATATGTAAATTTTTAATATTTCGACATAAAAGACATTTTGACATAAAATAAAAATACAATATAAAACAAAATAATATAGATTTTGAAAAATTAGTCAAATAAAATATAAAAAATTTAGTTTAATTGAATATTTATATATATATATATATATCATAACTATAATTTTTATCTATTTAATATTATCTTTTATCCAAGAAATAGATAGTTTAAATCCATTTATATAATTCTATTTTATTTTTTATTTTATTTGTATAATCAATATTAAAAAAATTTAAAAATTATTTTAGATAACAGATAAACTATTTCATTTACATGTATCTAATTTATATTTACTAATAAATAATTAATTATAACATGTGAATATTTTTCTCCACGACACATGATATGAATCTAAATCTAGTATAAATATTATAATGCAATGATGGCTTGTGGGATGTATAAGCTAAGTTGTAAAAAGGAGTATGTTATGATAAGCGAATTAATGAATAAATTTATGGTTAATGATATGATGAAAGGAGTTTGGGTAAGAGATTTGCTTTTAGTAAGATGGTATTATAACTTTTGGATACTTTATAATTAAGAAGACACATCGCATCTTAATAAAGAACCATATTTCTTAAGTTTAACTCTGGCGAAAACTTTTAGTATCCGAATGATTTAATGTTTAAAACCTGCTGAAAACTTTTAGTATCCGAATGATTTTGAGATTAAAAAAAACAATGGCATAATATTACTTTTCGGTCAGGATGTGTTTCACGCCGCAATTTTCATAGTCGCTGTTTTTATCTTTTCTTACTAGTGCTCTTAATTTGTCTCTCTCCCGGCCAGCTTTATGCGGGCGAGGTGTGTGCTTCACTTTGAGGTTGCGGCCGACTGTTCGTATGGATTTTCATACTTTATTAATTACAAAATAAAATAAAAAAAATAAAAACAGCCGACTACAAGATTTCGTTTTAAACAAAAGTTCGTTCAAGTCACTCACATATATCGGAATGTTTTTTATAGAACTATATATTATATTTTTATAGTCTATATTGACTAGGATAAATATTACAATGAATATTTGACAGACATAAGAGTTGCTCGAATTAAAGCAAGGCCAATTTTCAAAAATATCATACTGTTAAGTGTATTTTTTCACATACACTATTACTATTTTTTTTCAAAAAATCATAAATACCATAAAATATCATTATTTAAAGTTTTTGTTTCAAATTTAACATTATAAAGTTAAATTTCTAAAAATAACATAAATTATTTTTAAAAAATACATATTACCATTAATAAATTATACTATAATTAAAATTGATTCAAAAAACTATTTCTAACTATAAAGAAATCTAAATTTTAATCGGAAAATGAAAATCTATTGACGATCTTTTATTTCAGTTTGTTAATTTATTCAAAATAAAAAATATTTTATATAACATTGTATTATTTTGAGGAAAAAACTAATAATAATATTTTTAGAACAAATACATAAAATATTTTAGGAATTTCTTCTAAAATAATTATTTTCATGTAACGTTTTGTGAAGGATAAATATAAATCCTTATAAAGGTTCCAAAATTTGGAAAATAAAATAGTATTGAAGAAAAAATATAAATTTTTAAAAAAGAAATAAATTAATGGCTTAGATGAATTTGGGTTGAATATTGTGTGTGATAATGTGAGCCACAACAGTAAACAAGTGCTTATAATGCCCCACCAAATATGATGAAGCGAAAGGCAAGCGGCCCTCTTCTCCGTTCATCGCTTCATTTTACTTTGTTTTGTTTGTTTGTTTCTTTCTTTTTTGTTTAGAGTCTCTCTTGTGGCTACTTTTGAACCTATCTCAGTAGGATTAGGCATTTATCGAATATTCTCTCTTTAATTTTACGTTGACACTTATGTTATCCCCTAATGCTTTTGATTCACATCATTTACCTAAATCATATAATATTCCAACAACAATTTTATATATTTAGAGTCTATGTTCCTCTAACACTATCTTTTATATATCAACTAAATGAAATTCATTTATATAAAAATGTATAATTATATATTTTGAAATCTGTGAAATTTTTTTAATAAAAATTATATTATCAATAAAAAATAATATAAGACAGAAACTGTCGAAGCCATTAATAGAGTTATATTACTTTTTCTATTATATGGTTTTTATTATATTTTTCGCATGTTTTCTAACATTTAGTTTTATTCATTTTTTATTTATTTTAGTATTTACATACTTCCGTATGTATTTTTTTATTTCTTACAAGCTCTTTGTGATCTAATTATTGACAAAATAAATTTTATTTAAAAAGTTAATTTTATATGATAAGAAGTTAAAGTCTAACATTTAATTTTTAAAGGAATGTGATCTTATGCCATTGATTTGTTATTTTGTATATTTTGTAGATTTATTCATAGTTATATTTTTTATAAATCATTGTGAGCATAAAGATATCAAATATTTGTTAACCATCAGTTTTTATACATTATGTATATTTTTGCTTTTTATAGTACAATGCATAACACACATGATAAGTAAAATAAGGTATAATGTTAAGTTTTATGGTTTAAATTAAAACTAATTGATAGAAATTAGTGTACTGGTACACATCTTTTATATATATTATTATTATTTAAGTTTCATATTAATTTCCTATATAAGATTTTTAATACAATTATTCCAAAGAGGATGATTTTTGTATTCCATCTTGAATTAAATCTCACGCTATAACCGACAATATATCATATTAGGGGCACTTACGAATGCACAACAAATTGGGTTAGGAAATCATGTTAAATTCAATGGATTTTCAACTAAAAATAATTTATATATACTAGATTTCTCTATATATTGTTGTATGTTAACTTCCGTAATATTCCTTGACATATAGCATCCATTTTTTATAATTTACACGCATTAGTTTTTATTAATGTTATCAAAATTAAAATCTTGAAAACTATGCATAGATGATTGATTAACTGTAAATCATTGATCCAATCACCTCAGGGGTGTTATTTGATAGTACTTTTTTTAATAGAATCTAGTTCCAACTTAAATATAGTGTGTCAAACATTGCTATTTTAAAATTTTTGCATGTTATTCAATAGTCGATAACCTCTTACGTTCCCTTCTTAATATCTCCAAGATCATTATAAAGCTGAAGGGAAAGAACTTAGTTTTGTTGTTGTTGTTGTTTATTCTCTATGTTTTCTAGGTTCTTTGATTTCTTCTTATTTTGTTGTGTCCGTTTATCTTTTTGTACAAAGATAAACCTTTTTTGTGGATAGTTTGTATCGATCATAATGATAATATTGTATTTGTAGGTTTTTAAATAATGGAACAAATAGTCAAACAAAAATTATGCATGTAACAACACCTTCTTCACGAAAATGATTAAAATGTTGATATTATATTGATGTTGGTTGGATCTTTCGCTACATATGAGAATATCATATATATATATATATATATATACGTCCGATTTAGCGAAAAATCATAACATGTGATCAGTTATATATAACTTTTTTTAAGTTTCATAGATTTTAAGTTTTAAGTTAATTAATAATGAGTACATTAATATATATATTTTAAATATTAGTCAAGTCTTGATGTGAATTATTATTCATATACTTACTCTCATGATTCGCCTATTTATTAATTTTAATAATATTATACTATATGACTAGGTTCAGTTTATATATCAGCTATATTAATTTTGAATTAAGCTGATTTCGCATAACATTAACTTTAAATTATAATAATTTTGGATTAAAGTGATTTCGGATTAGTTCTCTGTCAATGAACTAGTTCGATTTGGACAATATGTGATCAAACTTTGAAATCATGTTAGATTAGTTTCTAACTAAAATCAATGGTCAATGAGTACATTAATCAATATCATTTATTATTTAGATAAGTTTCACCTAAATTTTCAATATGTAATATTTTTCTAACCACTAATTAAAAATTTAGATGACTTTTAAATAGTATAAAAAGAATTTTAATCATTCCATTCATTATTATCTGGTTTTAAGTGGAAAGATATGTTTACTATGTTATTTTTATGAAAGCTAGTAAAATTTTCAAAATAGTGATGTATGGTGGAAGTAGGGTCGGGCCTAAACTCAAACAAAGTAACTCTGTATTTGCGGCGTTTAATATTAATACAAAAAATTGGCCATTATTCCAAAATTATTATTAACACAATGACAAATAAAAAATATATTGATTCTGTAAGTTGTTCGGTTTGAGTTTTTCTAACAACATAATTTTTAAAAAATTAGAACAACTTATTTTTTTAATATAAAACGGCCCATTATTTTTTTTTCGCTTGCGATCCTGTTAAATTCAGGCCGGAACATATAATTTTGAAGTTTCAAAATATACAAGTACGAATTTTCATAAGGTCTATGTGGTTTATCAAGACTTGTGGCAAATTTGATGGATCAACAAAGTCAGTGATGTTAGAACCGAATAGACATTTCAGTTTTCACACAAAGAATTTTGAAAAAAATTTATATTATTTTTCAATATATTTTGGAATATCTTACAAATGAGATTCCTCCCCGTTTTATATTATTTTAGATAATTAATTTCTAGAAAATTAATTACAATTTAAGTTACAATATCATTAATTGCAACAGTTATTAAATAAATAAATTTAACCAGATTTATAATTTGGTTAAATTTGATTCGGTTCAATTTAATCGGTTTGGGTATTTGGAGCGGAATCTGGTACCCCACAAGTGAACGTATGCAAAAACACAATTGATTAAATCTTGTTTAGCATCAGAATGAATCATTTCTTTCTAATAATTTTTCAATGAAAAATTACATGCACGTAAAAATCGACCCATTTCTGATACATATCGAAAACGTACGTGTCCATCTAGGAATCACAATGAAGGAGTAGAAATTAAGTAGGACCATCTTAGTGGCATAAATGTCTTGGATTTGACTTTATATAGTGCAATTGACTTTTATATATGAGGTCCTATTACGATATACAATTATTGTAGAAAGGGTTTGAATCGCACCTGAACTATGTTCGCATCATTCACATGTCGATTAATTTTATATATAACAATGGGAAAAGAAAATGATTGCTTATCAAATTTATATATATAAAATAATGGGGAAAGAAAATGATTTATTTTTTGTTTGCTTTATTGTCTGTAATTAATTTGCAAATTTATTTCACCATTCACTATCTCATGGAACAGTACCTTAACAGAACACCATGTCGATAAATAGAATGAACAAATACTTTTCATAATATAAGTGAAACAGTAGGCAGATAAAATATGATACATAAAAGTGTAACAGATCATGGAGAGAAAGTAAGTGGCATACCGAACACATGCAATTTAATAAAAAAGAAAGCTGTAAGGCACTTTCATTATGTTATGGAAGAAAAAAAATGATAATATGTAATAATGGATGAGAAACGAGCATATAGGTGAACTTAGTTGGATATGCACATTTCTGTCAATTATGATATTATCCATGAAGATATGGGTTCGCTTGTGAGTTTGTCTCCAATTTTTTTTAATGGCAGACAAATAATCAATATTAGGAAGACAAATAATTAACATCAGAAAGATTTCTTCTCTTTCATACTAATTTTATCCAAATTTTCATTTTTTTGTGTAATACTAATTAGATTTTTATTTGATTTTACAGTTTATTTTGTTGTTAATTGAATTAGTTTTAAATAGTTATTCTAAAATAATTAAAACACTATTTTTAAAATTTATGTGAAAAAATTCTATAAACGTTAATTTTTTCTTAAAAGACGTACTTAGAAAAATAAAACTAGTAATCAGAATCGGGTATGAGTCCAAACGAATAAATCATGTGTTTGTGGTATTCGATATTGATAAAAAATAATTATTTTTCATTTTAAAAATATTCTTAATATAATAGTAAAGAAAAATAATTTTTTTAAATTAAATTCATAGATTCGAACTTTCTTAATATTTTGTTAATTGTTTTCTTGTTCTCTCATTTGTGGTCTTGTTAATCTAAAATTGTAATAAATTCGATATTATCGTTGATCTAAATCGACATCATACTCGCTAAAAATATTATGGTATTGTCCTGGAAAATTATATGTAAAGATACGAAAAAGATTGAACAATGAGTCAACCTTACAATCAATAAATTCAGTCGTTAAGTAACTTAAGTTTGTGATATGTAATCGTCATGTTTCTCATCATCTTGTGTCATTTTATATACATCTACGTTGCTTTCATCTTCTTATAATTATCATTGTGTTGAGGTGTTCTTGCGTGTCTTGTGGTGTGCTTGACGTCTCCAGTTTCGTTTCAGTTTTGTTTGGTGGAAAATTTGCCATTTGGATGAAAACTAGCACAATAATGAAGAATGATCATGCAAAAAATATGTATCCCTATCGTTAAGTCATTTTTAAAAATTTATACAGCTGATATAATATTGAGTCGGCTTCTATTTGCAGGTGGTTGCAAGTCATTCCAACCGACGGTTCAATATATACAATTATATCCTAATTTGATTGACTAATCAGCCTACCCCAAACAAGATATCCTCAAAAAAAGATCATAGAAATCACTTTGATCCACAGATCAATCTATAAACAAAGAGATTAGTTAACTAATCCATACTTGATTGGTAATGACATGATCTTGTTAAAAAATTTTTGTCAAATCCGATCTACTTTGTCTTAGTTAATCATTTTTTTTAGTATTTAAGTATTTTGTAACAACTTTAAATCTGTATTTTACCTTTTTCCTGTGATATTATTTGGAAATTTAAATAATGTTCTTAAGATGTGGATGAGAATTTCTATATCGATCTACTTGACAATTACAGAAAGATTCCTTTTTATCTTAGATAATGTATTTAATTAGTTTTGTTTTATCTTTAATCATGGTTAGTGAATATTTGCTTGTTAGATAATGTGTTACACTAAATTAGAATGGTTATTTGATATGTCAGATTATGTGTGAAGATATAGTATCTTAGATCATATAAATTTGCATTGTCCGAACGATGTGTAAATGACAGATTAGTAAATTTTGGTGATATATATGAAATTGAGTAGTGCGATGAAGATGATTAGTGATAATTAGATGATTGATTAATTGGTTAAAACATGTCCACATATGCTCTTCCACGTACGATAATTGTCTTCATTTGTTGTGTTTGAACTTGTCCTATGTGGTCATAGGGATGCAATAATGAGAACAAAGTCCGATGAATAAGCAAAAATCTCTAATTGGGTCAATGGCTTTTAGAAAAGAAAAACTTCTAAGTTGCGAAAGCTTTTTTGTGAAGAAATTTCTGAACTAATATCATTTAAGTTAGGAAAATAAGATTCATTATTATGTCAAACCTTAGATCTATATTTGTGTTTAAAATAATTAACGAAAGAGCTATTATTGAGAACACACGTAGATGGATTAACATGGAAAATCTTAAATCTACTAATCTTTTTTCTAACAAATCCGATAAATATATGATTTTCTATTACATAATAACATAAAATATACGATATTATAAGAACTTTCAGTTGCGTTGTTCAAATCCGTTTCGTAATTTGACAAGAACTCGTAGCCTAATAATTTTATTATTTAGTGTTGTTGTTGTTGTGTCATTATTCAAATCCGACAATAATACTTGTTAAAGATAGAAAAAGAAAACACATTGTGAAAAGCTCATAGCATTTAGCTTGTAAAACCAACTAATGAAAATTTGTTCGGTTTGGTAACAATTGTTTAAAATAGTATATTTTTAAATTAAAATTTGAAAATTATATTTTAAATATTAGTATAAATTTAAAATTTAAATATATTAAAATTTGTTGTTAATAGAAAAAGTTAAATAATAAATTAGAAAAATAAGCACAAATTTAATATTTTAAATTTATATATAATTTATTTTAAATAAATAAATATTTTATATAATTATTTGTGTTATTTAAAAAAAATATAATATTAAAATATTAGATTTAAAACAATTTTTTTAAAAATATGCTATTTCATGATATTATTCGATCAGATTTAGTTTTAGTTTTTTTTTGTGAGTGGGTCATAATGTACCAACACAATAGTTCAATATCTTTATATGAATATTAAACACCATCTTGGGAATAGTGGAATCAAATTTCACATATGTGGGATAGATGTAGAGTTGGGTACAACTAATAAACAACTTGCTCCTCACTAGTTTTAGTTTTTTATGTAATAACATTTAGCAAAATATAATATTATTTCTTTCAACGGATTGTGGGATGACTAAATAAATTGTTACTTGCTCGGTATTTAATCATATTAGAGACAAATATAGATAGCAGTAAATCCCAAACCAAAAAAATCATATTAAATTTGGAATGTGAGATAACTAACCAATCACTTGAATGTGTCAAACATCAATCAAACCATAAGCTTTATTTAATCAATGTTATTTACAGATTGGCTTGACAAGGAGATAAGATGAGGATGAAAGAATAATCGAGAATATGTTTTGTATTGATTGTTACATATCCATCTTCTTCCACTATTTTTTTCCCATGCTTAAATTTAATTAAAATGTTTACATCTAATTTTTGAAGTTTGACTTTTGTTTTTGCAGAGTTTCTCCACTACATAACAACCCTAAGCTCTCTCTCTTATATGTTATGGGTGTTGTGGTTGTGGTCGTCCTTGTCCTAATTTGGATGAACCCTACCATCTTTAAAGAACAATCATTTATTTGATTTATCCTCGTTATATAATACTGATGAATAGAGATTTTCAAATCTTGGTTACATGGATCTTTGAAATGTTGATGTGACAGAACATGTCCTTAATATTTTTTTTCTATAAAATGGAAATTCCGCAAAATTAAAGAAATAAAATTTTAAATTAATAAACTTTGTATTTTTACCGATTTATTGTCAGAATTATTGAGTCCACGGACGATACATCTATTATACACTTATCATACATGTCTTTATCCAATAAATCAGTCACTTTAATACATATTAAAATGGAAGACATATTAAAAAATAAAAGTTACTAAATTTGACAAATAGAACGTGGCTCAACGAATGTTAGACATAACCAATTTTAAAAACGTTATTCAATAATATGGGTAAATTAAATAATTATAAATTTATTTATTTTAATATGACGTTCTACCAATCCCATTTCCAGTTTTTTTACATATCCCATGTCAGAACTCATTTTTTATTATTTGTCATTATATATTTTCTGAAATTGTTAAAACAAAAGTCACATTTTTTTTACATAAATCAATTTCATTTCTCCATGCAGCTTTTTCGAGATTTCAATGCAATTTGTTCTTTTGTCTTAATTAATTAGAAACGAGCGAAATTTTTGAGGATATATTCTTTAGAAGCAAAAAATGATATACAAATATAAGAAGAACAGTAATATTTTAAAATATCATTTCCTTATTTTTCAGATAATCAAAACATTTATCTTATATTTTATTATAGTTTAAACAAACAAGAAAACAAATACAGATAGAAAAAGAGCAATTGATTAAAATAGAACTATTTCAAAAAATTTGTTGTAAATATAACACTAATAATTTAAATTTCCAAACACAAATTTAATATTAAAATAATTAAAAATATTTTTAATGCAAAAATTTTAATCTCTAATTTGGAAAAAATGAACCCAAAAATTATGTTTTAGTTATAGTTTATTTAAAGTAAATAATTATTTTCATATAATAATTTATGTTATTTTTATAATTTTATTTTTATTTTATTAAATTTTAAACATAAAATTAAAATTTTGTTATTTTAAAATATTACTATAGAAAAAACATCGAGAAATTAAACATTTTTGAAGGGTTCTTATAGAAAATGGTCAGAATATATTCATGATACAATTACATGACCTAGCTAGTGAAATATATCCAAAAAATTAATTTGCAGATAAAACATTGAGATAGCTAGTGAAATCTATCCAAAAAATTAATTTACAGATAAAACATTGAGATGAAATTTTAGACTGGACAATTGGATACTCATTCAGATTTATATAATATTTTTGGGATTTGAAATTGTGATTGGAGATTGGTTTGGTTTATGTCGAATAACCGAAAAAATGATTAAATTTACATAAAATTTGGTTATATTTTGACAGATATAAACAGTTCACAGATCTCTTTGGCTATAATTTGGAAAGCAATATTATACAAACTATATTATTTGTATTTCTTAGGAGGAATATC
Source organism: Pugionium dolabratum (assembly GCA_018901945.1). Classification (NCBI taxonomy): domain Eukaryota; kingdom Viridiplantae; phylum Streptophyta; class Magnoliopsida; order Brassicales; family Brassicaceae; genus Pugionium; species Pugionium dolabratum. The sequence continues at coordinate 245,459 of JAEVFF010000426.1, forward strand.
TTAACGTCAAACAAACATTTTCCCATTTTTGGGCAAAGAACAACAAACGTCAGTTTAATCCAAATCTTAAAACCCATAAATTAATTTCACCAACAAATAACAAATCGACTCTAGGTTTAATCTAAAGTTCTTAGATGGGCTGGGGCTCGGTCCATTACACAATTGGGCTTTCTCCTTGCCCATTTTGTTCACAACTTATGAAGCTGTTTGTGTAGTATCCAAGCCCATGTAAAAGCCTAACAACAAGTTTAAGTTTCACAAAAAAAACTATTTAATTCTGTTTACCAATTTCATAAGAGAAATAACCAATTTGACGTGAGAGAAGAAAGATTCAAGAATCTCAGTTAATGATAAACTTGTACGCCATGTGTGTGTAAATGACTGAACAATTTATGTGAATTATATATATTGGCGACAAAATTTTGGCTTAAGCCAAAGACGCGTAAGATTTGAGATCTGGAAAAAAAAAGAGAAGCTATTGAAGACGTTCAAAAATGGGAGCTGCGAAGAATATCTGGGCAATATTGGAGGCTGAAGATGAAGCTAGCGGCAACGACGCATCCCAGATTCCATATTCTTCGTTCGTCGTCGATACGTCTCTGCCTCTTCCCTTCATGGTTCCTCCTATCATGTTCGTTTCTTTATGACTGTTGAAGTTTGTTGCTCGTCCCGTAAATTTTTGGTGGATTCCGACGGGATAGAGGGATTTCTTTAGCTATGGAGATTTCGTTTTCTCTTTGAATCGCTTTATAGCTCTTTTCTTTCCACTTCAATTGGATATTATGGCGGAAGTTGTTGTAAAGTGATTTGATGACGCAGTGAAACCTTTCTTACCTCCAAACTGATGAGACTAAAGTATTATAGAAAAACAATTTCTTTTTTAATGAGAAGACAGCTTGTTGTGACTCATTTTCTTGTTTTTGTTTCGTTTTCCTGGCGGATTAGTCAGAAATTAAGACTAAGGGCATGAGCGTTGTCTCTGTAGGAAGATATATAAAAGATCCTTTATTCATATATTTTTTGCTAACTGCTTAGAACTTCTTTTTGTTCTAATTGGTGCTTTCTTGAATCATGTGATATTTTACAGAGAGTTATGTAAAGATCTGTTCAAGAGTTGGAGAGAGCTTGATGATTCACTCTTCTCTGTCGAGAGAGTATCTGGAGGCATCACAAACCTATGTGAGTTTACAATACATCTATGTCTCTCGTCCTTTCAGAAGGAAATCATGACGTAATTACCTTTCCAAGTTTGCAGTACAATGCTGGGTTTCAATTGTTTTTTAATGGAACTCAACCTTAGTTTTTTTTTCTTCAAATTTTTATGTCTTTTCATGATGGCAGTGCTGAAGGTTGCTGTGAAGGAAGACACTGATAGAGAAGTGGCTGTCACAGTGCGACTGTATGGGCCTAACACGGAGTATGTAATAAACCGGGAGAGAGAACTAAAGGTAATTTCTATACTCTCACTTATTTCATTATATATGATAAGTATCTTACCCCTGGGTGTGCACTGAGTCATCATGTCTGATTTATGTTTTTGATTACTTAGTGTGCATTACCAAGAATTCCACTGTTATTTGAATAATTTGTCTTCTAGTGATATCAACTCGAAGCATGAGCCTTACAGCGGAACATGGCAGAGTTTTTGCTCGATTTTTCTTGAAATATGAAAGGTTTCTCTGCTAGTGTTACCTATTATTCTTTTGCATCATTTGAAGTTTTATCTTGCGTCTTTTTCGTTATTTTCTTCTCACATCTTCAATAGGCTATCAAGTATCTCTCCGCTGCTGGCTTTGGTGCCAAGTTGCTTGGTGGATTTGGAAATGGAATGGTGCAGTCATTCATCAATGCACGAACTTTAGACCCATCAGGTAGGCATTTGAAATCTTTTAAGACTATAAGAAATGTCTCTAAAAAAAAGTTTCTTGTGTGTAAGTGGATAACTTATCAAATTTACTATGCTAATAAATTAAGTGAAAGTGTGATGGCTAAAAAGATAATGGATAACCTGCAATCGTTGGTGTGGTTTATCTGGGTTGTGTAGGATACTTCTATAATTAAACTGAAGAAAGTTGTCTTTAAGATTTGGCAATGCTCCTCATTAACATGGGTGAGACATCTCTACCAAAATGTAGACTTTCAGGTCCTGTGTTTCATTTGTTTACAGTAGTAATAGTGGCAGTGCTGCTGGTATTCGGTTTCATGGACTTTAAATGAATCCCATTTCTCTTTTCTTGTGGCCAGACATGAGGCAGCCAAAGATTGCTGCTGAAATTGCTAAAGAGCTTGGAAAGTTTCATAAAGTGGACATACCAGGTTCCAAAGAACCTCAACTATGGGTCGATATCTTGAAGTTCTTTGAAAAAGGTATCTTTTAGTGTTTGTTTTGATTATATTTTCTCTGATGAAGTGTTAGCTGTTTCTTATATAAACCACCAATAGAGGTACAAATGTGCTCTTATGCATTCCTCCATGTCTGCCTTGTACCTTTACCTGCAGCATCTACACTTAGGTTTGAGGATCCTGATAAGCAGAAGCTCTTTGACACAATTTCATTTGAAGAATTGCATGAAGAAATTATTGAGCTAAGGGTATTTCCCTTTTCTCAATAAAGATTTCTGTATGTCTTCCCTGCGTATGTGTTCTTGATATCTTATGTTACTCCATTTCTGGTGTTTGAAAACACTACTTGTCACAAGTTCTCCTGGGTGCGAATTCGGTTTACCACATAAACAAGACAATAAGATGAATTGTAACTCTTTCAAGTTGGAATTTGTAGTCGTCTTTGTTGCACACAAACAATTGTGATGTGCTAAAATGTGGCCATCCTTAACTGATGTTGGAGATTTCGTCCTTTGATTCTTCTCCTATGCAGTAACTTGTTCAAATATCTGCTAGTGCTTCTTACTATAATCTAAACCATTTGTGTTTGTGATTGGTTGCGTGTGCTGACCTTTTATTCCCTGCTATGGTGTGAATCGTATTTGCTAATTCTGGTGATTGAACAGGAATTCACAGGCTTACTTAACGCACCTGTGGTTTTTGCTCATAACGATTTGCTCTCTGGAAACCTGATGCTGAATGAGGAAGAAGGTAAGAAAGAAAATTCCTTATTCTCTGAACTGCTTTCTGGGCTTAAAGCATAAAAATATAATGACAGATGTAACACTAAAATAAATAGGATCACTCTGTTACGAGCAAAATTGCATTTGAGTTTAATGATTGATCTTATTATGATGGTGCTATGCAAGATCCCAGAACCAACTTCACGAGTTTGTTAACAATGATCTTTTGGTTTGGCTTAGTTGTCGTCTTCGGTATCCTAAGTAGTGATGATATTTGGTTTCTAACTTGATTCTTTGCTTCCATGTAGAGAGACTCTACGTGATTGATTTCGAGTATGGATCATACAACTATAGAGGCTTCGACATTGGAAATCACTTCAATGAATATGCAGGATACGACTGTGATTACAGCTTGTATGTTCAACTTCCTTTTGATGTCATCTATTGTTTTTAAAAATTTCCCCAAAACATTTAAACAAATTGCTCGTTGTGGTTGCTTTGTAGATACCCAAGTAAAGAAGAGCAATATCATTTCATCAAGCATTACTTACAGCCAGACAAACCAAACGAGGTTAGAACATATTATGCGAATGGAGATAGTAATGGGTGAAGATAGCAGTTTCTTAACAATATATTGTATGTATATATATATATATATATATATATATATCATATGAAATTAATTAGTGTAACAATCTGTTGAATTAGTTAGACTGACCAAAGAATCTGATTTCCAGTTCGCTAGGACATTAATACGTCCCAGAAGTATAGGTTTATGCTTACATTTTACATCTCAAAATAGTGTTATTTTTGCTTCAAATGAAACTACATGTTTTGCATTTGGTTTTTGTGTTAACGTATTTCCAAAAATGTTATATGAACAAATACAAATATATACTTTTTTTTGTAAATGTGAAATTATATTCTCAAACACTGTAACACAGTTTGAAACAATTGAAGCCTATCCATTGCCTCTAGTTCCTGTAAACTAGTCACTACCTGATCCACGGAAGAAGCTTTTTTTTTTACTACTGTTTGCAAATAATGGTATATATAGCATGTAATGGCCGTGTTTTTCTGAAACAATCATAGCTTAGAGTTGGATATCGACATTGCACCTTGTGGCTGCTCTATCAGGACCAAAATATGTTGCCTATCACAAAATGAAAGAGTATATGAATTGTTTTGTGTGAACAGGTCAGCATTGGGGAAGTGGAACCAGTCTTTGTAGAGACAGATGCGTATAAACTAGCATCTCATTTGTACTGGGCAATATGGGCGCTCATCCAGGTAGACTTATAAAACCATACAGTATATGGCTTTGCTTTTGTTAATTGGAACCAACACGTATTCAGCTAATGTAACTTGTACAAATTTGGTGGAACAGGCGAGGATGTCACCCATTGACTTTGATTATTTGGGTTACTTCTTTTTGCGGTACAATGAATACAAGAAGCAGAAGCCTCTTACCTTTTCACTTGTTACATCTTACCTGTCTGCATCCACTAGCCTTTGACCGAAACTGGCTTGCTCGTGTTGTCATCAAATCAATCAGTTCTTGTAAAATTTGTTTGGGTTGGTAGTAAACTAATATGGTTTGTGTATGATTGAAAATGAGCATACGACTATCGATGGGAGAATAGCAAAATGTGAGGGATAGTCGACCCATTATTAGCTTCTAGCATCGTGAATATTGTTATCTAAAAATCGTTATTCAACATGAAGAAATTTGCACCACATGTGAATTTCGTGTGAAACCAATTCATGGTAATTTAGTGATTTGATATATAAGTTTTCAGTCTTTCAATTCTGGTTTCCTTCATTGTTGGTCACTTTGAACATTTTTCAATGATAAAACAATCTACAAACTTAGACGATTAATCTAGACTCTGAATCTAAAAGTCTCCATTGAACTAAAAATATCAATGTTAGCTAATATATAAAAGAAATCATGAGGATTAAGCAACAAAATAGATGTCTCGACAATTCGACTTTAAATACAGATATTTAAATATTTTGTTACTATGGAAAACCATTGTCAACTCGCTTGTCGATTATCGAAAAAAATTATGTAATTAAAACCGATGATAAATTATCGACAAGTGGTATTCTCTTCAATAATGTGTTATGTGAATGTACATGAAATAACTTGATGTTGACGTAAACAAATGAACTAACTTAGTAATCAGCGACCGGTAAATGGGACTGTGAACCATAATCTCTTACACCATGCATGAGCCGACATCACCAATTTAAGTTCTCATCTTGTCTATTTAGCTACTTAATTATCCTTTTAATTAATATTGATCAATATATATATAGCTATTTAAAGAGGAATATTCAAGAGAAGTAACGTAACATAAAGAAGGAATATTCATATAAATAAAATATAAAACAAAAACAGTTATTTTACGTTATGATACATTCTCTATAAAAGAAGAAAAAAACCCAAAAATAAATCTAACAACGAAAAAAAGTAACGAACAATGGACTACACAAGTTAAGAAGATTGATGTAATAGTCAGTCCATCTAGGAATATATGCAATTTGTGACACATCTTATGTACTGGTTTTGATTCTTTCTTATCGAATCCCCTCGGTGTCAACACGCTAGAATCTTTCTCTTTTCTCCTAAAATATTTTCTTACTTTCCTGTTTCATTTGATTTTGTGTTAGCTTAATATAGATGAAACCCCTAATTAATAATACAAGACCAAAACTTTATATCATATCCTTCATATTTTGTTCTTGCTTAGATTTCAACTAAAATGACACTTCAAAATTAATTCTAATTCATGAAAAAAAACATTACCTTCTAAGTAATGATAACACTTCTCTTTTTGCCAACTTATTTCATCACTCTCGTTTTTAGGGATCCAACATTGATATCTCATTCATATTTTTAAAAAATAAGTGTGACAAACTAAAATATAAACTTATAAGAATCAAATATATTGTACGTGGGTCATACTCATGCATGGGTTAAGGATTCCACTTGGTTTGTCATCTAATATAGTATATGAAAATGTAAGGTTGAGTCTCCTCCAAGAAACATATATGAAAAGAAAAGAAGCACACACAGCTTCATCTCGCCGCAACCCAAATTTACTTTACTTAATTACAGCAATATTCCCTTCTAAAAGTAACATTGCTAGGTTACATTACAATGATGATAATCTAGTACTATGTCTTTTGAAAAAGTGATGTCTTTTTTTTTTAATAGATTTGACTATCAAAGACACAAAGTTTTATCGAAATCTTACAGCAAAAAGTTAATTATGTTTAACTGAAACTAACGTTTGGATGGATGATATCTTGAAAACTTATATAAAGGAGGGTTTGTAATATTTTATTCATACAACTAATGAAAAGAAAATCTTAGATAAAAGGGTATTAATTATTTTCAAATGAATTTCACACCAGTTAATCTTTTACATGACGAAGATGAAAACCTTGTTCGTTTGCTAATCGCCGTTGGTTGTAACTACGGTTAATATTGTGGTTGCGATTGTAATATATGTTGTTCGTTTGTTTGCTGTCGATAATTACAGTTGCACTTGATTATAAATTTTTAGTGATATCGCTGTTTTAATTAGCGGTAAAAAATGCGATGTAATACGCAATGTATAACCGTTGCGATTGACCGCAAATACCTAAGACAGCTAAACGAACAACAATCTGCCGCAACTACAATCACAAAAAACTGCGTATGACAAAGAAATATGTACCAAAATTTACTAAGAGATGTAGTTATATTATATATATATAAAGAGAAGGATTATTAGGTTTTAGTGTCCTTCATAAACAGGACCACTTAATTACAAGAGAAAAAGTATTAATTATTGCTTAATCTTAGAGATTTGAGAATGTTGAAGTAGCCGACAAGTAGAACTAATTGAAAAATCGGACAATATAGGATAAAGTAGAAAAATCATGTGCGAAATGGTAAAGCAATTGAAACTAAAATTGAAGCGATTCATTTAGGGGAAGAATGAACGTAGACACACACACAAATGAATCTTTGATATGATCGCTTTTGAATTATTGAAGAAAAAAGAATAAAAAGTGTTATAAGAAAGAATAAATTGGCATTATAATAAAGAATAAATTCTAAGTGAATTTAGTATATATATATAGTTTTGTGATACTTTAATACTGTTCGCGTTATGGCTGCCCCATATGGCCCCTTACACATTTCATTAGAATACATCCGGGGGAGTCTCATCTATTTTTTTTTTCTTTTGGAAAATGGTTAGATTTTAATATGTTTTTGTTTTCCCTAAAATAAAATGTTTTATTTTAATATGGTAAAAAAGTTTTTAGTGTTATGTAATTATAGGAAAATGACAAAGTATATTTTTAATTGGAGTAATAATACGAAATAATTATATAGATTATTTTATTTAAAAAATCGGTGAAATAACATTTTTTTTGTAAATATGGTAATCATTTATCATGAAGTTTCGGAGGTAACATGGTTTTCATGTGAATTTTAAAAATATTTTTATCAGATGTTTTAAATACTATCGTATTATATTTAAAACAAATACGATAAAATGTACCATTTATTTTTAAAACTATATCGAATTTTTACTATATATACATTTGGTAAAATCACTAACATCTCCTTAAATTGTTTCTAATAAAGCTTGTTTAGAAGAAATTTTATATTCGTAAATCAACTATACATACAAATTACTATTTTTATAAAATGTTGTTAATTAAATGTTTTTGGTTTAAAAATGTGATGAAAAGATTGCTCCTTTGAAGTGTACACTAACCTGATACCCTAATCCGAGAAACAGCTATTCAAACCTACTTAAATAGTAATTCTTCAAGAAAATATGATATTTGTGGGTATCAAGATTCGTAATATATATTACGAATAGTTATTATTTTTCAAATTATTTAAAAAGGTAGAAAGTATTAAAAATATCAAGTAAAGAATTTTCAAATTGATTTTCATAAACTTTTACGAGCATTAGGGACATTCTGAAAAATACCCACTTTAAAAAAAATAACTTTTTACTTGGTGTTTAATTGAATTAAGTACTCTTTTAATTACCATATATAATTAAATATCTTATGCATATATTTTAAAATTTATATATGAAAGTGGATCCTTACTCTATCCGGATATCTTGATTTTTAATTCTAAATACCAGAATTAATATTTAGACTTTTGCTGATTTAATATCTGATATTCTTTTAAATTAATTTTATTTGGGAAACGAAAACTTTTTAATATTTTAATATATTATTTGAGAAAAAGAAAATAAATTTACCATGATGTTGTTATTAACGGAAATGACAGGTTGACGTGTTATCACCACAGTGAATTTCAAATAAATATATAAATAGATTTAAATTAGTAAAATAATTACGATATATGTCATTGTTATAAATTTAGTTAGAAAATCAATATATTTATTATACTAACCAACAAATATTATTAAATTTGTAAAAAAAAAATTTCTTAAAAAATACCAATTATTTTTTAAAATAAATTTAAATAAAACTTAAAATTATATAAATATTTTTATATTTATTAATAAACAATATTATATAATTTGTGAATATTTTTTCTATCTCGTGCGTAGATATAAATCTAGTTAAAACTTATTGGTTAATGTTGAATTTATTACCATGTTGGATATAAAGTATTTTTTTAACAAGACTTATGAAATTTAAAATTGTGGTATGACTCCATAAAATTTGAAGTCTAGAATTAAAAAGGTAATTTATAATTTATTTGAGTGATCTAGAAAACATCAATATTATTAATTTAGCTCGGTTACATGTGCTCGAATTTTTAACATACATAAAACAAAACCATTTCGACATGCCAAATAAAAATGGAAGTGTTTGAAATAGAAATCGAACCCAAATTAAAAAAAAAAAAAAAAACAAATTTACATGTCCTTGAACTTTAAACTAGAAGGCCACCATTTAGTTAACTTTTCGTACTTAATTTAAGTCAATTCTAGAAATGTTTAGGCTCGATCTTGTAAAGACTCCAACACTCATGTATTCGACATCTAGTAGTGTGGCTACGTTATCTAATATAAAGAACACTTGGTCATGTGCGGCCACAATACCAAACATGCAAGACTTCCTTCATCAACTCGCTGGATCCTTGACCACCTTCTCAAAATATAAGTCACTTTCACTCTTACAAGATTTTAGATTTCTAGTTATAAAATTTTTATCTGTGAAGGAAAACTTTTGTTTGACTTTTCTCTCTCTTTGGGTATTCAAATAAGGAAAATTGTCTAATATTTTTTTATTTTGTGAATGAAAACTTTTGTTTCATTTCTCTCTCTCTTTGGGTACTCAAATAAGAAAAATTGTATAAAATAACACTATTTTAATTTTTTTATTCCAAATATAATGTCACTAATTTAAATTTATAAAATATCACAAATTTAATATCAAAATACATTAAAACTTTTTGTTAGTAAAAAAAACTTTAAATTAGAAAAAACCTCAACATAATACTTTAATTTTGTTTAAAATTTATTTATGATAACTAAGTATTTTTCATAAAATAATTGTATTATTTTTGAAATCATAAGTTTATGATGGTAGATTTGGAACAAAAACTTAAAAATATATTATTTTAAAGTATTACTTTTCAATTGACAAAATGTTCATTGAATAACTTGATAGTATAAATTGTATTGACAAAAAAGATAAAGAGAAATAAATAAAATGGATAATATAAAAGATATCGAAATCCAAAATGGAGCAAAGTATGAAGAAAAACGAAAGAAGGGTAGAATAGGAAGAAATGGTTATTGGGGGGCAACAGAAGAGAGAATAATACCATTCATCTTCTTCTCTTTTACCCACAATAATGCAATTGAGAATCACTTTAAGCCATCAAAGGACACTCTCGTTAATTATCCTTCTTTCATTACTCTTTTTCTCCTTCACATGAAACACAGTTTCAACTTGTTGTCTACTTCTCTTTATTGTTTTAACCTACACAAACTCTCTTAGTTTATTTACGTTGTTGAACTCTTACAAAAGTAAATTAATATGACTAGCAATCTCTCCACCCCTTTGAAACTTAAGACTACTGTAAAACGTAAGTCAATCATGGTTAAAATCGTAACAGATGAACTCATCAAACACTGGTCCCCCAATCACAAGGCAAATTCATCTCATTAGATTTATTTCTTTTACTATATCCTCATGTTGCAGAGAGAAAGTTGATGGAATCAGCATCTATCTAAACATACATTCTCATTATAATGCTTATAAAAAGCCATGTTCCTCAAACTAGCAATTCCACCGCTTCATTTGGCTTACCAATTTCTTGACTTCTCAGGTTGGTTGGTCCTCTTTAATTTCAACCTTCTATTCTTTTTTTTCTGTACCCGAAGAAATCGATCTTTTCGATATCTACGTTATTACTTTTGAGCTAAATGCTAGTATAGTAAACGTTTCAGGTGTTTAACGATACATAGCTAGAAAGATGAGCTGGACTGGAGGAGACTGGCTATGTGGGGCGTGTCAGCATGCAAACTTCAAAAAAAGAGATGCATGTCAGAAATGTGGATACCCTAAATTTGGAGGAGTAGATGTGTCAACATATTTGTACAATAGGACTGAAGTTTTGGCAGGTGATTGGTATTGTGGTGCATTGAATTGTGGGAGTCACAATTACGCAAGCCGTACAAGTTGCTATCGATGTGGAATGATCAAAGTCGAGTACACGGATCAGTACTATGGAGCTCAAATGGTTGCTTATGGGAATGATGCTGGTGCTTGTCCTCCCGGTTGGAAATCTGGCGATTGGGTTTGTCCACGGGTCGGTTGTGGGGTTCATAACTACGCAAGTAGGACAGAATGCTTCAAATGCAAGACAACAAGAGATTATGGTACGTCCATTTTCTCAACTACGATTACATTCATCCGATCCAAACCAAACTCAATCGAGCTAATTGATTTGGAAATCGAACTATATATGTTTAAATAGGATAGATTTATTTAATTTCATATTAAACAATGAAATTTTGATTAAGGTTAAGGTTATTATTCAATATGATTATTTATATTCTTTGGGAATATTTTTTATATGATTCGAACATTTGGATTAATAAATTTCCTCATTCTGATCACTAGGTGGCGTCTAAGTGGAGGAGGAGAAAGAGCCGATATATGAAGAATCATTCATTTTTAAGTGTAACTGTAATAGTCACGTACCTTACAACAAGTGCTATTACTACTTTCTAACATGCATGAAGCTTTCTTACATTGACTTCAAATTTATTACAAAGTTATGCCAAAATTAACTTAACTGCAAACAAAAGATAGAAACAAGACGTCAATGAAACTAGAGATGAGAACAATTTGCAAATAATCAATATTGATACGATATGTTTCTTCCAAACTTACCACTATCCATAACAAATGCAATGTTTTATTTTAATCAAATTAATACTTCTCTTTTTTGTCACATGTTCTTTTGGCGAAACAGTCAATAATTTCATGTAATCTTTATATAATTATACAAAAGACAAAATTCCTAAACCGTTTGTATATATATGAGAAATTCGTGTGATTAACTAAAACGTTTAATGTTTTTAAAAACAGTTTTATTCTAATCATTTATATATATTAAAAAGAGAATATCCTTTCTTAAATTGACATATCAATTCACTCTCTAATATGTTGACACATCATCTTCTTCGTTTTTAAGTTCCTTTTTAATATAAACAATAAAATCTATAAGGTTTAATAGACTGAAGAATTTGTTATGTCTAACCATAGGAAATTTCCATATTGATACACACTTAATTCTCTTCATTTGTATAATAAAACCCATGTAAAAGACTGCTTATAAAAATAGGAAAAAAGTGAAACTTCAAAACAAAAATTTCTCTAAAAATATTCATTTAAGTGGTGCTAATCAATTTGCTAACCATCTAAAAAGAATGAAAATCCGTTTGTCAAATCAAATGATTAACAAAGGTCTCGATCGATTCCACTAAGTTAAAAATCACTCTAACCGATACACGTGGAGCTAAAGAAGAAATTCTCAAAAAATTAAGGTTCATTCGAAAATTTTATCAATATCACAAAATTAAGAACAAATGCTCACAAAATTATGATATTAAAGATTTTTTTAACTAAAATCTATCCAAAAAATCGTCAAAACAATATTGTAAAGACTAATTTTGACTTTTCAGTTGCCATTGTCAACAATTGCTCGTTTCAGAAGTAAATTTTTAAAACAGAAAAAAAAAAGTCGAAAAGCAATAAAAACATTACATTCTGGTTCATGGAAGAATCACCAAGCCCCAGGGAAAGCTCATGAAACCAGTTTTTTTTTTTATGTATAATCATTCTATGAAATAAGTCTTCTTGAAAGATTCTTTGGGATTGCCAGAAGCTTCTTTGATTTCACAATTAAGCTCCACCTCCATCAGTCGGTGATTTTCCTTAGACCGCCTCATTAACATACCAAGATTCAGATTATCACCTTCCCCGACATTTATAGGATTGGACATAATAAAAACCTGCAAAATTCAGACCGTAACAGGTCTCTCAGTTCTGTAAGTTATGATACTAAAAAGCTTTTAAGCATCATAAGACAGGAATTGGGGGGAGCATGTACCTGTTGTCCCCAGTGTGTGCAGTGCTGCTCACTTGGAGCTGTGGTCAACTCTATTTCCTGCTGCGCAGGGTCTTCTTTTCTCCCCTAGTAACAAAAACAAACAAGCAACAACTATGTATAAGAGTCTCTTCAAGATACTCAAAACATGATGAAACACAAGAATCTGTTACAAACTAACCAGGAACTGAACATCGAACCAACCACCAAAACCACATAGCCTTGTGTCCTGCACGTTGATGACTGATGATACATTTGATCTGACTTCCTCAATTTCACTGACTGATGCTGTCAAACAATCGATCTCTTTGACAATTTTTGGGGTGCCTATGATTTGTTGTGGATTCAAGTCATTCCACATAGCCGTCTGTGCATAAAAAAGTTATGAAATGCTTCCCATGTTACATATCAAATGTCAGAGCAAAGATAGATCAACTGCAGCAAAAAAGATTTCAAAAGTCACCTGAATGTAGTACTTTTCTTGCTCTTCGGCAAAAGGTTTTGTCAAAACGCCCATATCAACCCCATAGTAACTTTTGATCTCATCCGAAAAGTTATACCAATCTGCCATTGCCCCATCGAAATCATTCCTCTTCCGATCTGCCATATTAGATTTGATTGGTGCAAGCCACATACGAGCATGACTAGGGTACCTATTTTTTTAAAGATTATTTGTTATGATTAGGCACACACAATTCCACATGACCTCACAACTTACGGATGAGATTTGATACCATTTCACGAAATTCTATAACTGGCTTCAGAGGAAAAACATTATACCATCCAGATGTTTAACAGTATAGGTACACACTATCAAGTTCTCAAGTGTCACAGTCTCATAATAACCATAACGCATCATCAACATTAATGTTCAGTAAAGAATAGATAGAATAACAGAAAATGAACTTACATGACACCTGTTGGCTTTAGCCATCGGTCACGAGCACAAATCACAGAATCAAACATGGACTCCCGCAGAAGGAAGTATCCCATCCACTCCGAGATAATTACATCAACTGCCCATTTAGATTAATATGTATATATTAGCTTAAAGGTCTAAACAAATTATCAAATGAAACATGTTCAGCTCAACCAAATTGCTATGTCTCAAAAAACTCTTACAATGCGATCTTTAGGCTCTGACTGCCTACTTGCAAAAGTAGTAGAATTTGATATCCTGTTTTTCTCTTTGCAATGTAAGAGAAAAAGGGGAAACTGAATATTACCTTTCTCTGGCAATGAAATATCTTCAACAGATCCTTCTATCACTTCAACAATATGGTCAAGGTTATTGGCTTTGACAAGCGCACGAGCATGATCAGCCATTTTAGTAGCTTCAACAGCATAAACCTTCCTCGCACCAGCTTGAGCTGACCAAATCGCAAGAATCCCACTCCCAGTTCCAACATCCAAGACCGTCTTCATAAAATTACCAAAAAATATAACCATTTATCACAACACGAAAGACAGATACCAATGGGTACATCAAGACAACCGAATAACTTAATGTAAACAAAAATATGAATCAAAACTTATCAATAAGAATTCTTTAGACAAGAACCATACAGCACTTACATCCAATAACAGATAGAAAGTGCTCTAGACAGAACCTAAATTTGATTTTCAGGAGCCAATGATTACTCGAAAAGATACAAACAATTAATACCACAAGAAAGACAGAGACATTGGAGTGCAGATATATCAACAAAACCAAAAAACTTCATCTAAACACAAACACGTATCAAATATTTAGCAATAAGCATTTTTAGAGCAAAATCATCGAATGCAAACTATTTATACCACAAGACAGAGACCAATGGGTGCGGGATACATCAACAAATCCAAATAACTTGATGTAAACCAAAAATACGCCTTAAGAGTCAGCAATAAGCATTCGCTAGACCAAAATCATCGATTTCATATATTTATGAAGCTCAAGGGCCAAATCCAAAATTCATTATTCAGGAGCCAATGGTTACACGGAAAAGATGTGAACTTTTTACCTTTCCGGAAAAATGATGTTTGTTCTCGAAGACAGAATTGAAATAGGCGTCCATACGAACACGATCGGAGAGCATATCTTTCTGGTGGTAGAGAAAGGAGTAAGTGCAGAAGTACTGAGCGAAATCAACTTCTTTGTCAACTGGAGCAGGCGGTCCTCCACCACCACAACTTCCAGTTCCGGCAGCTCTTCCTCCCATAGCGCCGCCGTTGTAGGAGCTCCTCATGTTGCGGTAGTGAAACAGAGAGCTTAGCGATGGTTTTTAGGGCAAACTGATTTTAGTGATTGACAGAATCGGCGGGGTTTGGTTTTAAGGGTTTTAGTTACCACTAGCCACGTCACCATATGTCTAATTCTTTTCCCTTTTTTTCGTCAAACTAATTATATTTCCATTCTCATTATTAACACATTTTCGAGATTTTAACTTTTTTTTTTGTTGAAAACAGAGTTAAAATTATAACATTTTCGTGAGCATTAACCAAAAATGTTTCAAAATATAAATGTCATTTTAGTAAAGCCTGTGGGAAGAATGTTATTCTAGTAGCTTGAGTTATATGAGTGCTAAAATCATTCCACAATATGATCGATAAAGATACAAGATAGCATAAATATAGACTATATATCTAAGTATTTATCATATTGATAAAATAAAAAGATAAAGGACCTAATTGGTTTCTATGTCGACATTACCAATCTCAAACTCTTCAAGAATGATGGTGAATTACTTTATGAAGAGTTCTGATTTGCTATTAAATTTTTGAAAGACAAAGAGTGTTTTACATCGACCAAATGTTAGTTGAACAAAGCCAGCACAAAACCCTAATAATAATCGATGAGTGTTTTACATCCATGAGAGCATATGAATTGCTTGATGATTTGCTCTTAATGTTTAAGTAGTATTGTGTGAAAGAAATGCATGGGTCAACGGTTTTTTATTAGTCTGCTTTCTTTTTTCAGTGTAAGGATTGTGGTTCTTGTATGTCTTTAGTGTCTCTTCTTATCGACTTGAATCGGTTTTGTCTCGATAATCAAATTCTTCTATAAGTTCGGAGGTGGTTTGGGAACAATGTATAAGTACTTTCGCAGTTAGTTAGTTATAAAATTCTGTAGCATAAAGACATGTAAGGCGTTAAGGAAAATGGACATGTTAAGTGGAAAATATAGCTTTGTTTTTACCATTCATGGAAGCTTAGTTCTTTTTTACCCTTATAAGAAAACCATATTCCCAAACGTCGAGCTTCAACATTTTTCTATTTTTATCATCATAACTCATTTAGATATCTGCACTTAAAAACAAAACTTTCATTGTAGTCTACGGAAATATCTTGTTTCTTAAATAACTTTAACTTTTTGACTATTTTTTAATACCAAAAAGGATGGAACATATTATAAAAAGCAATGGAAATTAACGTAAATATAGAATTTTATAAGGGTAAAAACAATATATTGTTACTTTTGAAAAAAAAAAGTGTGGTTTAGGTTTGTATTTTTTCCTTTAAAAAAATTGAGTCACTTTTGCAAATCCTCATTTTTGTAGAAGTATTTCGATTTCAATTTTCTTCTTGTTTCTGTGATTTTTAACACAAATTAAAGCCAAAAATACATAACTGAATACGAAAATACAAAGGATAAATAAACATATATCTATTTAATTAAAGTTAATTATTATCGTTTATGATTATGAATATACAAGTCTAATAATTTGTGTTATTGTTATTTCCGTGTAACTATCATCACACTCGATTGTATATTGTTGGTCAAAAAGTTACTATATATCGTTCACTTTATTAATGTTTGTTTTTATTAAGTGATGTAAATGAATGCTAATTGGCATCACTTTTATCCATTAACCGATGCCAAACGAATTACTTAATTATGACATCAAGTTTTGTACTGATGTTAAGTTTCATAGTTTGTGTCACTTACTAAAACTTATTTATGATTAGTATCGTATTTAATAAGATAAAAATATTTAAATTTATTGAACTTGTTCATAAGATAAAAAAATGAAGTATCTTGTAAACGAGTAGAAATTGAATAGTTAATTCTAATACTTATATAGATACGGGCTTGACAATCATAGTATTATGGGAATATTCTAATATGTTAAGGAAAAGCTGGCATAGGATCTTATTGTTCAAACATTTAATTAACTTTATGGAAAACAAACGATAGTGGTGGTGTCAGCTTGGCGAAGCATGCCTGACATGTGCATCTCATCAATTCTCCTTTATGTTTCTATCCACACTTGGATCTATATTGTTTATCTTCACGCATGGTTTCATTTATCTCTTTATCTTTTATATACTACTATTTACAACAACAAAAAATTGAATGTAAAAAATGAATAAACAAAAAGACAAAAAGCTATAAAAAAAGGAGAGATTATAATTAGTGGAGAATATAGATAAATAGTGAAGACAAGACAGTTTTTCTTTACCCATGAAACGTCTCTAATGGCAAACTCAACTAATTTTTACAAAGACAATGAGTCTGATTATGAGAGCTCAACAGCGGGACCGGACTCGAGCCGGCGTACAAGCTGGCTGAGCAGCTCTTTCACGGCAAGTCCTAGTTGTAGTTCTATATCTCATCTAAGTAACCACGGTTCGAACAGCTACAACCAATCAAAGCCTCACAAAGCTAACCAAGTCGCATGGGAAGCTATGGCTAGGCTCCGCCGCTGCTGTGGGCGTGCGGTAGGGTTAGAACATTTCCGGCTTTTAAAAAGGTTGGGAAGTGGCGACATCGGAAGTGTGTACCTCTGCCAAATACGGGGAAGCCCGGAGGTGGCGTTTTACGCGATGAAAGTCGTGGATAAAGAGGCTGTGGCGGTGAAGAAGAAGCTTGGAAGAGCGGAGATGGAGAAGAAAATTTTGGGGATGCTTGATCATCCTTTTTGTCCTACTTTGTATGCAGCTTTTGAGGCTTCTCATTACTCTTTTCTCGTCATGGAGTATTGTCCCGGTGGTGATCTCTACGCCGCCCGCCTCCGTCAGCCATCTAAACGTTTCACTATCTCCTGTACTAGGTCCGATCTTAATTTCTCACTACTTTATAGCTCTTCTCCTTCTTTAAACATTCTCACTCTCACTAGTTTAAAGGTTTCATTTGTTTGTCTTTATTTTAACGAAAAGTTTTTACCTTTTTTATAATTATATTTTTCATCTTTTGTGTTGGTTGTTTAATTTAGATTTAACGTTTGTACCACTACGTACGTAATTTAGCTGCAGGTTATGGATTCTTTATTACAATTACTGATAATAGTAAGTTAATATAGCTTTTGGCATATGTAATAAACTAATCATCAAATGCTTCATAAAAATCAGGTTTTACGCAGCAGAAACTCTGGTGGCCTTAGAGTATCTCCACATGATGGGAATTGTTTACAGAGACTTGAAGCCGGAGAACGTGTTGATCAGAGACGATGGTCATGTAATGCTCTCAGATTTCGATCTCTCTTTCAAATGCGATGTCGTTCCGCAACTTCTCAATCATCATCAAGTCCTTAACCTTGACGATGACGACGATGACGACGTCAGCATCCGCCGTAAATGCTCCACACCAACTTGCACGGCGACTCGATTAAACCCCGTCATCTCCTGCTTCTCTCCAACTTCAAGAGGAAGAAGAAGAAAGAACGTTATTACCACCACAATACACGAGAACGCAGCTGGTACAAGCAATTCTGTTAAAAGCACCGATGTCTCTCGAACAACTTCTTATTGTTCTCGTGTTTCAAACGGATTTCGAGACCAATCTGGTGGTTGTCCATCGATTTTCGCTGAACCTATCAACGCTCGCTCTAAGTCTTTCGTTGGAACTCATGAGTACTTGGCTCCCGAAGTAATCTCAGGTATATATAGCTTTTTTACTTCTACCTTTTTAATAACCGGGTTGATTTCGAACCGGTATCCAAATCAAATGGTCGATCTATCCATTTTATTTGATGAACTTTTTGTAGTAAATGTGATCTTATAAGCTCTATTAATCAAACTTTTGATTCAACTTTGCGAACTAGCTAATTAATTTTGATGATTCTCGTGTTAGGGCAAGGCCATGGGAGTGCAGTTGATTGGTGGACTTTGGGGATATTTCTGTACGAAATGATATTTGGAACGACGCCGTTTAAGGGAGAAAACAACGAGAGAACATTAATAAACATTCTGAAAACACCCTTAACATTCCCAAAAGTTGTGGTTTCTAGCCCTAAAGAGTACAGTGATATGGTGAGTGCACAAGATCTTATTATTAAATTACTTGTGAAGAATCCTAAGAAGAGATTAGGCAGTCTCAAAGGCTCTATTGAGATCAAAAGACATGAGTTCTTTGAAGGTGTTAATTGGGCACTGATCAGGTCAATAAAGCCACCTTGGGTCCCTAAAGAAGAGTCTAATCGTAACGTTAATTATTATTTGCCACCCAAGTTTATGATAAGTAGGAAGAAAAGAGATGAACCTTACCATGTGTCTAATCATTTTGATTATTTCTAGCCTTAATTACGATAATGGAGTAACATTTTTCTTTTTCTTTTCAATGATATGGTATTTATATGCTACTTTTAGCTATCGATGTGTATTTTTCATATGATTTTGAATTCCATGCGATTACTATGGGATTAAAAAATGTAAATGTTTACGTGAGAAAATAGTGGACCACTTGCCTATTCGTTTTCGTTGTGTTGTTTTTAAAATCATTCAGATTTTCAGTACATGCAGATAATTAATTAGAAAGGTCACTTACTAACAGAATATTCCGATACACCACATTTAAAATTATGTTACACATTATTATATAAAAAATCTTAATTTATTATAAATAAATTATAACAAAATAAAATATTGTATTTCTATTTATATACTCCAATTAAAATTAAACTTTGTTCACAAACATTTTTTATCATTTATGTTAAATTTATAGTATTTTTATAAAAAAATAATGTTATATTAAAAAAAGTTAAAAGTGGTGTAATTTTGATAATTACTCATTTTTGCAGCATACATTATATCCATCAACATTTCAATTTAGTTATTTATGTTCATAAATTAGGTATATATATTTAGTGGCTATTTTTTTTAAAAACCACATAAAAGTCCCAGAAATACCACGAAAAAACTTAAATAACGATGATCAAAACTAATCAAGAAAAAAATCATTGAATTTCTGTAGATATAATTATATGGTTTTTATGATTTTCAATCGTTTTTCATAATTTTTCGTTTTTTTGTGACTTATCCATGATTTTCACTATAGTGACAAAAACTCATCACTAATGTATAATGTTTTGTAGTGGGTCGACACTAACATGCATCATATATCTTAAAAAACCGAACGGTTACAATATAAATGAGATTTTACATCGCATCTACGTCATACAACATGTATAATTCTAAAATACTAACAAAATTCATACATGCATTTTACATAACATATATACAAAATTTAAAATAAAAAATGTGGAATGTGATGCAGACTGTTGTTTATCTGTAATTACGGATACAGTAATGATTTCACTGAGTAAGAATCACGACCAGAGATTTTGTATGTGGAGACAATTATGATTCTTCCTCAAAACTAATGATGGGAACCTTAGTATATTATATATCTTCCACTCCTTTTTAGGGATGAAAAAGCTAAAGTTTTTAGCCAAAAAGAAAGTCTTGTCATTATACATTGTTCTGATGACTTTAATCAATTCCAAAACATAAATATATCTATTGAATCTTTTAATTGTGTGAGTAACTTTTATGCATTTTACATACCAGTACCCTATGTGTATTTGTTTTTTCGATTAAAACCCTAATTGGAGTTTTTGTATTCTTTGATATAACTTAATGAGTCATTGAAAAAAAAACCCTACATGGAGTTTTTGTACTCTGTATATATACACAGCTTAGAGCACACTTTAAATTTTCAAATTGCTTGTATTCAAATCATGTTTAATCAATTTCCCATATGTAAAAAATGATATTCATTTTATTATCTTTACAAATATATATAGATATATTATTAATTATTTTTTATCCAGCGACTTATGATATTTCCACAATATATTGATATTTTCAATCTTCTCTTTATTTATTTAATTTGTGAACTGAGACGTTCATACGGGATAGAAACAACAAACGTTAAGTTTCCCGAAAAACTTCAAAACACAAGTCTTATTTGTTTGGTCGTTACTGGTGGTTACGATTGCAGTTAACACTATAGTTATAGTTATGATATATGTTATTTATTTGTATGTCGTATGCGGTTGTGGTTGATTACAAATTTTTACTCACTTTTAAATATTGGTCAAAAAATTTTTGATGCATAACATATCGTGTGACTGATATGATTGAACACATATAAATATAATATATAAGCAAATAATAATTTATTACAACTATAACTACAAAAAAAAATACGATTGATAAACGAATTATACTACAATATCCAATTATTTAAAAAGAACACATAAAAAAAACTTAAGAACAAAAATGAGTTTATCAGCATGTCCCAAATCAAAAGCAACATCCAATCCTCTCAATCTTATGAAATATCATTTCCTCTTGAGATTCTTCTGCATCATATATAATCTTTTCTAGTATTTTAATCATCTTTTGAAAATACTGATTATGATGATGGAATCTACACGAAATTCAGAAAGAAAATAATTCAAAATTGAAAATACTTTTTTTTTATCTAAGATTTTTTTATAGAAAATATGATCCATTTATTTAAAACCCCAAAATCCGATTCTATTAAAAAAAACATATTTATATATCGTAATAAGAATGTACCATACTTGAGCGTTAGGCCTACTTATTGATACATGCATGGGCACTGAATCCAACAAGAATTAGCCCGATCTATCACAGGTCGATCGAACTGCTGCATTCTTATACTAATTTTAATACAAGCCTCTCTAATTATATTTATCATTAGCTTCAAACTAAAATAGACATCTTCGGGATTTAACTTAGAGAAATTTTGATCTATTAAATTATCAAATCATATTTGGATGGTATTATTAATTTCTAATAATTGCTTTTTTATATATTTTCTGGTTGGTTAAATTTTTAAATATTCCGAAAGTATGGAAAAATTTATATTCGATAATCAACGATAATCTATGATTATGGAAAATCGACTATTGTTAAAAATAGATATAAGTTTTTATAAATTGGAAGGTATTGTTTTGCCATTTAATTCTGAAATAGTAGACAAATATGTTGTCTTCAAGAATTTGAAATATGTACAAATTATGTAATTCGTAATTTGTTTTTTTCCAGTATCATGATATTTTACCAAACAGACAGCACACACATATAAAGTTAAATTGTCCTAATATCATGCTAATTCTTAAGCCCGACATTTCTAAGGGATTTGGCCCACACAAAATATCATGAAAATAGACTTAGTTACATACATTTATATATATTCGATGGAAAATAATGACAGCCAAAAAAATCTTTTTTAAAAAACTTAGCAGCTGAAAAAATATTAAATTTTTGTTGATCAATCCAATTAATTCTCAAATTTTGTTGGAAATTATTTTAATAACAACATTTTTCAAATATAATAATTAACTAGTTAAACAACTTAGAGACTAAAACGGTTTAGATACCAAAAATGAGAATTTTTTTTGGTCAGTAAAAACTGAAAATTGTTTGGTGTAAACATGTTTAAGTTTAATTCTATACTAAACTAACTAAAATAAACAATATAAAATATAGTACCTATCATAAGTAATTTTATTGTTTTAATTTATGTGATAACCTGGATTTGATTTAATCAATACTAATTAAGATTGAGTAGCACACTATTTTGGAAGGAAACATTGCTGCATCAACCTTTTTTATAATTGATATTAACTTTGCATATTGATTTGGAAACTTTTCATTTTCCATGAGACAAACTTTCTGTAAAACTAACAACAAACGCATTGATGTTAGAAAACAAGATGTTAAAGTTTTTTCAAAAATAGAGAGAAATAATGGAATGACACTTGGTTTTAATGAACAAATGGATCCACATTGTTTCTATGTCTGTTGGCCACAGAGAGTATTAAATTTTTAAAAATGTTTGAAGAGATACTGAAATTCAGAAAGTTGCATATCAATAAATGGATCCTTTTCTTGAGGAATAAATGAGGATTATTATAAAACTTGGTTTGGATTGAAATAATGGTTACAAACATTTCAACAACAGTTTGAGGTGATTGATAATCTGTTTCTAATCGTTCTCTCCAAATAGCATGACACGAGAACTGGTTTAGGAAAGGTGGTCCCATCATTAGCTATCACCAGTTCTTCTCACTACTTAAAAGTACTTAATTAGTTATACTAATTAATGCTTAATTTAATTTAATTACTTTTTTTAATTTTATAATTTATCATAATGAAATAATAAAATTATGAGTAATAACTCAAAATAACATTTTAAAATTTTTATTTTAAATATAACACCATATAATTAAAATGTCAGAAATAACACAAATAATTATGTAAAAATACTTATTACTAATTATATATAAACTTAAAACATTATATTTTGATTTATTTTTTCCAATTTAAACTTTCATTTTTTTATTACAATGAAGTTTTAATGTATTTTAATCTTAAACTTGTGTTATTATTGAAAATTTAGACTAAAAATTTAAAAAGATACTATTTTAGAAAATTGCCCTAAATTATTGAAAGTTTTTTAAAAATTATTTTTATAAAACAAAAATAAAACCCAAAATTACTTTTATGAAACAAAATTAAAACCCAAAATTTTTTTTGTATGGAAACGGAAGGAGAGTATCAATTGTTCTTGCTACTATATAAGAAAATTGTATACATTTTTAGCATTTTTTAAAAGATTTCTTTTAAAAAAAATAATTTTGTTGATTACATTGTTTTAGTTGTATAATTGGTTATTGTTGAGACTAAAAAAATGAAACTAAAAAAATTGGAAAAGCAATTAATTTGGTAAACAAAAGTCAAGTAAAAATCATCAATCTCGGATAATAATAAAAAATAATAATGATTATGTTTTGCTAAAACGGTAAAAAAAACAAAAATTGATAAACGTTTTTGGTAGAGACAATGCAATTTATGTCTTGGAATCGCAAAAGGAAGCGGAATTAACGAGACATTGAAACGAGGAGAGAATAGAAAGAGATTGGTTTGAGAAAATAATGTGAAGGAGTGGGGAAACTGAGGGAGTCACATGGCCCGTCATGTCGTGGTAGCATTAGGACACAACTAATGAAAGACGAGATCGAATTGTAATTAAGGGTGAAATTTTGTACAGATGAGTCCCCACCAACACTCTCTCTTCAATCTCTCAACTCAGACATCTTTTGTTCCCATGTGCTTATTTAAACTTCACTGTCTCAATTCTCTATCTCTCTCTCTCTCTCAAATCCAATCTCTTGGGAGAATTTTAAAACCAAAAACATTGACGCAACGTATCGCCCTTTCCATTTGTCTGATTGTGCAATAACTAGTTTAGTTTCCTTTTGTTCTCGGACCACTTCATCCTCTCTGATCTTACTTGTCGAAAAGTGTTTAGTTGTTGGATTAGTATTTCTTAAAATTTCTGTGTAGCTCAAGTTGAAGGGTCTGAAGTAACAACAACTTAATGAAGAATGTCTGAAGTTGCTAATTAGCCTTCTTAAAAATGTTGATATATATATATCTCAATAGATCTAAAACAAAGAAAGAAACAAACAAAAAAATACTCTATTAGTTTTTTTATAATAAATGATGCATGTTTTCGGAAGATGGTTGCATGGAAAGTGTAAATTACTCATAGACATGATTTAATTTTAATATTATAAGACTCAAATACAATAGTTAAGGTTTGATCAATAAAAAAATGAGTTTAAAACTATTATAGTTACCTATTAAGTAGGTCTCTAAGACTACCAAAGTAAACTAAATCAATAAAATATAACACATTTGAGCAATCAAAGGGATATGCGTTCAATGCTTAGTTATTCTTATTTTGGGATTCTTAATCTATATTATGAAATAATTTTAATCATTATAATAATTTTATTTGTTTATTTACCGCAGACGATTGTGGTTGTGACTGTAGTTATGTTATATGTTGTTTGTTTGTTTGTCGGCATCGATTATGATTACAATTGATCGTAGAGTTTTACTCGCATCGCTATTTTAGTTAACAGTAAAAAAATTGCAACGTATGATAAAACGTCTGAGTGCTGCGATTGGATCGCATATATTTACAGTAGCTAAACAAAAAATAATTTGCTATAGTTGCATCTACTTTCCTATAACTGATAAACAAACATAACTGAGATAACACAATTAAACATTCAAAACATATCTTCGTAATATAGTTATACCAATCCTAATTAATTATAATTAACACTCTAATTAAGATTCAACATACTTTCTGGTAAAGTTCATATATTTTAACCAAATAGTGTTGATCATATTAGATATTCAAGTAACAATACTAAAAATATATACATTGAGTCTCGAATTAAGTTTTTTTGACAGAAGATTTTGCATCAGATAAAAAAATTAATTACGTAGGAAATAATAAAAATAAATGTTGGGTAAATAGCAGTGTAGTTTTGGGTTTCTACAAATTTTGTTTTGTTTTTTTATGAAACATATGTAGATGAGTTGGCATGCAAATATTTTTATTACATATATACTTATCAGCACTGTCTAGGGACAGATTGTCCCCAACATTAAGTTTCGTCTGTTTATATTAATTCTTTTTAGTGTCTTTAACAGAACATTACAACGAGGGGGTATAGTGCATGTCCCCATTTTCATGACATCAAATGAAAGAAAATCACTTTTTAAAGAAATCTGCATTTCGTTTTTAATTATTATCTGCAAAATTACGTTCGTTTGTGTGTTTGTTATCTTTTTACACCAAAACACATACATACATATGTCTATAAACATATATACATATATAATTAGTAATTAATTTGCTCATACAGTAGTAATAATTTTTTTATAAATAATTACTTGGTTGTAATGGCGGGATCAGAGATCTAATTAAATTAAGGTAGAAACATTCCATTATGGAGAAGCCAAAACTCACATGGGTAGTTGAAATTTTTAAGAACGACTTAATATTTGTATTCCTTTTTATTCTTTCAATGTCTCTTTATCGTCGACTAATATAATTCAATTTTTATAATTCTCCTGCAATTATGCCTTAAAATCTTGGTTTACAAAAACCGTCCATTCTACCATCCTCTCACCTCATACTTACTTTCTTCTTTATGAAAGTTTTCTTAGTCCGTTGAAAATACCCAATACAGTAAACTAAAACTATAATATTTTACTAATTTTAAAAGATGTTATATAAGTATCGTTCATTGTTAGTTTTAACTTGGAAACTCATTAACCATTCGATCATATATTATGTTGGATCTCAAATTCCCAAGTAAGAATGGAGAAAATCAACCTTTGATATTTGTTAATATCAAATAGAAAACAATAGAGAACTAGAAAGAAGAAAAGATTGTGAGTGTTAAAGTATTGAGATCGGTTATAAACAATTCATGTTTGTTACAAGTCCGAACTATTAAATTTGTCCCCATCAATTATGTCGTGAACCCCTCTTTTTATATTCGCAACTCGTCTAATATTCATTGCAATAATTATTACTTGTCATAAATGCCATTTAATGATGACACTGGAGCGCGTTGCGCCGTTCTCGATAGTCGATGACATCAGACGGATCTCTGACATGCCCGACGATTCCTCGATAAGAGCGCACTCACTCCTTTGATGAGATAATGAGTTTTCAACATAATAAGCCGAACCTATATTAGGCCGAATTCAAGTTTATTGGAAGGCGTAGCCCACCTTCAACAGATTAGTAAGTTGTTTTATAGAAATACATTGATAGAATTCGTATGTCTAGCTCTCATGACCTGGTGGCACGTTGTGCTCGTCTCAATACACAAACACAAAGCCTAGTAGCTCCTTTTTCTTAGTTTCTAACGTTAGAATTCTAATAGCTATAGTGAATTCTGAAAGGAAAGCGTATGAAATGTATGTAGTGATGTTATTGAATAAAGTATGTAAGAAAATTATCTTCATCGTTGAATAATCCATAGAAAAACTCAAGTGGTATCTTGAAAATTCTGCATATATATTTGGTCTATCTTCAAATTTTTTATCTACGTTTATGTATATATTTGGTGATTTTAGACACATAATGTTTATATATAACCACTAATATTTTAAACTATGTTGTATTGTGTAACCATTTATAAAGAGTTATGTGTAACATGTAAGAGTTTCTCATGGGGTAAGAATCGATTTTCATTATTTTCAATAAATTTTACTATTTTTAATTTGTATATCACACTTTCTTATCATATTTAAACACATGCATAATGAAAGAAATTATTATTTCTAACAAATAAATAATAATACAACTTATCAAATTGGTATTTTAAAGAGTGATGTATTTCATTTATCACAAAAGTCCCAACTAATCATAAAGATTCATGTATCTCAGAGTTTCTTATAAGTTTTTTAAATGACAAGCTATTATCATCATCCAGTTAATACTTTCTATTTTTTTATTCCATGATTTTCTTCCTATATTGGATTAAATACTATATTGGTCAAATATAACCAAATTAAAACTATGGATAAAGAATTATACAGTAATATCATAAAATATCATTTTAAAAAATTTTTGTTCTAAATTTAAAAATTTAAAATTAAAATTCTAAACTAACATAAATAGTTATATATAAAATATTATATTTGATTCATTTTTTAAATTTACAGTTTAGTTTTTTCTATTATAATGAAATTTTAATGTATTTTGATTTCAAATTTATGTTATTATTAAACTTTTAAATAAATGATATTACTTTTAAATAAAAATTAAAATATATTATTTTACGAAATTGTCTATATTGTTACTGACTCAATTTACTTTGTTTTTTTTGTTGAAAATTTTTAGTGGCATATCATGTTACCGATGATTTAAGATTATAGTATTAAAGATAATTCTTCTATGACGATATTGAGATATGTGTATTTTAATTATAATCAGTCACATGTCACAATCTAATCAGTTGTTATCACGTCCCCAATCGGGAAAATTTGTAACTTTTCTACGTTTTACTCTATAATCAAATTCTATATAATAAATTTTACTTTTGCTTTTTTTATAATCAAATACTTTATAATAAATTTTACTTTTGCTTTATAATCAAATTCTATATAACAAATTTTACTTTTGCTCTATAATCGAATTTTATAGATGATATTTTATTAGAACTTTTTAAAAGAACTAATGGTGCTAATTGAAATATTTAAATTTTGGGGTTGTGATCAATATTGTAACTATAATTATGGTATTTGTTGTTTATTTATTTATCGATAGCGGTTACGATTGTTGTTGATCGTATATTTTTAATCATACCATTATTTTAATTAGCGGTAAAAAAAATTACGATGTAAAACATATTATTTAGATCGTATATAACTCAACTACTTGAACGAATAACAATTTCACACAAATATAGTAAATACATAGACTATAATCATCTTTAAACGTGCGTTACGTTTTTAGTGATTACTTCAGATTTTGCATTTACTATTTGTTAGTGAGATTCTTCAATTTGTTTGACACGTTAGTCAGATTCTATTTACAATATTTATTAATAAAGGGATTATTTAAAAGGAATCGTTTTACAAATGTATATACATAACATTATCTATATATATATATATATCATTTACAAATGTAACAAATGTAAAAATTTTAAACTCATAGAAATACATCCTGGCCGTAGACATTTAATATCAGCAGTTGCACCAACAACGAACTAAAGGACAAAAACTATAAAAATTTGCCATCTGCTATTTTAATCATTACAATATTACTAGAAAATGATGTGGTATTCTATATAAATTATTTTAAAATTTTTTAAAAAATCGCTAGAGACAATTTTTATTAAAACGAAAAAATGACTTGTATAACAATCATATGAAAGAAGAAACAATTTTGCATTATTATTTTCTTTTTTGTTCAAAAAAAAAAACCTTCAATTCGTTGACCCTTCACTGTCCTCCAATGGCGGCCCCTACGCCGTTGGCCTTGCCCCTCTCTCTCTCTCTCTCTCTATATCTCTCTCTCTATATCTCTCTCTCTAAAAAGCTCAAATAGCACAAGCAAGCAAAATAGTCCAAAAAGAAACAAGATAAGAAGAAACCAAACTCGCAAAGAAACAAAAAGAAAAAATATATAGAAATAAAAAGAAGAAGATTTAAAGGTGGGGAAAAAAATCGCCTTTTTAACACCTCATTCCCTCTTTCTCCGGCACTCTGTATAACGAAAAACGAGACCAAAGAAGCAACTTTAGCTCTCTCCTTTTTGTGTTGTTTTCTCTTCCTCTCTTCCTTCTTTGTATTTGATTCCGACAATGGAGGAAGAAAGCAGCTGGTTGATTCCAAAGGTTCTTGTTTTATCTGTAATGATCAGTCTTGTAATGGTGAAGGGCATGTCTCTGCTTTGGTGGAAACCCAGAAAGATCGAAGAACATTTCTCAAAACAAGGAATTCGAGGACCTCCTTATCACTTCTTCATCGGTAATGTCAAAGAACTTGTTGGAATGATGCTTAAAGCTTCTTCTCATCCTATGCCTTTCTCTCACAATATTCTCCCCAGAGTTCTTTCTTTCTACCACAACTGGCGAAAAATCTACGGTTCGTTCTCTCTTCTTTTTCAGATTCAGATCGTTCTTCTTCCACACTAATTATGGATACTCTGTTTTTAATTCTCAGATTTTGGTAAAAGAAAACTCTATTGTAAAAATTGACAAGAATTTTTATATCTATAAGACCTCTTTTGTTTCTTCTTATCTTGGTTTTGATTTTTTTTTCTGGGTTTTTTCTTATTTCTGGAATTTGGGTTTCTTCATCTTAAAGTTGAAATAAAATTTGGTTTTTTTGGAGGTTGGAAGTGGTTTCGATTCTCTGTTGAAATGCCTCACAGTGTGTTTTCAAGTCAAGCAATACAAAGGATTTTGTTTTATTACCCAAATCCAAAAAAACTTTATTTTATTTTATCGGTTTTGTTTTGTCATGATCAAATTATGATGTCAGTACTTTGATGTGAAAAAGGAGGCTCTGTTCTTCCCCACTCTTTCCTCACGGGCTTAGTCATCATTTTTTCCCTCTGTTAGCTCTTGTCTTCTTTTCTTTAGTCTATCACAAACAAACAAAAGAAAAAAAAATGTATGAAATTTGGGTTCTTGTGCAGTAAAATTAAATTGCAGCAAATTGGTAAATTAAAATGCAGCAATTTGGAAATTTGTAGCACTTGGGCATTAATTCCATAGTCTCTTCTTTGTCAAAGTTCCTACTTCAGGATCTGTTCATGTTTTACAGCTCCTTTTTGTGTCTTTTTACCTAATTAATTAAAAATTAATATTTAGGTGCTACATTTCTGGTATGGTTCGGACCAACTTTCCGGTTAACCGTAGCGGATCCGGATCTGATCCGAGAAATATTCTCCAAGTCTGAGTTCTACGAGAAGAACGAAGCTCACCCACTTGTTAAGCAACTCGAAGGCGATGGACTTCTTAGCCTCAAAGGCGAAAAATGGGCTCATCATCGCAAAATCATTAGTCCCACTTTTCACATGGAGAATCTCAAAGTAATTGATTAAAAACAATTCTCAACAAATTCGTTTATTGGGGTTTTTCTCCTTTTTTGGTCTCATTTTTTGGCTGGGTAGTTGCTTGTGCCGGTGGTCATGAAGAGCGTGACGGAGATGGTGGAGAAATGGTCGGAGAAGTTATCGGAAACCGGCGAGGTTGAGGTCGATGTCTACGATTGGTTTCAGATTCTAACTGAAGATGTTATAAGTAGAACTGCTTTTGGAAGTAGCTACGAAGATGGCCGAGCAATTTTCCGACTTCAAGCTCAACAAATGCTTCTTTGTGCCGAAGCTTTTCAGAAAGTATTCATTCCTGGTTACAGGTAAAATTCAATACAATTTTTACATGCTCTGCATGGCCTCTTATCAATTTTTACTTTTTTTTATTTTTTCCAGGTTTTTCCCCACGAAAGGGAATCTGAAATCTTGGAAGTTAGATAAGGAGATAAGGAAGTCGTTGTTGAGGCTGATAGAACGCCGGAGAAATAACGCCGGCGATGGAGAAGAAGGTAAGGAAGAAACGGCTGCGGCGGCGGCGGCGAAGGATCTGTTGGGTTTAATGATTCAGGCGAAAAACGTGACGGTGCAGGACATTGTGGAAGAATGCAAAAGCTTCTTTTTCGCCGGGAAACAGACAACATCCAATCTGCTGACGTGGACGACCATCTTGCTCGCCATGCACCCGGAATGGCAGGCCAAAGCACGTGATGAAGTCCTCAGGGTCTGCGGCTCACGTGATGTCCCCACTAAAGACCATGTCGTTAAGCTTAAAACGGTGCGTTTGCTTTTTTCTGTTCTTTGCTTTGTATTCTTATAATTTCGGAAATATAATCTCAGAAAAATCAAAAGGTCCCCTCTTATGTTCAAATATTTATTCCACTCTGACCAACAAAGGAACAAAAAACCAAGATACAGTGTAATGATCATGGACCTTTTTTTGTCTACCTAATCCTAAATTTTATAAGGGTAAATTTTAAACATATATAGATCCAAGGGTGAAAATGGTAAATTATATGTGATGTGTGTATGTTTTGTCCTTTGATCTATATTCAAAATTTTGCAGTTGAGCATGATCCTAAACGAGTCCCTGAGGTTGTATCCACCAATAGTAGCTACCATACGACGAGCAAAATCAGACGTGGAGTTAGGAGGGTACAAAATCCCTTGTGGCACAGAGCTTCTAATCCCGATCATAGCGGTCCATCACGATCAAGCAATATGGGGTAACAATGTGAACGAATTCAATCCAGCTCGGTTTGCTGATGGAGTGCCTCGTGCAGCGAAACACCCAGTTGGATTCATACCGTTTGGCCTTGGAGTTCGAACTTGCATTGGTCAAAATCTTGCCATACTTCAAGCCAAATTGACACTTGCTATATTGATCCAACGCTTCACTTTTCACTTGGCTCCTACTTACCAGCACGCTCCTACTGTCTTGATGTTGCTCTATCCTCAGCATGGTGCACCCATCACTTTCCGCAATTTCAACAATCCCAAAGATCGTTAAAAAGATCGATTGACGTTCTCTAGATTGGAAGAAAATTTTCCAAAAATTGTGTGAAGCTTTCATAACCTGACATGCTCTTTTTTTTTAATTGTCATTTTTAACCTTCATAAATATATAGTTTTAACTTTCTAAACCATTTGCTGTTCTTCTTAATCCATAAAAATTATTTTTATCATCTTTCTCTGGTTTTGGGTTACGCCTTATAAGTTACGTTTTTTTATCTAGAAGTAGGACCAAGATTTATGACAAAAGATCTCTAACAACTATGTTAAAAAAAAGTTGCTATTTTGTATTTATTGTAACATATAAGCGTGTAACTTCCACACAATTTGATGAGTCTATAAACTCTATGGATTAATTCAGCTTCAACCTTTATTTTTGTTTTGCATGGTACGTATAGAACCAACGTTATTGACAACAAAAAATCATAACATAAATCACCAAGAGTAGATATATGATTAATAATATAATCAATAAATAATAAAACTATATATCTGCATCTAGTTTGGCAGACTCTTATAAGCCCTTTCCCGAAGCTTATATATTTTAGCATGTATCAAAATCATTTTCCCGTTCTTTTTTCTAATTTAATTTTGCTACGTATATACAATATTAATTGTTAATGTATATTGATGGTGACATAGTAACAATTCTACTACAAATCACAAGTTACGTATATCATTGTCCAAAGATTTTTTTAATATTTAAAATCATGTTTTAATATAAATGCCAAGGAAACTAACTTCTCTTTTTGACGTCGGAAAATAACTTCTCTTTTTGACGTCGGAAAATAACTTCTCTTTTTGACGTCGGAAAATAACTTCTCTAAGCTAATTAATAGTTTAAGATATATGTATTTACACGTGTAGTTGTGTGCAAATTTGAAACTCTGTCTAATAATTATTGGAGTTTTATTACTAAACATTATTGATAATTAAGTAATAATGGATGGCCCTTGTGGCCGATAATTGAGATGTAGGATATATATTAAAAAAAAAAGTTGAAATGGGCCGTTAATGAAACAAATGGGCCGTTAATGAAATAAATGGGCCGTTAATGAAATAAATGGGCCGAACATATAAAATAGACATGTACATCTTAAACTTAAAAACAGTGGTTTGTGTTCTGTTCTCGAGTCACTATAATCGTTTCTTTTTTTCACTGTCTTTTTTTTTTGTTTTCGGTATTATTTATTCAATTTTTTATGATTTGCTTCTGTTGCTCAGTGCCGTCTTAACGTGTCAGTGAAATGCAGATGTCATCCATTCCTACTATTTTCCGAATATCGATGTCCATTTACTTTTCAGAGTTTCTTATCATTACATTAATCGTATTGTCCTTCAACAATCAATATGCATATATATATATATACTGCTGAACATTTCATACTCTTGTATTTTTAGTGTGAGTGGAGAAAATTGGAATACCAGTGTATTTATTTTTGTTTTTAAATTATAAAGGTAACCGTAAAAACAAAGAAAGTAAATATCAAAAGAGAAGTTAGATTTTTAAAATTTCTGAGGAAGTAGTTAGTGAACCAAAACATAGCTGAAGATCTTCTTTTAAAATAATCCAAGTATTTTTGGTGCAAAAAAAGTTCCAAGATTTGATGAAATTCTTTCTGAATAAGAGTGTAAAATAAACACGTTAGTTAAACTAATAATTAACGAGAACTTATGAGTATTGGGCATTTAAGGTCCATAATATTTGTATATATATATATATGTTCGAAAGCCCATTTTTAATTTATATTCAGAACCCATCTAACTATTGGCTCTAATAATCTCGAAAAGTGTTTTCCTATATATGAACTAGATTCATATCCACACCATGCGTGGGGAAAAATATTCGCAAATTATATTTTATTAATAAATATAAATTAAATATTTATATAATTTTAACTTTTATTTAAAATTACTTTTAACATTAATTTTTGTATATACAAATTAAGAAAAGAAAAATAATTATTTTTTACGAATTTAATAGTATTTTTTGTTAGTTTAATAAAATATATTAATTATATAACCAAATTAATAACAATGATATATTTGTAATTATTCTAATAAGTTAAACTTATTTATATATTTATTTGAAATTTATTTTAGTGATGACATGTTAGCATGATATTTCTGTTAATAACACGTCAGAGTAAAATTATTTTATTAAAATATTTCTCAAATAATGTATTAGAGATTACGGTAGTAACTTAAATATATTTATATTTATTTAAAATTATTTATAAATTAATGTATAAAAAATTTAAAGAAATAAAAAGTATTGTTTTTGCAAATGTAATAGTATTTTTTGGTTAGTTGAATAAATTATATTTATTTTATAACCAAATTAATATCAGTGGCATATATTGTAATTATTCTAGTAAGTTAAACCCTTTTATATATTTAAGCTAAAACTTCATGTGGTGTTGACACGTCAGCATGGTATTTTTGTTATTAACACGTGAGAGTAAGGTTACTTTGTTAAAAAGTTTCTCAAATAATATATTAGGGATATGGAAGTTAAGAGTTTTATTTTAAAGTCATCTATTTTATTATTATATAAAAATTGAATGCGCTTAAATGAGTGTTACAATTTCGATTATTGTAAATCATTAAAATGCAACATATGTTAATTGTTAAGTTAGATGATAACATATATCAATATAATATATATGTATATTTTATTAATTAGCTAAATTATAAAAAGGAAAAAAAATTCTATAGCAAAAATCGAAAAATAAACTTAACATTTATCATAAAATAGTAATTGCACTATTGGTTATATCACATATACATCTATCTCAAAAGTGTAGAGTTCGATTTCACTTACCTTCGTATAAAAATATTAAATTTTCATACGGATCCTAATCTAGTATTAAAATATAGATTCAATTTAATATATTTTCAAATCCATATGTCACACAAATCTTAATCTAGTATTAAATAAGATTGCATTTTTCGAATATTTTAGTTCTAATCATATTTTTTGGGTTTTTGAACTTTTTATTTTAAAATCGAAAAAATTTGTACTTGAACAATTATTATATTTTACCAAATCCGACATATCGTAATCTGCTGATTTGCGTTTAATAAAATAAAAAAAAGTTAGGTTGACCGATTAGTAACTCTTTGACTCAATTGGCGAAGATAAAAATCCAAATCAAACCCTCTTAAATTCTTAATGAACGAAAGGGTTTAAGTTTACGACACAATTCTCTATAACAAACCCTATAAAATTAAATAGAGAATCGATAGTTTTTGTTTGCGTTTGAACTTATGACAAGGATTGGATTCAAGAGTAATATTTAGTCAAGCTTTTGTTGGAAGATCATATTGTCTGCTAATTGCTTCGATCGGAAGACAAACATTTCCAATAGTTTTTAGTTTATTTATTAAGTTTATTTAAATATTAAAATATAAAAAAAACAAATATGAGAGAAGGGGAGAAAATGATTCGAAAACCTCATGAAGATTTAAAACACATCGTTTTATGAGTTGTCAATTCTTTTTTTTTATATAATTAAAGTTGAATTAATTTTGAGTTTTTTTTGGTTTTAACATATTTTGTCCCTCGTGATAGTGTTGATGCGATTCTCCTTTCATAAAAGACTTCACGATCACAGACCTCCACACAGACACATATCGACTCATAGACTGATAGTGTGTGTTTCTCTCTCCAAATACTCCCTCGCTCTCTTCCTCGTTTCATTTCTCTTGGGGTCGCTCACCACAAAACAAATGGGTACTTACCCGAAAACAGCTTCTGGTTTTCATCAAAGCTTGTTCATCCATGAAACCCGCTTCTTGTAAACTGACAAAAGTAGAAAGAAGAAAAAAATTCTTTGTTTTTTTTTGTTCTTTATCGTTTCTGTAAAAAAAAATCCCCAATGGCAGCCATTTCATGGGTTTTGAGTTGTTTTGTCTCGATACTGCTGTTGACTCGGCGAGTCAACTCGGAGTCAATTGTGGAGAAGCAAGCGCTCCTCGCCTTCCTTCAACAGATTCCTCACGAGAATCGTCTTCAATGGAACGAGTCTGATTCAGCCTGTAACTGGGTCGGAGTTGAATGCAACGCGAATCGGTCCTCCGTTTACTATCTCCGTTTACCAGGTACCGGTCTAGTTGGCCAGATCCCATCCGGATCGTTAGGCCGGCTGAGTCAACTCCGAGTTCTGAGTCTTCGTTCCAACCGTCTCTCCGGTCAGATCCCTTCCGATTTCTCTAATCTCACTCACCTCCGGAGCTTGTATCTACAGCATAACGAATTCTCCGGCGGGTTTCCGGCCAGTATTACTCAGTTAACCGGCTTGGTTCGTCTTGACATCTCTTCTAACAACTTCACTGGACCAATTCCTTTCTCAGTCAACAATCTCACTCACTTGACTGGACTTTTCTTGGGAAACAATCGATTCTCAGGGAATCTTCCGAGTATTTCCGTTGATTTAACCGACTTCAATGTCTCCGACAACAATCTAAACGGTTCGATTCCTTCGTCACTGTCTAAATTCCCAGCCGAATCGTTCACAGGAAACGTAGATCTCTGTGGTGGTCCATTAAAGCCTTGCAAATCCTTCTTCGTCTCTCCATCTCCCTCTCCGTCTTCGTCACTTAACCCCTCTAGTATATCTAAAAAGAAGTCGAAGCTCTCCACGGCAGCGATTGTTGCCATCTCCGTCGCCAGCGCGCTAGTGGGTCTTCTCCTTCTAGCTCTTCTTTTATTCTTCTGCATAAGGAAACGGCGAGGAAGCAAAGAGGCGCGAACGAAACAGAGAAAATCGTCAGGAACAGCGAACATCCCCGATTCACTTCCTCCGGTGGGGGCCTCGTCGTCGAAAGAAGCGACGGGGACTTCGTCGGGAATGGGAGGAGAAACAGAGAGGAACAAGCTAGTCTTCACGGAAGGAGGAGTGTATAGTTTCGATTTGGAAGATTTGTTGAGAGCTTCAGCGGAAGTTTTGGGTAAAGGAAGCGTAGGAACTTCGTATAAGGCGGTGCTAGAGGAAGGCACGACGGTGGTGGTGAAGCGGCTCAAGGATGTAATGGCGTCGAAAAAAGAGTTTGAATCACAAATGGAAATTGTTGGTAAAATCAAACACCCAAATGTTGTTCCATTAAGAGCTTATTATTACTCCAAAGATGAGAAGCTTCTTGTCTTTGATTTCATGCCCAATGGAAGCTTGTCTGCTCTTCTTCACGGTTCGTGTCTAAGATTCCCTTGCTTCATTTTCGTTTATGCCATTTAAATTCATCGTTAGTACATATTACTACCATGAGCTACATACATCGTATCAATATTTATTGAATTGTGGCTAGATTGTGTGAAATTCTACCGAATAATGTGAATGTCTTGGTTTGGTTTTGCTGGGTTTTCGTGGTTTAGGTTTGCTCTATTTTTTCCCTATTAGAAATTCTTATTTGCATGGTTATGGTCAAGATTTGGATGCGTAGTTAGATTTGAGATTACTTAGAAAGAAAATGAAAGCTGAGTGAGATTTAGGAGTGATGATAGAATCTAATGCTTAGATAATATCTCTCTAATGGATACTTTCCACATGTTCTGTGTTTATGCTTTGCTGTCAAGAAAAACATTCCTATTTCACTGTATAAACATTTCATTATTTTATTTTATTTGTGAGTGTGGTAGTTATAGTTTATAGCTGTAGTTGTTTTGCAATTATTAAATTAAAAAGGGTGTTGCCGACATGATATGCGTATGTCTGGTAATTGTCATAATAAATCATAATTTTTTTGCTTCTCTCTCACTCTTTAGAGATGACAGAGAAGGAAAAAGGAAAAAGAAAAAGAAAAAGTCTTTCTTTCTTTCCACATGGCCTCTTTTATCATATCCTCTCTCTTTTCCTTGAAGTAAACTTCTGTCTAACGTAGTCAAGTGAAGTGTTTTAGATCCCATTTACTGAAGCTGCATTTAAAATGTGAAGCTCTAACCAAAGTTAAGATGAGAATTATGATGTTAATCTGCAATTTCTTGGCTAATACCATTTAACATTTTCCAGTCTTCTGAAACTGCCTTGACATTTTGAAGTTTAACCTGCAATATCTGGCTAATGGCTCTATGGTGTGTCAGGGAGCCGTGGATCGGGGCGAACTCCATTAGATTGGGATAACCGTATGAGAATAGCGATAACTGCAGCAAGAGGTTTGGCACATCTTCATGTTTCAGCGAAATTGGTACATGGGAACATCAAAGCCTCAAACATCCTCTTACACCAAAACCAAGATTCCTGCATCTCTGACTATGGACTCAATCAACTGTTCAGCAACTCGAGTCCACCAAACCGTTTGGCGGGTTATCATGCTCCTGAAGTTCTCGAGACTAGGAAAGTAAGTTTCAAATCGGATGTGTACAGTTTCGGGGTGTTACTGCTTGAACTGTTGACAGGTAAATCGCCAAACCAGGCATCACTTGGTGAAGAAGGCATTGATTTACCCCGGTGGGTACTTTCTGTGGTGAGGGAAGAATGGACTGCAGAAGTTTTCGATGTTGAGCTGATGCGGTATCACAACATAGAGGAAGAGATGGTTCAGCTTCTTCAAATCGCAATGGCGTGTGTATCGACAGTTCCTGATCAAAGACCGGTGATGCAGGAAGTGCTGAGAATGATTGAGGATGTGAACAGAAGTGAGACAACCGATGACGGGTTAAGACAATCGTCTGATGACCCGTCAAAGGGATCAGAGGGTCAGACTCCTCCAGGAGAATCAAGAACGCCGCCACGTTCCGTCACGCCTTAGCAATTGAAAGCAGCTTTAGTTTTGTGTGTTCACTTTCTCCTCGAAAGAAGAGATTTAGTGTGTGAGGTCTTTCTTGGGTGATTGATGATAAAGCAAAAGTCTGGACCATCTGCGTTTGGACCAATTTCTTAGGATGGCATCTCCCATCTATTATTTTTCTTCTTTTTTTTTTAAAAATACATTCGAGATTTTTTTTGTTATTTTGAAATTGTGTTTACAAATTTAAAATCAAAGTTCAATATGATGACATTTCGAATTAGAAATCACTCTTATCCACTTAGGTTGGGACTTTTCTCGAAGCTAGAGAGAAAGATAGATCAGAGTTATGATAGAAAATTTATCTTATTTGAACATATCTCATTACTTTACTACAACCTTAGAATTATGTCGCATGATGATATGCAGAGATCCAATTTTAACCCATGATTGAACTTATTGATATGCTTCGTGTATTGAACTTACAAAGGATGTTTATGAGAAACGAGCTAGTGGAAACCAAGATTAGAATGTGGAGATGAAGTCAAGGATAAGCTGGAGGATCTCTTGGGGTTTCTCTTGGTTTATGAAGTGAGCTACACCTTTCATGACCACAGGCTCTTCGAGCAAAGGCACATCTTCTTTAAACTTGGGACCATTTATGTATTCCTTCACACCAGGCATGTAGTAGACCAGATCAAGTTCACCTATCACGAACTTTGTAGGTACTTGAATTTTGCATCCCACCCATGGACCCAATAGCTCATTGTTCCTGCCATGAAAGAACACTTTGCGTTTACATGCACATGATTATAAAAATGAACATTTGGAACATATCTGATACACAATTTGACTCTTGCCTGAAACAGAAAAGCCTACCGGAGAATAAAAAGAAGATTACCGGTTAAAATTACGGTAGAAATTGACACCACCAGTGATCCCTTTCTCTTGAAATTTGCTAACATAGTAAGCAACATCTTCCTCCGATAGCCAAGACGGCAACGGTATAGCTTCATCTTTAGATCCCCAGAAACTTTTATCTTTAGGGAGAATAAGCGGTCCAGGAGTTCTATATGTAAGTAGTTTCTTCATTGCTCTCTCTATCCCAACCTCTGAAATCTCCGCTTCTATCTCTCCTTCTTCCTACATTTCCCATAAATCAAACCTCTCAAAACGATTTTCTACAGAAATTCGAGTTTCAAAAGAAAAGGAAGGAGCAAATCAACGCACCTGAAACCTGCAGATGTAATAATCATCGCCGTAAAACTTACGCATACTGTCGACTGGTTTAACGGAAGGATCAGTCGGACGAAATGAGAAAGGTACGGAGAGGTTAACCAGAGCTTTGACTTTATCTGGTCGAAAGAGACTGAGGTACCAAGCTATGAGAGCTCCCCAGTCGTGGCCAACCACAAACACTTTATCATCGGTTAGCGCGGATATGACAGCGATAAGGTCACCTACGATGTGAAAACAAGTGTAAGAAGAGATCTCCAGCGGAGCGTCGGAGTCACCATAACCGCGTAAATCAGGAGCGACGGCTCGGTAGCCATGAGCGGCGAGTCCAGCAATCTGATGACGCCATGAGTACCAGAGCTCAGGGAAACCATGGAGGAGAAGGACAAGGGGACCATCAGAAGGGCCTTGGATAGCCACATGGATATCAATGCCGTTCCCTCTCAACGTTCGGTGCTCCATTTTGTTCTCTGGCTGCGGTCTTCACAATTCAGTGGCTATAATCCTTTAACATGGATTATATCTCGTTTACGTTTAACACGTGTTGCCATGTTATAAATTTTTATCATCTGTTGTATTTTACTTTGATTTTAATTATAAAAAATGAGATGCAAAAACAATTACTACGTGTTGAAATTTAAGGATGAAACAACAGAGATATCCTAGATTTTTGAATTATTTGTAATTTTCTATGCTTCTTTAAAATCACTATTTTTTTTTTCAATTTGTATTCACTGCATAATATTCATTAAAATCCGAATTTTTAGACAGATATTTGGTCCCGCAGAATATTTTGAATAGTTATAAAATATTATAATATAACAAATGTAATTCAAAATGATAATACTTTTTTAACTTGGCAAAAATTATAATGAAATTTACATATACTAATATATATTTTACATTGAAGTAGTGGTAATATCCACTTTTAAATATTTTAGTATTTATATTTTTCGTTTATATATATATATATTCAGTATTAGTATTAGTGTTTATTATGTGGAACAACTATTATTTTTGTTCC
This sequence comes from Pugionium dolabratum, assembly GCA_018901945.1. Taxonomy (NCBI): domain Eukaryota; kingdom Viridiplantae; phylum Streptophyta; class Magnoliopsida; order Brassicales; family Brassicaceae; genus Pugionium; species Pugionium dolabratum. The sequence continues at coordinate 286,297 of JAEVFF010000426.1, forward strand.
GAAATAAAAAAAGAAACTCTGCATGCTGTTGAATAAGAAAACCTGGATTGATGAACAATAACATTCACGACTTAACACGTCCACTAATGAAAAATGAAACGCCGCCGTTCTGTTAAAAGTAGATTGTGAGACATTTGGATTTAATTAAAATTATAGAACATATGATTTACTTTCAATGTCTCTTTGTTAAATTAAAAAGCCATACTAGTACCGTAGTACGATTGTAAATCTAAGTATAATGGTAATTTGAAACAAATTATAATTTATTAGTGAAAATTTCATAATTTTGTTTTGTCTTGATTTTGTAATAACATCCTTCATGGTTCCTACATCCTCGTATTTTAGTTAGTTTTGTTTTGATATTTGTTTAGTCATATATAAACGTCATCTCCACAACATCTCTTTGGCTCCTCCAACGGCTACTAAATAGTAACGTTTTAATGACGAGAACACATTTTAAACCATTGGATCCCAATTAAAGTTAATTCTACGGTCCAGATTCGATTCACAAAATAACATGACCGTTGGAAAGAGAGAGAGTTCTAAAATGTTCTTTTAAAAATAAAACAGTGGCAGTCTTCAACAACGAATTCTCCACTCTCCACCATAAGCAATTTTACTTTCGCTAGAGAAAATTTTGAATCGGAAGTTAGTGATCAGAGAGATAGTGGCGTCTCATTGGGTTGAAGCGGGGACGACAAGTAATCGTCTCCGGGATTTCTTTTCCTCTCTGTTAACGACTATCGGTGGAGCGTTACTTCAGATCACAGAAAAGGAAGAAGATTCAGTAATGGCTTCAAGACTCTCTGATATTCCTCATCAACGACAAATTCCAGGTATTTTTTCTTCTGATTTCTCTATATATAGACTCGTGATTTGCTCTTGTTCTTGATCAATCCTTTTAATTCGTTTTTGATAAATATCTCCAATATATTCTTTGAATTATTCCTCTACTTTTTTACAACCTGCTGGGTTCTTGAGTTTTTTCGTTTTTGTTAATGAGGTTGTAGAAAAACACAATTTTTGGAAGTATTATACTATTATGATTCGATATGAATTTGTGAAGTCTTCAAGTTTCTGTTAGGTTAATATATACAACAAATTCCACTTCCTGAGACACTGATGGAGTGATGGGTTTGTGGTATATAATTGATTGATTTTTTGTAGCGAAACAAATGTTAGGAGAAACGAAACCTAAAAATGTTGTGGGACATGGAAGACAAAATCGAAGGGTTCTTGGAGACATTGGGAATCTCGTCAATGGAATGGTGATTCAAACAACTCGTATCTCTTTTCTTTCATCATGTTTTGTTTTCTCTCAAAATTTGCTTGAAACTAATCAACATGATCATATATTATCCTCAGGATGTTCCTAGGAAGGCAAAACAGCAGCAGAAACAGTCCAAGGCCGAGGTTATTGTCATTAGCCCTGATGAAAATGAGAAAAGTTGCAAACCACATGTTAGCAAAAGAGGATCAAAGACTTTTACCGCAACTTTAAGAGCTCGAAGCAAGGTCATATTACAATTCCAAATCTTAATGTGTTTTTTTATTTTACTTTACCTTGTTTGATGAGCTAATTCCTCATGTGTTTATCGTTTAATAGGCTGCGAGTGGATTGAAAAATGCTGTGATTGACATTGATGCTCTGGATGCTAATGACGAACTTGCTGCTGTGGAATACGTAGATGACATTTTCAAGTTTTATAAGATTGCAGAAGAAGAAGAAGGAAGAATCAGAGACTATATGGGATCACAGCCTGAAATCAATGTGAAGATGAGATCTATTCTGATTGATTGGCTTATAGATGTTCACAGAAAGTTTGAGCTGATGCCAGAGACACTATACCTGACAATTAACCTCATTGACCGGTTTCTTTCTTTGACAATGGTCCCCAAAAGAGAGCTTCAGCTGTTGGGTATAAGCGCTATGCTTATAGCCTGCAAGTATGAAGAGATTTGGGCTCCAGAGGTTAATGATTTCGTCTGCATCTCGGACAACGCCTATAGCAGAAAACAGGTCTTGGCTATGGAGAAATCAATCTTAGGACAAGTCGAATGGTACATCACTGTTCCAACTCCTTATGTGTTTCTTGCTCGTTATGTGAAAGCTTCAGTTCCATGTGATATGGAGATGGAGAAAATGGTATTCTACCTTGCTGAGCTGGGACTTATGCAATATCCCATAGTTGTCTTAAACCGGCCTTCGATGTTGGCTGCATCAGCGGTTTATGCTGCGCGTCAAACCCTTAAAAAGACTCCATGTTGGACTGAGACCTTGAAACATCACACTGGCTTCTTGGAAGATGAGATAGTGTATGTTTAATCCCAACTTTATGTTATTCTATTTCATTTTTGCAATCATGAATTTTGAAAGTGGTTTTGGTTTGGTTTCAGGGAGCATGCGAAAATGCTGATGAAGTTAAGGGACTCGGCTCCAGAAAGTACGCTAAGAGCAGTGTTCAAGAAATACTCCGTATCAGAAAATGCTGAAGTTGCTCTTCTCCCTTCGATAAACAATTTACTGTTTCTTGATGACAAAGAAACGAAAAAACCCTAGTCTTTTGTTGATCATGTAGTTTGTGATGATCTCCTACTGTGTTTTCTGCCTGTGTTGGGCTCTCTTGTTTTTGGTTTTACATTGGAATCTCTGTAAGATTCATTATTAATGACAATGGACAAGTGTTATTTTTGGTTTTCATTCATTTTCAGTTTCTCTTGGTTCCTCCAACTGCAATTGAATTTTCTGTTTATTTTATACTAAAAGATCTTTCGAAACATTTTTAAGTTTTAGATATACTAAGAAATACTTCTCCTTTGTGCTATCAGATGTTGACCATTGCAAAAAGAAAGGTGTAATCAGAAACAAATGAATAAAAAAACAAGCCACCCGTTTTGTAGAGATACAACATCACTGATTCTGTCTTCTTCTTTTTTACACACCACAGACAAGAACTGCAATTCAAACAAATGCCTAAACCTTATAAACTACAGAACAATAACCTCTTACGAATACTCTCGTTCAGGGGATTTGACCGGTTTCTGTTCTGTCGTCTGGTCCGGCAAGCATCACCTGCAACACACCAGTTTCATATTTCAACACCATAGTTTCTAACTCCATCTTTGTTGATAAGGATAAAAAAGTGCATTACATTACAATCACAAGCGAATCTGCGTGCAAGCATGATCGCAGCATTTCTTTCTCTCTCAGACTCAAAGGCAACCACAAACGACACCCCTTTCTTTGCCTGCCAATACAACGCCTGAGCTGCAGCGTTTCCACCTCCTCTCACTCCACATAGCTACTCAATATTATCAAAAATTATGATATTTAAGGTCTGCGTATAGCACTAAAAAGATGATGCTTTTGTAAGGCAAAAGAGTCGCTTACATGCATCGAAGTAGAGTAGTACTCTTTTGCAATCACTGTCTTTCCTTTGCAAAGTTTTATCCTCATTTTACCAACGTGAAACAAGTGGATAGATTCTGATGTATTGTCTTCTCCACTCATTTGGGTTACAACTACCTATCGATTACAATAAGGGGAACTATAATAATATACACTACCTTGTGCCAGATTTAAACCACGAATTCTAAGCCATTGTACGTTTGGTATATATATCATTAGCGTCAGAGAAACGTTACATTGAAATCAACATCGTGTTTCCGTACTAATGCTTCCACATAGCTACCCAATCCGGCAGCTGCATCATCAAATCACGACATTTTTTGTAAGTTTGTTTTCATCTACTACTATGAAGAAATAAGTACCATTTCACTGATCTGTCATAGTCATCTTTTTCATCATAAAAACAATGCATGGTTAATAAATTCGATATAGTTTCTTGTTTTTTTTCTTAGGGTAAGTAGTGGTAACAATGAACATAACCAGAACAGCTACTAAGCAACACAACCTACTCCGATCATTTGATCATGTCGACATAAACAAGTACCCTTTCCACGCAATAACATAACAACAAACCTGGATCAATCTTTCCCACTGTGGATAATGAAACCAAATGGCCATCGTACATGATATCAGCATACAAGGCTCGTCCAACGTCAAACGGCTCAGGAGCATAAACTAATTTCGTGGCACCTGAGACAGTACATATAGTTAAGAAATACAACCTCACCCATTTATGAAACCATATAGGATACGGATGAAATATCTAGTCAATTCAATCAAATAACGAAATGCGAGGGAACCTGATATGAGCTCCTTCTTGCTGTCATCTGAAGATGAACGATACCATTGCACCATACATTTTGAAAGATCAGGAGCATCATCAGAGCAAGGTCTGATCCGCAAACAAGAACCTAGAGCTTCAGTGCCATCTATTTCATATATAAGGGATATATTTTCCTCGCTCTTTCTGCACATTGCAAGCTGAATAATAGAGAAGTGTGTTCCAGTATCAGAATACATCTCTTTGTAAACCACATAACAGTCACAGCTGTGCTAATATGGTAGTTAGCACAATCAAAAGGACAGGAATGCACTAAATAGAATATTTACGTATATACATAGAATATCAAACTCAAGTAACCTTCTTTTGTAATTGAAGAAAATGTTTAGATTTCTCTGCAAGCTGATTCCTCAGTGCTCGAAGCTCATATTCCATGTCCATTACCTAAAACAATGCACATGAGCTCACCTATCAAAAACAACATAAGACACTATAGAAGTATCGACTCAGACAAAAAAACAAGAAATTTTAACCTCACAAATAAACCACCTTTCATCTACCCACCTTGCTTGGCTGATGCAGCATCTTAATCCGCCTAGCTTCTTGAACTTCCTTCATTAAATCTTCCATGTCCTGATATAAATAGTACACAATTTACATGGGTTATATACATGAAAAGTCAACAGAACAATGGTTTACATGTGCAAAAGTGAATCAGAATAAGCTAGAGATATTTTCAATGTACACGAAACATTTAAAGCATAGGACCACTATTAAATTATGATAGAAGCTATCACGAAATACCTGTTTCCCAGAGGCGCGGGACATCTGTTCATGTTCTCGCAGGGCTTCTTCCACTCTTTGTACAGCTGCTCTTGCACTTTCAATCTCAGCACGCGCAAAAGCTCTTTCCTCGTCAACAAGCTTCTTAGCATCCTCTGAAGCCTAATTAAATAATGCCACCAGTAATCAGCAAGAAAAGTAGAACACATGTGCATACATTTTTTAAGCCAGACCAAATGGTAACCACGAACAACAGAAGAATAATAGAGATGAGAAACCAAAGAACTTCATTTCCCAAGCAAGATTAGAAAATGAATTGATAATTGGAAATGAATAATTTCTATAAGGAATTACATCATAGTTCTTTATCAAAAATAACCCAAGATAAGCTACTCAAATGAAAAGAAAAAGGACAGTCTCTCTCCATCATCTGGCTACTTCAAGGACTAACAAACAAGTATTAAGCAATGAACGAAAACATATTTGCTCTTTCATAAGGCTTGGTTGTTTCAGGTGAAATTGAAAATGACATAGACGTCTTTTAACTATTCACCTCAAATGGAACAAGAAAAGAAAATCTGTCTCTGCCTCAAAGAGCAAGCTTTACCTGCTTCAAAAATAACGCAAGCTTCTTCACTTCCGCTTTTTCAATGAACAGCTCTCCTTCTCGCTGAGTCAACTGAACAGCTAGAGCTTCGACCTAGCAGAGAGCAAAATTTCCCAAACAAATACTTAAGAAATAGAAAAACCAGGAAAATGTGGTGGTGGATTGCAAGACTATTTAAGAAAGCAATATTGAGAATGGAAAAAACACATTTCGGTTTTCAGAAAGGCTTGCGGCTATCTATCATTCATTAAGTACACAAGCCATATATGATGGCTAAAAGATACGAGTGTCAGATTGCAGAAGAGTGGTTGTTTTATACAAGGGAATGAAAAAAGACTAACCATAGCAATGGCTTCCTCTACATCATCCTTGTTTCTCCCTGCCACACGTCCTCTTAGAGATTCCAATGCATCACGAAGTTTCTTTAGAAGAACATGTTTCTCCAAGGAAGTTGCTTCTTTGAGTTTTGCCTGCACACTTTCCAGCCAAATTAGCTTTAAATATTCTTTCAGTTACCATATCTTTACTTTACCGACCTAGATTTGCTTTCTTGATCCTCTATATTTATGTATTTACGAAGTTTTTTTCTGATTAACTGGAAAGGTAATCATAGATTAAAAGCCACCTTTTTAGATCCTATTTAGGAGACTTCATCAAAAAGAAAACCTTACTTAAACGTTCATCAACTCATTCCATAGTAACCACAGATAGACTAGCTAAGTAACAAGACAGAGACGCATTTCATCTATGAGAATCCAACAGAAAGAGTGAATTTTTTTCACGAAAATTTCAAAACCTGACTAATGAATGCAAATCTTTTTTAACTTCAGAAAAACTCAGAAGCTTTAAAACTCCATTCATAGTTAAATAGAACAGAGAAAAAAAAGAATGGGGAAGATAAGAAGCAACAGAGAAACAAAATTGAGAAGAAAATAACAAACATAAGATTAGGACATATCAGACCTCCTCGGATAGCTTAGCAGCTGCAGCCAATCCCTTCTCAAATTTATTTGCGAGGTCGCGAACAGACATACGCTTTTGCTGGTCCAAGAGCTGCGCTGTCTCACGCGCAACAACCTCTTTCATCGATAACACTTTAGGGTCATCTTTGACATCAAATATCTGATCATTAGCCCCAATTCTATAATTAGGAAATCTACTAGAAGCAAATTTCACATCTGCTGAGACTGCTGGAACAACATCTTTGTGCAATGAATCACGGAAATCGCGTGTTACCCTTGTCATTGTGTCTGTTTATCAGCAAAAAAGGAAAATTCTTTGACCTGAAGAATCTTGATAAACCAAAAGTAAAACGCAGAATGCAATTAGATTTTGTCTAACCACTCTGACTAGTAATATCCTCCAACGGGCCACAGATCTGTCCGAGAATATGCAGAAAATCTGAAGTGAAAAAAAAGAGAGAAAACAATAATGGATTTTTTTCTCATCTCCACCAGATGTTCAAGGTAAGCAAACAAAACAAAACAATGACATTTAACATCAAACAAAGAAACTCATGCGAATGGTGGAGATAACAATTGATTCCACAACCGTTTAATCAAATTAGATAAAGAGTTCGAGGAAGTCAAACCCTATATTACCAAACAAAAGAATTGCCAACAACTATCCGTACCAAATTAGTAACAAAAAAAAATCAAAGAAGATAGAAATTTGAGTTCAAAATTTTAGGAACATGAAATCCAAAATCAGAACAGAAAACATTGCCGGAGAAACCATAATCCGAAAACAATGCCGGAATTGCAACGAATTTCAAGTGAAGAAGATAAGACTCCTTACCCGAGTCAAACTGTTTGGAAAAACAAAAGTCTGTGTTGAAATCAGAGTTTGAGGATGTTGTCTTGTCGAGAAAAAGAAGGATGACGAGGAAAGAGAAGTAGAAGAAGAATGGTTAGAGCAGAAGAAGAAGACGAGGAAGAAGAAGAAGAAAAGGTGAGGTTTGATAGAGTCGTAAGCATTAGCTTTACTGAAAAGCAAAGACCGTGAAATTTTTTTGTGTGGATTTGGTGGAAATAATGTGTGTGTGAGTGTTTTTTTTTTCTGATTAAAGAATAAAATAATGTTTCAAATTTTGAGTATTTCAACTCGGAGTTGCTGCGTGTCTCTGTAGCTGTCACGGGTTGTGTTTCGTGTTTAACTGCCACCATATTTTATTCAAGGGGAAAATTAGTCAAAGAATGACGTTAAACAAGAGTGGATTGTTCAAATGTCCATCTAATTTTCAAGACAAAGACCTTCATACTCCAACTTTTGTTGTTTGTGTTATGGAGGGGCCTGTTACTTACTACGACGTCGTTTTGTTTCCTCCAAGATATGAAGAGATAGGAAGAGAGTTAGGCATGATAATTCAGTTTTCAGTTAGCTGAGATTATCTCTTTGCTTGAACTCGAGATGAGTGAAGAAACTATGAGCATTCATTTATATATATTATTATCAATGCATCATTATACAAATGAACCATACATAAAAAGTTGTCTTTCTCTAATTGTCTCATAAGATATGTGAATCTTCTTATGACGCTCATATCTTGGAGGCATCAGCTGTGATCCGACGGTTGACGGCAACGGCAGCCTTGGAACCGTTTGGACGGCCAAGATGCTTGCTTATGAAATCTCCAGCAGCTATAAGCTTTCCTAAGTCGACATTGGTTTGGACGCCCAAACCGTTCAACATGTAAACCACATCTTCTGTGGCTACATTTCCTGAAGCTCCTTTCGCATATGGGCAACCGCCCAATCCAGCAATTGATGAGTCTACTACGTTTATTCCCATCTGTTTTTGTTTGTTACACTAACTCATGTTAAAAACAAATCCTCCATAAAATAAAAAATTTTACCATACAAATCAAATTGCTTTTACTTACTTGGAGAGAGATTAAAATGTTTGCAAGAGCTTGCCCGTAGGTGTCGTGGAAGTGAACAGCTAGCTTCTCCGCTGGTACAACTTCCATCACGGCTTCAAGCATTGGAGCCACAGAACCTGATTTATAAGAACAGAAACTACTCTTCTTATTCAATTCACCAAACCGACATAACCGATTCATGAGAGAATCTCAATTCTCCACCAAATGTTCAGCCTCAAAAGCCTAGAAAAAATTCACACCCATAACAAATCTGCCGAGGCATTTCTCATAAAATCCAGCTCTCACTATCTACTCTCTAACCAGCTCACGGCAGCTTTAATCAGCTGCACTCAGTCCTAGGCTACGTATGTATAGACATATTCTAATAGTTGAATCGCTGAACGTAGCTCACAGTTGAGAAATTACCGGGAGTGCCAATACCAATTGTATCACCCAGAGAAATCTCAAAGCAGCCCATGTCATAGAGTTCTTTCACAACATAAGCTACTTTTGATGGTGGAACGGCTCCCTCCACTGGACAGCCCACAACGCAAGATACATACCTTCAACATTGGGATTAACCATGGACATTAATTAGATATAAGTGTTATATTAGGGTAGAAAACTGGAAAACAGGTTAATTTGGCCACAAACAACAATCAATGGGTCCATAATATGATACATTAAACCAGAACTGAAAAAAGTGGATAAGCTTGATAGTCAATGAAATTTGAACAAGAAAAACTGTTCGACGGGTACATAATCCATATTACACATACATAATCCATATTATTACACATTAAACCAGAACTGAGAGATGCATAGCATAATTTTGACCTTTCAAAGAATTGTATGTCATACAGGTCCTAGGATAAGATTATCACATATATCACGGATTAAAATTATTATGCCAAACATGATCAACTGCTCACTCAATTTTTTTTGTTCATCACGCATTTAAATTTGGACAGGGTGACGAAACATCAAACATTTGGAAACCAAGAAACCAAACATCAAATAACTGAGTTAAAGAATTAAATATGTTTGGCCCAACAGCATTTGGTTTACATTACATCACACTACATTTACGTGTTATTCTTGATAATTCCATGTGTGTGTGTGTGTGGGTGGGGGGAAACATATAATGTGCAGAACCAAGAAAAATCAGAAGAAACATACCCACGGACAGGAATTGAATGTTCTTTTGCAGCAGCGGTAACAGCACGAAATCTCAAGAGACTCTCTTCAATGGTACAGTTGATATTCGACAAGGAGAATGACTCAGAAGCCGCTGCAAAAATTGCAACTTCCTTAGCACCTGCAGATACAGCCGCTTCAAAGCCCTAAAAAGAACCAAACACTCTATGTTGGTGTTCAAAATTTAAAAACCAAGAATCCTTTGGGAGAGGCATTAAGAAATAAATGATACAAACTTTTAGATTTGGTGTCAGAACCGGCAGTCGAGCCCCATCTAGAGTACTTACTGCATTCATTACATCCTTTGCATCTGCAAGCTACAAGGCGAGATATATACATTTCTGTTCAGTCAAACTAGTTTCAAGTAAGCACCCGGGACAGAGATTATCTAAATGCTAAAACAATCAGAAATTTGGAAAACTATTGTTCCCATTGTTTTGCCTATCAGAATCAATTTGAATAACTTGTAAGCAGATTTTTTTCCAGAATGGTTTTTTTTTCTGTATGCACAATCAAGACCATAAAAGCAAGCAATGTATTTGTTTTCCAATTGCAAAGCTAGTACTCAGGTAAGCTGTTGTACCACGGGGTGTGATTTATTATCAGTTTTATTTTTTTAAAATAGGTATGCAACTACACTATTTAGATACAACTAACTCTACAAATGGAACTTCAGTTTTTCCGTGAAAATTATAAAGTCTGACTACAGTAAGCAAACCTTTCTTCAAAGTGGTCGATGCATATGCTTAATTACACGTGATCATATGACAGTTCAGAAAAGTTAGCATTTATAAACACCAACATAACAACATACCTGGGGAACCCATTTAGGTGATACGAAACTTGTAGCCTCGACAACTGGCAATCCAGAAGAGACCAATCTCTGAATTAGTTCCACCTTCACAGATGTAGGTACTATATTTTTCTCGTTCTGCAGGCCATCCCTTGGACCAACTTCAACAATCTTTACAAATTTGGGTATACCTTTAAAGATCTGAACCATACAGAAATGGCAGAATAAGAGAGAGAAATTTTTATGCTTTCTATTGGGAAATTTTCAACAGAAATTTCAAAATGTCATTCTGAAGACATAAGTTTACAAAAACATCTTACATAGACTGATAAAAAAGGATATGTGGCTATGTTTTAAGTAGAGGCAAAAACTAGTTACCTTGTCACTTGACTGCGGTATGCCATTCTCATTCCTAAATGTGCTATACTTATGCTCCTTGAAACTTTTGGATTTCCATAAAGTCCCATAAACTGTGGAATTCTTTTCTGAAGTTGAAATATTCCGAAACAGGTGTTCTCCTTCAGATATTTTCCGAGTATGCCTTCTCCACGGAAAGGACTCGTTGCCGAAGCTTTTATCATCATCACTGCAAGTTAACAGATGTTTCAAGAGTATAAGAAAAACATAACCAATTTTCAAAAGAATTTAAGACGCCTTCAGCTTGCAAGAGACCTGTCAAAACAACTAACAAAAAGACACTGAAGACTGACAAAACCTACTTACTTGCAACTGTTTGACGTGCTGCAAGCTCTTCCCTCAATCCAACGGAGTCCCATGCGAACATCATCTCTGGGCCGACGAGCACCAGATGAAAATCTCTCAATCCGATCTATGGTGCTCATACTTGGCAGCTTGTCAAAGGCTAGCGGCTCCTCCAAACTCGACATGGTGAAAAAGTGTGAGACTGGAATACAAGCATGATGCAAGTGAGTGTTGTGTGTTAGACTCTTGCATGTTTTCTTTCTTGCTAGCGCAGAAGTAAACCATAAAGAATGGGCTCGTCTCACCCCATTCCACTGCATTTTAGCAATTATTTGGGTTTCTGGAGAAAATGTTCAGATCCATTGCTCAAAATATGTACCATATACCAGTAAAGGGTGCCACAAAAAAAGAACACTTCTTTTTGTTTCTGAGATTGGTATATAATAGAATCAGCAATAAGAGTTTCGTTCTCACAAAAATACATCAATGAACTTCATTCAATGAGAAAAAATCAAGATTCAAAGACAGACTCTGCATATAATCCTTTAATTTCAAAAGAATTCTCTCTCTACTTAGCCGTAATCAATCAAATTCAACACGAATTTCGCAACAAAATACAACAAAATGTTATCCGGTTAGAATAAACTCAGCCATGAATCATTACCGTACGTAAGCAGCCTCAACGTACCGACTGGAAAATCGGGATTAGTTCCTCTCCGGAATTTCCGATGAAGAATTCCTTTTTTCCGGTGACGTGAAGAAGATGGTGAAATCACGGAAGAGCGTTGGATTTGAGACGCGGCAACTTTATCTCTCTAATTCTTGTTGGCAGGTCGATTCCTAAACAGAGCCGGCCCTGAATTTAATAAGACTGCAAGCAAAAAAAAATAAGTCGTTTTATACTACAAAAAAAATTGGACCGTTCTAATTTTTAAAATTTTTTGTTGTTAGAAGGACTCGAACTAAAAAACTCAATGAAGCAGTTTACTTTTATTTACAATTTGTGCTAAGAGTACTTTTGAAATAAGGGCTAATTTTTTTATATTAAGATTGAGGGCCGCAAGCACGGGCTTGCTTTGCTTGGGCCTAGGCCCGGCCCTGTTCCTAAACATTCATTTACACCTCTGAATATATAAAAAAACAAACATGTTTCAGTCTCTTCTCTGATTGGCCAACAACTTTTAAATTGAGTATTTGTGGTCCAGATTATTCCAAAATACCAATATCATAAATACATTATGGTTTTATATTCCAAAACTTTCTATTTTTTAAAATAATCCATATTTTGTTTTATTTTTGGAAATCAATTTTTATTTTTAAATTATTAAACTATCTTAAACAAATTAAATATCAAAATTGTTTCTAAATCTAGACCCTTATTATGATTTTCAATACTTTTTTAAAAAAATTATTGAAAAAATGGAATGAAAAAAATTGTTATTAGAAAGAAAAAAGATGGCAATCTATTGAAAATAAAAATTAACTATGTATAATGTAATGTTCTAAGATAATTAAGTTAAAGAGAAAATAAATAAATTGATGAGATTCAGGCTTTCTATTTGTTTTAGCTATGCAATTTTATTATTTTTGAATGTTGAATGGTTTAAAAATCTAAAATACTATATTTTGTAGTTATAAGTTCATGATAGTATTATTGTTTTTTATAAGTTAGTCTTCAAAAAATTTAAAATAATGGGTAATTTTCAAAAATATACAAAATATTTAAAATATTAAAACAATTTTCCACAATAAATTAAGTTTTTTTGTTTGTAATAACATGTTTTCTTTATGCAATAAAATGACACATATTTCGGGTATGTGTTCATCAATATTAAACATGCGAAAAACAGGCTTAATTATTTAGGAGACAACCTTCTCCAATATTTTTCATCTATCTCATAAATAGAATTTTACAAATAAAATAAACTGAAAAGTGTTATAGTTTTTCGAATGCATATCCCATAACTATATTATGCTAACTCGTTGATTTGTTTAAGATAATTATCCCCTAACAAATGTATGTTGGCCAAAATGACATTATATTTGGTCAATTAACCAACATGTGAAATGGTTTTACACCTAATTCTTACTGAACTTTTGATTTATTTTTGGTTTACTAATTAATTATATTAATAATAAATTATAATTAAAAAAATGATTATATAGAGAATATATTTGTAATGGGATTTCCGAAAATTATGTTGCAAAAAGTATAATGAACTTACACGAAGGACTAATTATAAAAATAAATTTAATATCCGCCAATGCATTACCCATTTGGTCATCTTTTTGAATGCTATTTAAGAACAATGATAATGAATGTTTGAGTTGTTTTTCTCTTGGTTTTTAAGTGTAGGGAAACTCATACAACAATCAAGAGGGAAAAAAATCTATCTCATATTTGAGAGGAGCCATGATCATTCCTTTGCAATAAAAAAGTATATTCTTTTATTCTACAAAATCACTAAATTTCCTTATAATTTGTGGGAGCAATAAGTGTAAGTGGTATATTGGTTATACCATCTCTATATATATCTCAAATATATAGAATTCGATTACACTTTCTCTAATATGATGGTTTTCGTATGAAAATTTTGGGTTATTGGACTAATCCGTTGTTGCCGTATGATCAACCATCTCAAAAAACATTATGACATTTTTCTCTGACATAAATAATAATTTTGTTCGCTTGATCGCAGTCGACAGTTACGCTTGTTGTTATGATCAACATACGGCTATAGTTGTGGCATATATTTTTCATTTGTTTGACGTCGGTGATTGCGATTGATCGTAAATTTTTAATTATACCGCTGTTTTAATCAACGGTCAAACAAATTGCGACGTATAACGTATCGTCTAACCGCTACAATTGACAGTAAATAGTTACAGTAGATAAACGAACAAAAATCTATCGCAGTGACAAAAAAATACGCCTAACAAACAAACATCACTAATATTAGTCTCTTCTAATTCATATCGCGTAATTAGCATCTTAAATAAAATTTAAAATATTTTTTCGGTTCATTCATGGAATGTGATAACATTGTTGATTTAATTTGTTAAACATAACGTCATCCAGCACCATGATCATCTACTTCTTACCACTAAACACATTAAACAAATCAAGCTTATAGTCGTCATCATCATTAACCCACATGTATATAAGTATCTAGCAAAACCATAGTAAAAATTACATATTGTAATAATAATAAAAAAATTAAAATTGAAAACATACAACAAAAGTCCTAAAAAAATTCATAAACAAAGTTATAAACAAGACATAAACGAAAGTCATTAACAATACATAAACCAAAGTCATTAAAAAGGCATAAACCACAGTCATAAAACAAAGACATAAGAATCAAGTCATTAACAAGGCATAAACCACAGTCATAAAACAAAGACATAAGAATCAAGTCAATTAATAATCAATATGTTAAAGAAAAAATACACATGACTTTAGTTAGTCATATTGTTAAGGTTATAAAAAAGCATATTATAAATTTTCCATTGTTGTAAAAAGTATATTCCCTTATAATTGTCTGTTTTAGATGTGGAGGCATCTTAACTTGTAAGGACAGACCATGTGAATCGATGTGCCTTGTGAAACCGCATCACTCTTTTAGTCTCTTCATTACCCAAAGATGACTACATTCATCCTTCCATCTTTTTTCTTTACCTTTTTTTAATGTTTTTTACAGTTATGGATAAGATTATGCAGAAACAAAGAATATAATTGCCAACTTCATTATTAGCTAGTAAAAATCATGGTGAAATAACATAAATTGTAATGTTGAAATCCATTTCAAAAAAGTTTTAGAAGATGGTTAAGCAATTGATTTCAAATATATTTTTTAATTTTTATACATGTTTAAACCTACATTTTTATAATTCATAAAACGGTTAAATTGATATAATTTTCTAAAAATATTAGTTTTGTTTGTTTGTTTGCCGTCGATGACTACAATTAACACTATGATTGCGATTGCGACATATGCTGTTCGTTTGAATATTACCAGCGGTTGGAGTTAGTTGATCACATATATTTAATCAGAGATTTAAAAAATCGCGATGTAAATCGAAACGTCTGGCCATTGCGATTGACCATAGATAGTTATAGCATATAAAAAAACAACAATTTACCGCAACCGTAAAACAATTTGATTGATCTTTGTGAAAAATCCTCGTTAATTCGATATAAAATACGTTATCTCGACTATGATTATAGTCTGGTGGTTTGTGGTACGTCGTAATAAATTTCAATGTGGGTTCACTCCAAAGAATCCACACAATGTCATTGCTTTCCTATAATGTATGCATCTCAATAACAGCAATAAAAAGTAATGGTAAAATTCTCAGGTATCAAGAGAATTAACTATAAATATTAAACCTTTCTTGTTTTATTGAAGAGTGATCTCAAATATGACCCCTTCCAAGTTTCCTACAGTACACCGAGTCCCAGAAACTTCATTCATCACCATTCCGTGCTCAGCGCCTTCCCTCAAGATCGCAGAATCCATCCTGAAACAACGTTTTAGATAGTTTTATTCTGTGACTCATACGCAAATTGCAGCTATATCATGAAAACTGTAACTGTGTGGTGTGGCTAACAAGCTTACTGTCTAGCTCGTGACACATATGCTAGTATGAACTTGCAATTTCCATGTCCCCTGATTCGCAATAGCTGCTCGACACTGTCAAATAGCAATGGCACACTTGATTGCTGAAAGCTTACGTACTGTCAAGGCTACTTTTTTCTCATTTCGGTGCCCAATACGGTTTAACTGATCTCAACTAAACCAAAACTAAAACCAACAGTCCCTTTCTTTGAACCTGAACTGTATAGAGTCATAACACTAAAGATTAACCGCTACTCTGCGAATAGATGAAAGATCGTTATCCAACATAAGGATATAGATATCAGCTCCAAGAATAAGATCGAAGCCACCATTGTGTTTTTGTAGAACTTCACCAAGATGATCACTATTACCCCATTCTAGCTTAGCAGCCTCTAATTCTGTAGATAGAATGTGAAACAGAACCCATCAATAGTAATAACGATAAAATCACTAGCTTAGTTGATTTTCTTCCTCACCAGCTGAGGGGTTGGGACCACTTGAATGTTCATGAAGAGCGATGTTTTTCTTCAGTATCTGAAAAGCTCATTTAGAAAAGACATGATTATATTCTACCAAAGATGAATTCTCAGAGCCAATCTTCAGCAAAGCAACCTTGCCTTGAGCACTTCATCGTTATGGTCAGTAAAAACAACTTTTCGGCAAAATTTGCTACAGAGAACTCCTGTTATACCTGTTTTATATGAGATTAAAGATCAGCGCCTAAACACGAATCAAAACCACAAAGAAAGAAAAGAAAAGTATTCAGGTTTTGGGAGAACACTGTTGCAACTTAAAGTAATGTCTGAAAGACAAGAAAGAGCAAACATTTAGAAGTTTATACATCCGAATGATGGTGAATTACAAGCAAAGGAGAGTTTGCAAAGGGCAAATCTGCCAAGGAAATATACAGAGAGAGATTCTAAAATGGAGTGACGATGTTTATATATAGAACAATTTTAACTGAAATTCAAAAGCGTGTGCACAGGTTGTGATTTTTCATTACTACTAGGATAAACAAGAAAAATTAGCATGGTCCAGTCAAAATGAAAATTAGAGAGGTAATAAACAGCACTTACCAACGCCAGATCCCAACTCTAAAACTGAACATCCCTGGAGAATCTCAGCATTTTCTGAGAGATAACCGTTCATAAGCATAGCACCAGGCCAAACCAGCTGCCCCGTTAAGTCAAAATCAGCTGCCCCACAAACATTTTAGACATCTGTGTTATGTAAGAACCGGAAACCGAAAGATCTCTGAGCTCATTGCTCAAATTTTAGTCTTTCTATGGCAATAAGTTTTAAAGAATATACCAGCGTAGAGTACATATAAGTAAGTAGAGATTGACGGATGAGGTGAGGTAAGTTATTTATGTCAGATTTCAAGAGTGTAAACAAAAGAAGTTCTCCATGGTCAATAAGGATGAGATGAGGAGGAGATTCACAATATTTGTTAATCAACACTGATCATAACACAACAACCACCAAATCAAAATCTATTTTTGTTCCTTTTCTTTCATTTAGTAAAAAAAAACAAAATACAATGCAAGATTGATATAAGATAAAAATGTAAACTCACTGGAAGCAGATTGGAGACAGTAGAGCTCAAGAACATGTGACCCAAACGTAAATGTCGTCAACTGATAACTGCAACGAAATAAGAAAAAACTAATGTCTAAGCAAAACCATACACTTGATGAAGGTTAAAACCAAATGAAAACAAACATCTTTCTCAGAAAATAAAACTGTTTTGTAATAACAATTACTCATCGTTGATGAAGAATGACTCATCCAAACAGACTATCTCTTCATCTTCCTCATTTGCTTCTCTCCCTTTCTCACTTTCGCTGCCCATCTCTGACTGCACAAAAATCAGATGCTATAAGTTTTTTCAGATTCCAAAATTCATTACGATAAGAAAAAAAGAAGTGAATCCCCAAATCAATAGCGAAGAGAATCCTACATCAGCAGAGCTTGTTGATGCAAGCAACAATGGTGTCGATGACTACGGCTGCGGCGGTTAAGAGCAGCTTCGTGGTAACTGGGAAGTGATTAGAGTAGACCAGCAGAGCATAATTAGCGATAGCTTTTTTCGGTTATTCGATTAACCAATAGTTTATTCCAGTTGTTTGATTTTAATTTTTCATTCTTGTACCAATTCCTTTTATACTAACCAGTCCAGACCAGACCAGAGCAGACCAAATCAAATCAGACCAGATAATGAACCGAGAATACATTTGGATCATGGGTCGACCTGAATCAATATTTTTTCTTTATGCAATCTTATCATGACACACCATAACGATTCGATGTCACCATCCGTTTTTCGATGTCGTGATTGTCGCGTTGCTTTTGTAGAAACATCTAAACTGGAAGGATTTGCACTTTGGTTCAAAGATTCGTGCAGGTTGTGTATTAGAAAGATTTTTTTTTTTTGTAATTTGGCGTTTATAATGGTAAGAATTTGTTAAAACAAACTGAATAAATTAAAACTAGATTGAATTTTAATTGATCTGAAGAAAACCAATATTTTAGAGTAACCATCTAAAATCGAAGGAAACCCAAACGAACCGATTAATCAGATACCGTCACTAAAAAAAGGCAACCTCGATCATGTGGTCACGTCGTTATAAGGAATAGTATTTGCTTTATTCTCTTGGATCAATCCTCTTCCGCCGAAATTTCCGTTGCCGGAGAAATTTGTTTAATCGCTGGAGCTTCCGGTAAGCCTAGGCTTCTCTGATTCCCATCTCGTTTATTGGAAACGAGAAACCTAACATACTCGAATTGTGTCGCTTCGCATTCACCGAATCAATGCTCTTCGATTGTTTTTTGACGTCAAGAACGATTCCTTAATCGAATCCGCCGGAATATTTACAATTGAAAGATAAGATCAAGGAATCTATAAACAATCAGTCTTTGACGTTCTTACAATCAATTAAGAATCTGTTGTCCGTGAGTGAATGTTGCACAAATATACTTGTTGTCTGTCTGCAAAGGATTTAGACATAGCAGATTGATCCAACTGCTTATGCAAACAATAAAAGAAGAACAGAACGAACAATGATTCCTTATTTTTGTTGTTATCCTTAAGAATTTGGGAATTTTATTAATGAGATGCTTCGTTGGTTACTATTGCTCCTTTTAATTTTGTTGCTGTGAAATCCATGTCTTACATCAGATTGATTGAAACTGTTGTGTGATCTTTCAAGGATAATGATCTTTAAGTGAGACGTTTCTATCTCGTCATTCGCAGCTGTTGTCGTTTGCAAGTCTCCGGAGTACCGAAACCCAAGTTCTGAAGACATGAAATTTGGAGGCAAGTATATGTTTTGCAATCTATAGTCTCTCTGTTTGTCTTTGATCTACCAGCATCATAAGTTTTTATGTACCGAGTCATACAAGATTGTATGTTTGCTTGCCATAAGATGGCCCTTTTAGGCTCAAACCTTTAGTAATGTTTGGGTGAATCTGACATTTTTTTCTCACCTTTTGCACTTGTAGGGCCAAAAGAACTAACAGGTGCTGTTGATCTTATTAGCCGCTACAAGTTAGTAAGTTATCATGATTTTTACTGCAAGAGATCGCTTCCGCTGTCGTTGTTGGATGCACATTATCTTCACAATATAGTGGGAGACACAGACATCAGAAAAGGGAATGGCATGCAGCTGGATGAACTTACAAGTCAATCTCCTTGTGTTAAGGACACCAATTCTCGCATCCAACCATTTGCTTTAGATATCCTCCGAGACGCTTTCCAGCTGCAGGAGTCTGCTCGTGTTGACTTCACTCCTGTAAGCGCTGTATTACGTGTTTTGGTGTATTATGTCCGGAAGTCCATTTCCACAAAAGTTCTTCTGTGTTTCATGTTGCTTCCAAGATTCTCAGATTTTTCTTGATATTCTTTAGGATGAGGTGGGAGTTCCTACTGTCGGATCAAAAACTAGGAATGCCGCCACAGATAAAGAGAAGAAGCACAAAAAGCACAAAGAGAAAGAGAAGCAAAGAGATAAAAGAGATAAGATCAAAGAGAAGCTTTCCAATAAACACCGAAGCAAAGCTATAGAGAAGGAGATGAAGAACAAGCATAGTTGTCTTAACCCTACTGACCAATCACAGAATTGTCAAGAAAAGGTTTGCATCACTGCTTCATTTTCTAAAGGAAAATTCTAAATATTGAGGAGACTCGTTATGACCAAGAAATATTGCCAATGTTCATTTTCCTTAGATCAAGTTTGTGAATTTTGCACACTCTCCATGGTCTAAGGTTTTATTTAATTTCAACAACGTTGTAAATGTAAATTTACTTTCAGAAAAGGAAGCATGAAGGAAATGAAGGTCTTAACAGGCAAAGAAAAGCAAGGTGAATAAACTCTACTTGGCTTGAAACATACAAGTTACTTTTCTTAGACAATTGTTTTTTGTTGCTTATGGATTGTTTCGGGTATGACATTAGTGAAATCATGCTTCATCTGTTTGCCTTAATACCTCTTCCATCGTGTTAACAGAATCATAATTTTGCAGCACAAGAGCCCTAGATTCGAGGGGATGAATGAAACAAGATGAAGGAACAAGAATACGAAAAAGTAAGTTGAAGGAACAAGAAAATTATGCCGGCTTATATATAAGAAAGTCATGGAGATACCAAAACATGGATCAAATGAGTTTTGGTTGGCTTTGGTCTTAGTCATATCTGCAAGAACCGTGCTTGTAGAACACTAAAGCTGTATATTTTCTTCTTCTTTTTTACACTTGAAAGAGTCTTAACCAAAACTATTACTAAAGTTAGATGCCGACTCCAAATTGGAATTGTTTGATAAGAAAGTAACGAATTGTGCCAAGAAAACATTACAATGACTAATTTTCTAAACAATAAACCTCAGAGGAAACCAATTCTTGTGATGGGTTCAACAACTTCACAGGTTTAAGGGCTTCACCATATGCAGCAATAAGCAATGCTTCAGCTCGACCATGGTCTTTCTTCCTCTTGAGTTGCGAACTAAGTGATGGAAACAATTCCGATGCAACTCGTCTGCTATCATCCTGTAACCGAGAACAAAAAAGTCACTGCTTGTAATTGAGAGATTTGTTTGTATAATTATAAAATTTGATAGTAAAGATGCAAAACCTTTGTACAGCTTTCACCAGCAAGCTGAAAATGCCTTTTCCATAAGGATGAAGGAATCGGAACAACAGTAAAGCCCGATGCAACAAGTGTTCCTATCCATAATCCATAACCAAATCCTCCACTGTACCATCCCTAAGACAAAAACACAAACAAGTTTCAGTTTTAACCAATAAGGTTCTGTGTCAGTTATTACCAATAAGCACTATAACTAAAGAAGAAGAAGATTGTGTTGTAGGATTCACCTGTTTCCCATCTTTAGGAAAAGGATTTGATTGTTCTATATACGCGGTACTTCCTGCATTGTTTTGACCACAGGAAGAGAATGTAAACTACTTCGAAATCTAAGCTAAAGCACAAATACAAAGTGAAAATGTGAACCATGTTCTTTTTACCTGAGGGAACATCTAAACTCCGAATCAATTGAACAATGGACTTTGCATCCAAACGTTTTCGTATTCTTTTCCCAACTAAAACTGGCAAGTGAGGAGTATCAAATACCTAATCCAGATTTAGCAAACAACAAAACACACAATCACATCTGGTTAGCTACTTTGATTCTAAGAAAATGATTCACATGACTTTGCCTCTCTTCCTACAAATTACAAATAAAACCACCAGTCTAGAGATTCACAGAAGCCTTGCCTTAAACCTCCATTCTAGGGTTTATCCGAGAGGAAAGGTAGCGACTTACCTGAACTTGAGACGAACCCATGATGTAATCAATTTTCAATAGAGCCAAAGCACCGGACAAGTCAGGGTCAATCCCAATGACGCAGCTTGACGCAGCATTATCTCGAGTTGATTCGTTGTCTGGCGAAGGGAGAGAGAGTGAATCCAACCATTTCTCCTTCAACACCGCCGCGTCGATGGCCTTCGAAGGAAGAGCGCTAAACGCGTGACTCTGCCGCCGTGTGAACGGAGATGTGAGAGATGACGCCGAGGGAGAAAGGAAAGGTCTGAGCTTAGAGGAGAGACTATTCATCGGAGGCAGCGACGGTTGGCCGTAGGCCGTTGCCATTACAAGAAGCCCCAAATTAGAGGAACACTAACTCTCATTTGAATTTTGTCTGATTGTATCTTTTATATTCCTTAATATGACATTTGTTGGTAATACTTAATTTATTTAATTTGATTTTGGTATATATATAATATATTATAGCCAAATTTTTGATAAAACTGGCAAAAAAAAACCCTACATAGTTGCAAAATCTTAAATAACAGTAAAGATTTTGGATTCAACATTATAGACATTTGCATATGGTCTTTTTCTATATTTGGTTTCAAGTCTCACAATATCAATAAATTGCTAGTAAATCACAAGATGAACTAATTGCAGAGTTTTCTCAAGATGAATTATCGAAAACAAAAATGCCTTTTGATGATAAATATTCAAAACAATTGTATTAAGTTTCCCTTATCATCGTGAGACAAAAGTTTCCATGTATATTTTGACTATTTTTCCAATAAATAATTAAAGATTCAATCATACATTGGATAGAAGAGAATAATACACTTCTAAAAATTCACATCCTATTATCCGTACAGTGGTCTGTTTAATCTCCTTCCCAAAGTGTTTTGGTGTTTTCTTCTTTCATCCTACTCCAAGATGGAAGATGGCCAGAGACGCGTCCACATTGCAATCTCTTCTTTACAGGTTAGCTTTCGGATTCCTCCATAGAAACCATCTTCCTCGTTACCTTCTTCTCTATGATCTCTCCTATTGATCATCGTTCTTCTCCACCTCGATCCCACTGTGTACTGGTTGAATTCCAATACTACCATCTCTGTTTTAACCATTCATCAACACTTGACCATTTTAGCACATCATGTGATTGCAAAAACTCCATATGATCAAGGGTTAGGTATAATCAATATGCAAGTGGGCAGAGAGAAATCCCAAAATCTTATCTTTTTTTCTAATTGATTTCTATTTTCTGTGGTGATGCATTGTGCCAACAAAAGAAGTTGTTGAGCCCCACCACCATTTGCCTTTGGTAATGTAGATTCAACGATGAGGACATAAGTAGAGGTTTCAACATCAATTGAAGACAACATTTATCAAAATGTCGAGGAAAATCAAGACATAGCCCCCATTATCATCATCATTTGTCTTTTTGGGACCAATGCTTGAATTGGGTTTCTTAAATGTTCACCATTTTCAACTAAGTTTTGGGAATTTAATGGACTCTATAAGCTAAGGAACTGAGTAAAAACATAGAATGTGACGGCCAATTTCAATTGAACCAACCAAGACTCCGTTTTTAAAAACACAGACCCTGAAGCTGAGAAGAAGAACTCACCGCTAAGATGACAATGGCAATGGTTGAGATTTCCATCACAGGATTCCAAGTGGCCAACAACACCATACCACCATCCTACACAAAAACATGCACACAAGCTTGTTTAAGAATCAGTTTCTGATCAGACCCCAAGTTTATATAACAAGCATATAATTTACCATAAGGGAATTCTTTGTTCCTTCTCCACTGAATCTCGATGTGATCTCCAGGTTTCAACTCTTTTAAAGAATTAGACACATGAAGATGATGAGGAGATGCATCAATGGGAGCTGCTCTTAGCCTTTCCCATGTCACACCCTTTTCAATAGCAACTGCTCTTCTACCATGAGGTGGATACCTGAAATCCCCAATAGAGTCTAGTTTATATGATTTCTGATGAAGAACAAGTAAAGATTGTGTCAAATGTGAACATCAGATTGCTTGTATACCTAGCTTGAAAGGTATCAGTGTGAGTATCATAGCTTAGCTCCGCATCATAGCATGACAACATGAACCCGACATGCCCATTCTGCTCTTACACGACAGGGAAACCACCCGTCATTACTTTAATCAAACTCAGAAAGCATTTCCATTCGAGCAAAAATGTTTAAGAATTTGATTACCTCACGGTTGTAAACTTGAGCAGGGAACCAAAAACGACCAGTTTCAAGAGAGAGGTAGCAGCTCATAGTGGAATCAAGTGGAAGAGAAGATGCATATTTCATCCTGTGTTTATTACCATGTGGAAAAACGGAGGTAAGAGATCGAATCAGAGAGACAATTTTGGCAAAGCCAAGATGCCCAGATTTGTGACGGAGAGAATGAAGATGATATGTGGAAGAGACATAGCAATTCCACTCCCTATGAGCAGCAGGACCAAAGATTTTGCCCCATTTGGTCTTCAAATGTTTCTCCCACAGATGATCACTGACACATCTCTCCCTCAAGGAGCTACAAACTCTAGCCATGGTGCAGAGTCCAGAAGGTGGAAGAAGGTCGAGAATGCAGTCTAGAGCTAGCTCAGGGAGGTCAAGAACCGACATTTTGTCAAGCACCGCAGAGGGTGGATCTGGTGAAGGTGAGTGTAGGGTGTTGATGAAGGGATTCTTGGAGAAGTAGAAAGAAAGCAAAGTTTTGGTTTCAGATACCCATGGAGGAAGAGATAAAGATTTGGAAAAGAAAAAGAAAGAGAGACAAGTGATGAGAAAGTAAAGAAGCATTTTTAGACACTATTATTATTGTTGTTGTTGCCTTTTGATTTGTTGTTTCTGAGAGTATAAATGGAAGGAGAGGATAGATACATGACCAATTGGAATTGGGGGATTACCTAACCAACTCATAAAAACAATAAACAATTCTTTCTCTCTCTCTCTCTCTCTTGTTTTTAAGACTTGCCCAAGTTGAAATCAATAGTTGGAACCCACAAAATCCAGATTGCAGGAAAGAAAAGCCCTTAAATATAATCAAATATTACAAACAAACCACGATATAATGCAGATTTTTTTTTTCAATTAAGCCTAAATTGAAGGGTTAATAAAATTAAAAAGAAGAAGAAAAATTGTTTTAAAAAGGTTTACTTGGTGTTTGGTGGCATTGGGATTTCCAAGGACAGTGGGAGGAGAGAGAGAGAGTTTCGGATCTGGGCAGGCGGAACAAAAGGTTCATTGAACCTAAAAACATAAACAATTTAAAAAAAAGTAACAAAAAAACTATTATTATTACTATATTTATAAAAACATAAACAATCAATGAGGAAGAAGAAAAAGAAGATGAAGAAGAAATCTTTTCTTCTTCAGAAACAGATTTCTTTCTTCCTCCTCTCTTAATGTCCCAATACCAAAACGACAACAAATGCCAACAATTAACTCTTCCTCTCTTATAAAGCTCATTTTAATAATAATAAAAGATTATCTATTTTTTTTTCTTTCTAATCTCTAACGTAAAATAGCAAACACTTGAATTAGAATGAGACGAGAGGCTACTGCTTATTTACCTTTTTTTATCAACATTACCAGAGAGATGAGACTTGGATCTTCACTACATTATTATTCTACGGTCTGCAAACATTTTTATACAACAGAAAAACAATGTGAGGAAAGGAAAAACAATTTTTCCCTTGAGATGGGAGCAAAAGAGAGTCATAAGCTCCTTTACCTGCAATGCATCGATCTATTGCCTTTCATGTGATATGAAAGTCAAACCATGTATTGTTAAAAGTAACGACCTGTTTACAATGAGCTTTATCAGATTACAGCTCGTGTGCTCCACCCTGAATAAATAACTACACTAGTCTCAGAACTTAGTTGGAACCATCCTTCCCGGTCTGCAACAATCTATACATTGTTGCCTCTGTCACGTTGTAATCTACAACATGTCTCTACCATAGCATTCCAAATGCAGAATGATTCTCTAGCTTAACAGTCCTCAAGATAGCATGACTATACACTCAATTTACTCTTTAACATCTGCTACTCTTAGCAACCGTTTTGCAAGATCCGTGTTTGCTGAGCTGCAACGCATGTATTCCAAGACTGTACACGTAAGTTCTTTGTCGAGGACAATATCTTTTTCCACCAGCTTTTTGACAATTTCCTTCAACTTTTCTGTTTCTCCCTGTGATATACAATACTTCAATACAGAATCGCAAATATGAGCATCAGGTTCAAAGCCGCTCTCAACCATTTTTTCAAAGAAACTGATCGCCTCGTCTAAATATCCAAGTTTCAGGAACCTATTTATCAACTTTGAATAAGTAAATAAATCAGGGGAAAGACCAGCTTGGGAAATCTCAACAACAAGTGACTCTGCAGATCTAATATCCCCTACTTTAAGACTTCCATCAATCATAATATTGAAAGAAACAATATCTGGGACACTGTCATCACATTTCATTTCCTCAAATAATCTCCATGCCTGGTCCAAGCTTCCCTCTTTGCATAATGATGACATTAGACAGTTGTAGTCGAAAACATTAGGCCGTAGCTCCGAACTTCTCATTTTACAAAACAATCCTTTAGCAACATTAAGCAAGCCAGTTTTGCAAAACCCATCAATCATAGTAGAATATGTATCTGAGTTTGGAACAATCTTGGAATCAGGCATTTGTTTCCAAAGTTCCATTGCCTTCTTTAAATATCCAGACCTGAGGGTGCTATTAAGCAATATATTGATAGTCACTATATCTACAGCACCCAGTTTCTCAACCAGCAAATCATATAAATGTAAAGCTTGATGGAGACGGTTTTCCTTGCATAGCCGGTGGATTAGAGCATTAAATGATATGATATCTGGATCAGCGTAATTCCTATCAGTCAGCATTAAATTCAGAAGCTTACTTGCTTCTTCTAGGTCACCTTTGGCACAGAGTCCTCCCAGTAGAATATTGTATGCTATGACATCAGGTATTGTACCCCTCTTCTTCATTAATTCAACAATCTCTAAAGCATCTGCCACAAGGCCGTCCTTGCACAGCTTGTTAAGAATAATGTTATATGTCACAACATTTGGTTCTTCATCCTTGTCTAACATAAGATTTAAAAGTTGCAGGGCTTCCTTAGTCTTACCTACTCCGCAAAGGCCATCAATTAGACCTGTGTACGTATAAACATTAGGGCGAACTCCACGATTCATCATAGCCTCAAACATCAGTGAGGCTTCTTTCAACTGTCCGGACTTGCAAAAACCTCGAATAAGACTGTTATACGTAATTGCACTGGGAGAATCCCCTCTTTTCAGAATCTCATCGAAGAGCGCTTCACCTCTATTTAACTCACCACAATCACAGAACCCTCGAATTAGAGAAGTATACACAACAAGGTCAGCCTCTAAACCCTTAGATTTCATTTCTTTGAACAACCCCATGGCTTCTTCCATCTTACCAGCCTTGCAAAAGGCATCTATCAGAATCCCCCAAGTCACCAAACTCCAAGAACAGTCAGTGCCTTCCATTTCATTAGCTAAATCCAACGCTTTCTCCAGTTCTTTCCCCTCGCACAAACCTCTTATAACTGTGTTGTAGCTAACAACATCCGGCGTCAGTGAATTCAATCTCATTTCTCTCAGCAAACTAACAGCTTTACCGCATTCAAGATTCTTGCATAAACCCTTTAATAGGATATTAAGATTGTAAACATTGAAAGCAAAACCACGCTTGAACATCAACGCGAGAACCCCGTGCGCAAACCCAATCTTATGCATATACACGAAACATTCGACCAATCCACTCAGCGATACGAAATTGATAAAATAATCAGTCTCAACCATCTTGCGGTAAATGGAAAACGCTAGCTCGTGGTTCTTAGAACGTACAAGCGTTGCAATGAGATTGTTTCCAGCGAAAACAAGAGAGCCACCGGAGGCGACGGCTTGCTGGAAAACTGAAACGACGTTCTTAAACTGAGGGTTTGAATTCTCACATAGCGATCTCAAACTGGCTTCGGTTTCGGAGAAGGGAGACGTGAGAGAGAGATTGACGAGGTTAGGTTTGAGGAAATTTTTGACATCAAGACCGCCACGTCGGGAAAGTTCAGCGGCGGAAGTTGTCAGAAATCTCATACCGGAAGGTCGGAGAGTTTCACAAAGCAGCTCCGGATAGGTCTTGGTATCACTATATAAACGCTTCTTTTTTGCTGAACAAAAAACTTATGTTCTCAAGGAGTAGATAAATCAGATTTTTCCTGGTCTAGCCATTCCGACAGTGGGGTTTAAGAATTATGTTTGATTTGTGTAGGTTTAGTAGTTCAAATAAGTAGGGAAACAATTGACCAATAATTCCAAACGCACGCTCTTGTCTTTTAAGACAGATCTTGATATCTTTCAATTCAATCAACACAAAAGGGAGCATGTTAACTAACATTACAACAATCTCATAATTTGAAGAAGACACAGACTGCTTTTCCTACTTCATTCACTCTTTGAAGTCATCCTTGTCATCTTCCGAAATCGGTTGGTTTCTCCAGAATACAGCTAGGCCGCTCCCGCCGAGCTGCACAATGCCATTAAACATAATTACAATATACCACAACGCCACTGAACATAATTACACTTGGAGATTTTTACATGTGACCCTTTTACACCCTCGATTTAGATAGTAGCTATGATAACTTACCGCCATACAGACAACGCTGACTGCAGAAGGTACAGCTACGAGAGGGTTTGTGAAATGCTTTTGTGCAAGCAAGAACCCGAGCGCTGAACTCTGCAATTTGCAAAATTCTAAGGTTTTCAAAAAGAGTTCCTAACAGAGCAAACACAATATATTGGTATAGGAGAGAATAACTCACCTGCATTCCGCATTCTATAGAAATGGTGCGCGAAGTGGATTCGCCAAAAGAAAATTTTGAAATCCAGTAGCCAATAGCAAAGGCTGCAGCATGAAGGAGTGCCACCGGGAGTATAAGTTGAGCTCCTTGGGTTTTCAAAACCTCTGAAACTTGTCCAATCTTTCAGAAGAGAAAGATAATAATCAATCCACTTTTGGACTCCAAATTCAATAAATAAAAAATTCTGGTTATATGGATTACTTACAGGGCTGGCACAGAGAAGGGTGGTCAAAATGACTCCGATTAGAGGTGTTACTGTTATAATCTTTGACGTAAATTTAGGAAAGAACTCATTGGCCAGAACTGCCACACAATGCAAAAAAAAAAAACTTTGGTCCTGA
Organism: Pugionium dolabratum; assembly: GCA_018901945.1. Classification (NCBI taxonomy): domain Eukaryota; kingdom Viridiplantae; phylum Streptophyta; class Magnoliopsida; order Brassicales; family Brassicaceae; genus Pugionium; species Pugionium dolabratum. The sequence goes on from JAEVFF010000426.1 coordinate 315,114, forward strand.
TGATATATAGGCATATTCATTGTTTTGGTAACACTTAGCACCATACTTACCTCCAACTATAGTAGGCACCAACACTACTTGGAAAGTGCTCAGAGCAAGACCCTGATATATAAAATGGATCCAAAAGCTTTCAGTCTCATGGGCTAAAACTATCTTGTTATAGACTTCTATTTTGTTTCTTACTACTTCAATCATTTAATAACTTTTATTTAACCATGATGACTCACTTTGGCTTAGTGAAATGTATCGTCTGAGCTAAAACTACTGAAATTTTGCATGAATTGGTTCAATATAGTTATAAAGAAAACTCACAGCAGCATCAACAGGGACAAGCTGGCCAGCAAGAAGCTTAGTGAGAAGAGGAGTCATTATAATAGCCCCAATAGTTGAACACCTAGTAATTAGGGAACAGATTATGTATTAGAAATTGAGGTCTCCAACCACAATAAGAACGAAAGAAAAAAAAATAAAACAAAAATATACGTTGTCATGAGTACAGAGAGCGCTACGTTCCCCTTGGAAATATAGGTTGCAACGTTTGACGCCTGTCCTCCAGGGCAGCATGACACCAGGATAAGACCAGTCGCAAGAGGTGCAGAAAGCTTAAGAGTCTAAAATAAAAATACAGAAAACATCATGGAGTGAGTAAATATGCCAGGAAAGGTTACCGTAGAAAAGAAATGTTGATTCAAACTTTTCAAAAAAAAAGTGATGTTTGGACATGCAACAACACTTGGATCCAAGTTAATCAAGTACGACTCAAATAAAACATCAATAACTCAAAATAGAAGTTGGTTAAAGCATATACAATATCCAGAAATAACTAAAAAGAATGAGAGGAACCAATCTCTTGAAGATGATATAATGGAAGAAAGGAATCATCAATAAAATTGCATAAGCATATATTCAAGAAAATAAAATAGAAGTTGATGTGATAGACATTAATGAAAACATACCATTGCGATGAGAAAACCTAAAATTGGCTTGATCAAATATTGTGCAAGAAAACCAACACCCACCTGAAGGAGAAGCACAGTAAATGTTAAATGGGTATGTATCTAACAGAGCAAATAATTATACAAGTGTTCATTGGCTCTCACCGTCCAGGGATTACGTAAACATCTTCTGAAATCTTCAAACGTAAGAGTTAATCCCATGGAGAGCATGAGAAATCCCAAACCTAGAGTGAAGAGGTCTGTTTCCAACCATGTAACCTACAAGACTTAAATCTATTAGCGCGAGAAACATGGATTGCTATGTATAAAAACAATAGAGAAACATGAAAAGCATACCAAAGATGGCTTGAAGATGCCAACAAGTGTTCCTAAAATAACCTGCACAAAGAAAAGAAACCACATTCGCGATTTCAGATATCAAATGCATATAGAGTCATCAAAGAAGAGATGAAAGCAAGTACCCAAAGTGGGAAAAGGGTCGTTAAAAGCTCAATTATCTTCTCATACTGACTAAGTCCCTTTGGAGTGCTTTCCGGTACATCACCTGACACATCTGTAGCAGCCTTGCACAAAACTCGGCTGGTCCTGTAAATTGACAATTTTTAATGAACAGCAAAGACTAGGAAACCTGGAAAAGAAATATAAACTCAACCCACATCGAACTTGTGCAACTTACATCAATTGATCACTCTATGGAGTTCCGGAAATACCTGGAGGGACGTATATCAGTGGAGGGTGCTTCAAGAGCAAAGACAGAGCGAAGTGGTTTACTGTTCTGAATCCTGAGACTTACTCCAGCATTACTAACCGAAAACAACTTGGGAAAATCTGAAAAAACACCAATTGATTCAGCAAAACAGACTCTGGAAATGAGGAAGTTGGAAGGATCTCTGACGATGATACCTAAATGAGTTTGCGCTCTCCTAGAAGCAGGAACCCAGGAAGAGCCGATCCTGTAAGTGCCGCTGCATTGACTTAATCTACCCTCTGATGGGAGAATTCTAGAAATAGAGGCCATTGTGTAATCGAAAGGGTTTTGAGGATCACAAGAGGCTACGGGAAATTAGAGAAGATGAGTCCAAGACTCCAAAGTATCAAGAAGAAAGGGTTTAGTGGAATGTTGTGGGAAAGGAGAGCCACACAATAGGGTATTGTGGAGCGTGAAGGGAGAGGAGAGCCACACATTCATCTGCCCCTTTCATCAGCAATCCTATCTGAAAAATATTTCAAGAAAATTGAACCAATTCTCTAGAATTGCAACTCCCTCCATGTTCTTTTCTCTTGGCGACATCCTGGATGGACATTGGACGATGGGTTTTAATTATATATTTTTTACTTTTAAACCATATAATATATTTTTAAAAGTCTTATAACAGCGGATTTGATCGTACTTTAAAACAAAGAACGTATGTTCCTTAACCATAACATTCACTGGTTCTACTCATTCGATAATTAACCGGAAGCCCATTGGGTGAACGGTCACCTAGAAGAAGCCTTGGAGTCACACAGAAAAATCACGAGTTTGAGTCCAAAGACACAGAACTATTGAACTCCAACATTGGAAAGACAAAATCCTGCCTGAACATTGATATTGACAACACATATACATATTCAATAATATTAAAATTGTAACAAATTATCAACTATGTAACATGTATATCTGTCAGGATTGGACTCTAGAAAATACTTATAAAATGGTAGAAGTAGAACCAGATGAATTTACACGTTAATCCAGCTCACATTAGTATAAAACTAACAAGTCACACTGAATGAATATGCGTTTAAAAAAAACATTGGCTTAAATAATTAATAAAAGAGAAAAATAGTTGAGGGGAAAGTAAAATGTTGTTAGAATCAAATAAAGAGTAGACTCTAATCTAACGGTCCATTGATATAATGTCCCTACAGAGGTCACAATAAAAGGAGTAATAATGTAGGTGTGTATTAGCTGAGTTACTTTATTGTACTATACCCAACACCTAAACTTATTTGTTTTTTCCCGCTTAGTATTAATGAGCCTCTCTTCTCCTCAACTGTTATTCACTTTAACGTACAGATGAGAGAGAGACACGATCAGAAAAAAAACAGAGAGAGAGAGTGAAACGCATTAATGGTGGCTTCACCTACCAGATATCTAGTGGAGAGAGAATAATGTGACGCTGAAGAAGATATAGAGAGAGAAAGTGAGAGAGCAAACCTCATCTACAATCTCCTCCTCCTCCTCCTCATTTTCCTCTTCCTCTGTCTCGACTGACAATTTGCGCTGCCGTCGATGTGGAACTCGACGGAGAACGCATTCTCGCGTTCGACGTCTTTTAGAGACGAAATCGAAGATGAAGAAGAGCTCCGGTGGGCAGCGTTGCAGCGGCTACCGACTTACTCGCGAATCCGTCGTGGCATTTTCAGGGACATGATCGGTGAGCCTAAAGAAATCAGAATTGGTAATCTCGAAGCTAGCGAGCAGCGCCTCCTCCTCGATCGTCTTGTTAATTCCGTCGACCATGACCCTGAACAGTTCTTCGCTCGCGTCAGGAAGAGATTTGATGCGTAAATCTTTCTATTCTCTCAGTTGCGATTTTTAATTAAGTTGCGAACTCAACTTTTTTCACGAGTTTTTTATTTGTTATCGGCAGAGTGGATTTAAAATTTCCGAAGATTGAAGTTCGGTTTCAGGATTTGACGGTTGAATCATTCGTTCACGTCGGAAGCAGGGCTTTACCAACAATTCCCAATTTCATCATTAACATGGCTGAAGTACTGTACAACATTTGACATATAGTCCTCATTTTTCGGTATTCCTCTCTTGTTGTAAGCTACTTTTTTGTAATGTAAGATAAGTTTGTTCCAGGCTTTTTTAAGGACCATGCGTTTGTATGGCGGAAAAAGAAGCAAAATAACCATCTTAGATAATGTTGGCGGGATCATTAGACCTTCGAGGTATACATCTCGTTCTACTGTATTTTCATGTCTTATATGTTTTCTTTTGTCCTATTCTTCATGTCTTGCTCTCTCCAGATTAACTCTTCTACTGGGTCCTCCAAGTTCGGGGAAGACAACACTACTCTTAGCTTTAGCTGGACGCCTTGGAAATAATCTTCAGGTTAACAACGGTGACCAAATTCATGTCATAGCTAGAACTATTTAGAAGATGCTTTCAATTCTTTTAATTATTTATCAATATTCTTCTTGGCTTTGAGATACGTTATTAGCTAATCATATATGCTTTGGCTTTTCTTGAAGACATCCGGGAAAATAACATACAATGGCTACGATCTCAAAGAGATAATCGCGCCAAGGACGTCCGCATATGTCAGCCAACAGGATTGGCATGTGGCGGAGATGACAGTGCGGCAGTCTCTTGAGTTTGCTGGTCGTTGTCAAGGTGTTGGATTCAAATATGGTAAGTAATAAGAGGCAGTGTGTGTACTTTTTGTAGTGAGAGTCTTTGACATAAAACAAATTGGAAACAGATATGCTTTTGGAGCTAGCAAGAAGGGAAAAGCTTGCAGGAATAGTACCTGATGAAGATCTTGATATATTTATGAAGGTACTGGTGTTTTAAGTCAAATGCTAGTCCATTTTTTCTAGATCTAACCATATGCCTTTGATTCGAATAAGCTTTTTGAATCCTCCAGTCCTTAGCTCTCGGAGGACAAGAGACAAGCCTCGTTGTGGAGTATATAATGAAGGTATCCTCTAGAGCCTTTTAACTTTTGGTCGCGTTTCAAACTACATCCCTTTGCTACCACTTTGTAGGATAATTTATCTCAAAACTAAAACTATAGGCAAAGATCACCACATCTTCAAATGTGTGGTAGTTAGTTATATAAAGTCTACCAGGTTAATGTCAAACTTATTTCTCCAAACTCTTTCTGAAATTCTCATACATCCAACAAAGATTTTAGGGTTGGACACATGTGCTGACACATTGGTGGGAGATGAGATGATTAAAGGAATTTCAGGGGGGCAGAAGAAACGGCTCACAACAGGTGTGTGCTCATTTTTTATTTTTTATATCCTTCAAATTCGAAGATTAAACCAGTAGTACGTTACCCATTGCTAATTGAGTTGGACTGATTTCACAGGGGAACTATTAGTAGGTCCAGCAAGGGTCCTTTTCATGGATGAAATATCAAATGGTTTAGATAGTTCAACGACTCATCAGATTATCATGTATATGAGGCATTCTACTCATGCGCTCGAAGGAACCACTGTCATTTCTCTACTCCAACCTTCTCCCGAGACTTACGAGCTATTTGACGATGTTATACTTATGTCTGAGGGACAGATTATTTACCAGGGTCCTCGTGACGAGGTTCTTGAATTCTTTTCATCGTTGGGATTTAGCTGCCCTGAGAGAAAAAATGTGGCAGATTTTTTGCAAGAGGTAAAATTTAAAGAATTTGAAAGAAATTAAAACTCTTGTTTTCAAATTCTAAAAGAGTTTCGTCAATAGGTCACTTCAAAAAAGGACCAGCAGCAGTACTGGTCAGTCCCTTTTCGGCCTTATTGCTATGTACCTCCTGGAAAGTTTGCTGAAGCTTTTTGTTCATATCCAACTGGTAAGAAGTTGGCAAAGAAGCTGGATGTTCCATTTGATAAACGGTTCAATCATTCAGCCGCTTTATCGACATCCCAATATGGTGTTAAGAGGAGTGAACTTCTCAAGATCAACTTTTCCTGGCAGAAGCAACTGATGAAGCAGAATGCATTTATTTATGTGTTCAAGTTCGTTCAGGTTTGGCTCCCAATTACATGTCTTCAGTCCCTTAACTTTTTCCTTTTGGAATGGTACACCTTAAAGCTGATTAATTAAGTGCCTTATTTCGTTCCATTTCTCCCCATTCTACCCGTTTGCAGCTTCTTTTAGTTGCCTTGATCACGATGACTGTCTTTTGCCGGACAACAATGCATCGCAACACTATTGATGATGGCAACATATATCTTGGATCGCTTTACTTCTCCATGGTCATCATTCTCTTTAACGGGTTTACAGAGGTTCCAATGCTAGTAGCCAAGCTTCCTGTCCTTTATAAGCACAGAGACTTGCATTTTTACCCAAGCTGGGCTTATACGTTACCTTCCTGGCTTCTGAGTATCCCTACTTCAATAATAGAGTCTGCCACTTGGGTGGCAGTTACATATTATACAATTGGATATGATCCTCAGTTCACTAGGTAAATTCTCGTAAAAAAGAATTGGACAAGGATTTGATGAACAAAAATGTTAAGAGTGAACTCCTCTAATCTTCAGGTTTCTTCAGCAATTCCTGCTCTATTTCCTTCTGCATCAGATGTCCTTGAGTCTTTTCCGTGTGATGGGTTCTTTAGGCCGGCATATGATAGTTGCTAATACGTTTGGGTCCTTTGCAATGCTGGTGGTAATGACTCTTGGAGGTTTTATAATTTCCAGAGGTATTCATACCCTTTCTTGGAGTTCTTAAACATTCTCCTTTACCACATGAGTATTCATTCTCTTGTTTGATTTCCCAGATAGCATACCAACCTGGTGGATTTGGGGTTACTGGATTTCTCCTTTGATGTATGCTCAAAACGCAGCTTCTGTGAACGAGTTCCTCGGCCATTCTTGGGAAAAGGTGAAAACATTACCAAATCTACTACAACCTGCTCCCTTTTTACCTATTATTTTAGGTGTTTCTTTTCCACGTCTTGCTGTCTAGTTTTGATACAGTCGGAAAGCACATGTTATAAGAATGTGGAATTATACTAGTGTAGTTAATGGTTGTTTTCTTTGTCTATGAAGAGAGTTGGGAATGACACCAGCGATCCTCTCGGTTTGGCATTGCTACAAGCAAGAAGTTTGTTCTCTGAGAACTACTGGTATTGGATTGGAATTGGTGCCTTGCTTGGATATACGGTTATTTTCAATTTGCTCTTCACGCTGTTCCTAGCTTACCTCAACCGTAAGCTTCTCATTTTTTTTCTGTATACCTAAAGCATCAACTATCTGCCATCGTCAACCAGTGCGCTGATCTTTCATATTCTTGTAAATTATTCATAGCTTGGGGTAAGTTACAAGCTGTTGTATCCAAAGAAGAGTTGGCCGAGAGAGAAAAGAAAAGGAAAGGTGATGAGTTTGTTGTGGAACTAAGAGAGTACTTGCAGCATTCAGGCTCACTACATGGTGCGGAACAAAATGTTTTCTTTTCTCATACTTTTACTGAACTGAAAGAAGTTGATACTTATAGTCATTTGGTCCAGGAAAATATTTCAAGAATAGAGGCATGGTTCTCCCATTTCAACCACACTCTCTGTCTTTCAGCAATATCAATTACTATGTGGAGGTTCCTTTGGTACGTAACAGGTTTCTACAATGTTTAGATATTTCAGTTGGAAGGCACTTGTAATATGTCTGCTCATACAACGAAAATTTCAGGGACTAAAAGAACAAGGGATACTAGAAGATAGGCTGCAGCTGCTTGTGAATATTACTGGAGCTTTTAGACCAGGTGTCCTTACAGCTTTGGTGGGAGTAAGTGGTGCCGGGAAAACAACGCTCATGGATGTTTTAGCAGGAAGAAAAACCGGTGGGACAATAGAAGGCGATGTGTACATATCTGGTTTTCCCAAAAGGCAGGAAACGTTTGCAAGAATTTCAGGTTATTGTGAGCAGAATGATGTTCATTCTCCGTGCCTAACTGTTGTTGAATCTCTACTTTTCTCGGCGTGCCTTCGGTTACCATCAGATATTGACTCAGAAACACAAAGGGTAACATATTTCCATCATTTTTTATTATTTTAAAATGTTTGTCGTGGATTATGCTGACATCTCTAAAATTCAAATTTTCGAGGCGTTTGTCCATGAGGTGATGGAGCTAGTGGAGCTGACCTCCTTGAGCGGGGCATTGGTGGGTCTACCTGGAGTTGATGGCTTATCAACTGAACAGAGGAAAAGATTAACGATTGCTGTCGAGCTAGTTGCAAATCCTTCTATAGTATTCATGGATGAGCCAACTTCAGGATTGGATGCAAGGGCTGCTGCCATTGTGATGAGAACTGTAAGAAATATTGTCAATACTGGGCGGACAATCGTTTGCACGATTCATCAGCCTAGCATTGATATTTTTGAATCATTTGATGAGGTTGGTTTCTTCAAACATGATTTAGATAATGAATAAAAAGATATGAAGAATTGTTAGTCACCATCCCTAAAGCTCCTTGTTTATGTAGCTTTTGTTTATGAAACGTGGTGGAGAACTCATATATGCCGGTCCACTTGGCGAGAAGTCTTGTGAGCTTACCAAATATTTCGAGGTAGCCTTAGTTCTTGGTCCATAAATTCTTACTCTGCTAGTTAAACCTCAGAAATGAAACCTGGTAAAGTTCTTCATTTTCAAACTAGAGATTCATATATATTTAAGTGACTAAATTCATTTGTTATTTTACTCTGTTTTTCATTAGTCAATTGAAGGGGTGCAAAAGATTAAAACCGGACATAATCCGGCAGCATGGATGCTTGATGTCACCTCTTCGACCGAGGAACACAGGCTTGGTGTTGATTTTGCTGAAATTTATAGGAATTCAAATCTGTGTCGGTACGTGACTTCCTGCATTTAGTCAGAAATATACATGTGCAATTCAAATTATGCTTTCAGAGGTTCGGTTCACCTTATTTCCTTTCTGTGTTCTACTGCAGACGCAACAAAGAGTTGATCGAAGTCCTTAGCAAACCAAGTAATATTTCAAAAGAACTCGAGTTTCCGACAAGATACTCTCAATCGCTCTATAGTCAGTTTGTTGCTTGCCTGTGGAAACAAAACCTGTCATATTGGCGAAACCCTCAATACACTGCAGTTCGCTTCTTCTACACCGTAGTTATCTCTCTGATGCTTGGAACAATATGTTGGAAATTTGGCTCCAAAAGGTATTATAGTATTTTCTTTGATGGGTATGCAACTTCCACTTCTGGAAAGTGGCACATTGCTTCCCCCAAAGCAGGGCCTTTAATTATTCACACAATTCTTCATGTATAGGGACACTCAACAACAGTTATTCAATGCAATGGGATCGATGTACGCTGCGGTTCTTTTCATTGGAATCACCAATGCAACCGCTGCGCAGCCAGTTGTTTCCATAGAAAGATTTGTTTCATATCGCGAGAGAGCAGCGGGAATGTACTCGGCCCTTCCCTTTGCATTTGCACAGGTCACACATGTGTTTATATTTTTTCTTACTCATCCCAATCAGAGTTTAAAAAAACTTAACATGTAAGTGAGAAAAAAATCGTAAATTTTGCAAGAGTTGCAGGTGTTTATAGAGTTTCCGTATGTGCTAGCACAATCCACTATATACAGCAGCATATTCTATGCAATGGCCTCATTCGAATGGTCGGCTGTAAAATTCTTGTGGTACTTGTTCTTCATGTACTTTTCGATAATGTACTTCACCTTCTACGGGATGATGACAACAGCAATCACTCCAAACCACAACGTTGCCTCAATTATAGCTGCCCCTTTTTACATGCTCTGGAACCTCTTCAGCGGTTTCATGATCCCATACAAGGTAAGTAGCTGAGACACTCTAACTGATTAATCGATGGGAAATATTTATCATTTGTCATTTGAAGAAAAGAAAGATAGAAAGTACTTATCAAAAACTAACGCCTGTTCACACACTTTTGGGTAGATTAGATGATCTTGTTTTGTACTTGTACTTTTTATTTGTCTCTAGAAATGAAATAATTTTCGTTTAATCTTTTGGATTGATTGGACAGAGGATTCCGTTGTGGTGGAGATGGTACTACTGGGCAAACCCGGTGGCGTGGACACTGTACGGTTTATTGGTGTCTCAGTACGGAGATGATGAGAGAGAGGTGAAGTTGTCGGACGGAGTTCATAAAGTGATGGTGAAAAAACTACTTGAGGATGTGATGGGTTACAAACATGACTTCTTGGGTGTCTCAGCTATAATGGTCGTCACCTTTTGCGTCTTCTTCTCCCTTGTCTTTGCTTTTGCCATTAAAGCCTTCAATTTCCAGAGAAGATGATTACCAATTCTCAACTATCTAATACATATACAAAAACACCACTCTTTTTTACATATTTGTATATGGGTTCTTTTATACCCCCCAAAAATGTTGGGTACTCCACTGCTTATCTTACAAGTATGGATCAATAAGAGGTTGTGTTTCGTTTTGTAATATTCATATGTTGTAACAATCACTGATCTGGAACTATATGGTAGTTTACATATATGGTTATACGCACTTTTGCGATTCTCCTATGGTTCCTATTTCTAATGAAAGATGTTTGGTAAATACTGGTTTAGACCAACACCTCTAAGATCGGTCTAATGTAACATGGTTGTTGGATAGATAATTGTTCGGATGTATGGATAAAAATAGAAGAAATTTGATAATTCATCCTACATTTTGCTAGAAATTTGAAATATAATATTTGTATGTTTTTTATAGGTCTACCAAAAAATTAAAGTAATAAAAAATTATATAGGTCTGCCAAAAAGATAAACAAGTCGACATAAAATAATATGTTATGTTTTATTTACTAAAATTTTAGATATTGATTAATATTTGTATGTTTTTCTTTATTTGATTAAGAATTTAATTTTATTGTTTAAAGTTAATTATATTAACTCTTATAGAATTTAGGATATTTATCAAAATCTCCATAAAAAAGAAAAAGAAAAACAGATCACTTATATATTATAGCAATGTGTAGGAAATCCTAGAACCAGCATTCAGCAACATCTTGCGTGACACACTCTTTGTCAGTCGGTCGTAAAGACTGGTCGTCGTGATTGCTTTGATTTGTGGACAATAAAATGCATTCAAATGATAGTAACATATATGTTGTGTAATAACAAAAAAAAATAAAAATAAAAATATATTGTGTAATATTGTGTAATGAAATGTATTTTCGATAAGTTAGTTAATAAAAGACACACGAAAAAGCGATACAAGAGAAGTCAAAGTGACATTCGTTACATATACACATATCAATAATAATATTCACAAAACATCTTCTATTCCCATTTTTCTCCCAACAAAACCCTAATCTTCTCTTTCGCAGATTCAGTTTTCAGCCTCAAACAACTCCTTATTCATCTTCTCCGGACAGGTTTCTCCTTCTTCTCTCTCTCTTTATCTTTTCAATTGTTGAAACTCATGTTTAGTTTCCTTTCATCCTTCGACTTTCGATTTCCCTTGCCTTGTTTTCGTCCACGAACGAAATTGGGAATCCTAAGGCTTATTTCGTGAATTGCCTTCTCCATGTCTAGATGAATCAGAAGCTACAGCTATGTCGGTTCATTTTTATTAATTTTGTTTCGATGTTTTTCTTGCTTCTTAATCCACGTTCATACGCACTGTCTCGATTGTTCCCGTTGATCGTAAATGACCTTCGAATCTTCTTCCATTTTCCCTGTTTTGTTGATTATAATCTCAGCGTCAGTCACTGATAACAAAAACAAAAAAAAAAGAGTAACTTTCAATTCATTTGATTGAATTCGTTTCTGTACCAATCTATTCCTGTGGATAGATTAGATTGAAATTTTCTGGGTAAAAGCTTAATTCTTTTGGTATTTATTCTTGTCCAGTGTATGGGAAATTAGTATACAGATGAGTCTCCATCTAAAGCTCGACTCTTTCATTCTGGATTTGCATAACTTCTCAGAAAAAGTAGCATTTCGTAAAATATCTCGTATATAGTTGTGGACCTGTGGTAGCTAATGTATGTGAATTTTCTGGTTAATGCTTTCAGTATTTCTTTTATTATCTCTGATCTCATTTTCTGAAAACTTTCCTGCACAACATCTTCTATGATTAAGCAGAAACCAGTGTTCATTTTTCTGTTTTTTCTCTTCTTGTTATAAGAATATGTTTCTGTTCTTGTGTTGTTGCATGCTAGGAGAATCATAGGGCCGTCTGGTCTTGTGCTGTAGTCTTCAATAAGAAGTTCATGTTACCTTTCCGTCTCATATCTTGATTTAGGGGTATTGATGTTTTTGCAGAGATGTCTCCAGCAACAAAGTCAAAATCAAAGGATAAAAAAATAGGAAAAGAAGCTCAAAAGCCATCATCAAAGCCTGCACTGTCCATTAACGGGAACAGCAGCATGGCAGCTAGTGCCTACAATCCTATTTTAGGAACATTTCAAGTTCTTGATTCAGTATCAATAGCATCCGTCTCACCACTACACTGTGGTCGTTTCCGAAGTATAGATGAGGCAGATGTAAATGGGATTGAGTCTGATTCCATTTCGAACAATGGTAGCTGCTCAGGTGAGTCGGAAGATCACAAGGAGAAAGCAAATAATATGCCCCTCAGGCAGGAGGTGATACCTGGTGCAGACAATGACAAGCGGGAAAAAATTCGCCAAAAGAATGAGAGAAAACATCAACGCCAGAAAGAGAGGCGGGCTCAGGAGTTGTATGAGAAGTGTAGCACATATCTCATGTCCAGAAAGCTTGAAGCCCTTACACAGCAACTTGTGGCAATGGGAATATCTCAAGAACATGCCACAACGGCCTTGATGATGAATGAAGGCAAGGTAGAGGAATCTGTTCATTGGTTGTTTGACAGGGGGGAGGAAGAAATTGAGAAGCAAAGCATTCAGAGTCCTGCGAATTTGAAAATAAACATAACAGAAGAACTAGCTAGGATTACACATATGGAGCTACTTTTCAAGTGTACAAGGCAGGAAATAGAGCGTGTGGTTGTTCAGGCAGAGGGTGATTTGGACAGAGCAGAAGAAGTCATGAAAGGCACAAAGTATGAAGAATTTTCTGTGCCAGTAAAACAAGAAGAACCTGGTGATTCTCTTACAGCCAGTAATGGTAAACTTATAATAGGGATAGGATATCAGAATTTGGATGCAGAAAGGCCAGACACACAACTTGTTCCTTTATCTGCTTTACAGACAACAAGAGATGACAAGAACTTTAACTATACAAAACCACCCTCCACAACAGAACCTGTGAACAAAATGGTTCAGCCTATGAAACGACCCCAAGTGAAGTTAGATTGGCCAAAACCTCAACAGTCTGCTGCTCTGGCTGATAAAAGGTGGCCCAATACAGGACATGTTTTGTCTGCTTCCTACCCTTTGTCATCATCGACATCATCTTCACCTCAGCCTGCTGCCAGGGTTGAAACTCGCTATATAGCTAGTGGAAATGATTTCAAGAAACCTCAGCAGCAGCCAGCAAATAGGGAACCAGTCGTGGCAATGAGGCAGCGGCCACAAGTGATAAGTATGAATCCTGCTCCAACTTCAAGCATGAGTGCATCCCCTACCAGTTGGCATCCTGCAGCAAGCATAGAGATCATGAAGTCAAATGGGTTCGTACAAACGCATAGTATCCCTAGCACACGAAGCCCAAGTCCAAACAATCTGAATCCAAATCAGATCTACCAGCAAATTCAATACCAAAACCAGAAGAGATATAGTAACAATAACCCAGTGGATCCACATGGTAGTATAGCCCAAGGGAATGGCAGCCTATGGAACAGAAACACTGCATCATATCCCTCCATATCTGCTGCATCTTCGCTGGGATTGTTCTCTGCGGTTGGTTCAGCCGGAACATTGGGTGCATCCTCACCGATAGATTGGAGCTCTGGTGGTTCCGTGGACTACACAAGCATAGACTGGAGCCTAGATAACGGTTTATCCCAAAATACTAGACTCAATGGATTCTGGTCTGGGTCAAAGAGCAACAGCTACATGTATGACAAGAGCATGAACATGTACAGTCTAAAAGGTTCCATGGGAGGTAGAGTCAACAACGGCAACAGTGTAACTATGGAGAATGGGAGTGTTGGCGTAGTCGTGGAAACACAAGCAGCAACCTCTCAGGACTGGACTTCACCGTTTGAAGGCAAAGATATCTTAAGCTTGTCTAGACACTATGTGTCTCCTTCTCTGTAAGAGGAGAGAAGTTATATATGGAAATGGAAGTAATAAAACAAAAAAAAGACAGAAAATGGTTTCATGACTTGTGTGGTTGCGTCTGCTTCTGATTATTATTCGTGAATATGTTTTTTCCTTTTAATTTATGTTAGCAGCATCAAATCAATCCTTTTGAAAAAAGATTATATTAGGAGCATCGAATCAATCATTAAGAAAAAAAATAACATTGTACCAATACACAAGACAACCCTTTTGGCCTCAACTCACAAGTTTACAACATGTCACTGGAAATCTCCAGGCGAGACTCAGAGGATGTGGTTGTAGCAGTTGCAGAAGCAGGTTCTTTGTACCATTCATTTTCTTCTCGAGTCATAAAGTTTGCTTCTGCAACAAGTTCACTACAAATTAGCTCTATCCATGTTCAAAATCCAGCAGAACAAACCAATGCTTGTCACTTGCTGATACCAAAATTACAACAGAAGGGCATACCTGACAAGAACACATTCTTGTAATCTTCGTCGTCATATATGAATTGCGGAGGATCTGGTGAACCGATACCCACAATGGTGCTTCCACTGTTATGCATTTATGCCAGATTTTAGCATAGCCATCACACAAAAAATACTAAAATAAGATCTTTTACTAGCTAGTTAAGATGTATTTGGAAGACCAGTACAATAGTAACATCAAAGTATTTACTGTAAGCTGCTGCATACTCAACTACTACATTTGCTCTTATGCAGTGATCACGATTTTATGAAATTCTCGATGATGTGGTGGTAGATGGAAATAGTTGTAGCAAAAGCATACCTCCCAGACATAAATACGGCATCATATTCCCCGCGCCCAGATGCTATTATACGTTGCTTCAAGCGTTTAAGAGATGGAAGAACTGTAAATGCTGGCAGTTCTGAAAATAAAAGTGTAGAAAATGTAAGTCCTGGTCCATATAGCATACTGAATATTGAAATTTAAAGATGTGACTATCTTCTTCAGGGGGAAGGGAACCATGACAGATGCCTATAGATAGTACCCAAATCGTTTACACAAATGCTTTGAGATACACCATTGCTGGTGACGTTCTCCAGTAATGTCAAGGGATTAATGTTGCTTGTCTGATCTAGTCGAAGACGCTGAAAGATAAAAGCTTAGGCCATGAAATCTTCAAAAGCTTAAATATCAATTATCAGTTTCAGTTGATTACTTTGTAAACTTCAGCAGTCGAACATGCCTCTCGGGGCTTTATGAGCACCATCGGGAGATCAAGAGGAAAAGGAGGAGGAAGGTCTTGGACAATCTGCATAAGCCTTTAGATTAAATTCAACAAAATAGAATTGCATCATGTTAACAACCCCAAAGCCCAAAAATTATTTCTGTAGGAGAAGTGAATCAGAACAAAGTTTGCAAAGCAGTAGAATGCCGCAAAGGGGAGCGAAACATCTAAGAAAAACATACCTCACCTCTCCCGGTACAATAGGCAGCTCCATGAGAGAAGAAAAAAGGAATATCTGATCCAATTTCACTAGACCAGTCCTGGAGTTCCTTCTCAGTGACAATACCTCCATTGAGCTGATTTGCTGCCCAGAGTGCAGTTGCAGCATTACTGCTTCCACCACCGAGTCCAGCCCCAGTGGGCACCTTCTTGTCTAGATGAATCTGTCCATATCAAGAGAGACTATAAGTTTTGGTAGAGTATGCGATAAGTTTCAGGCAAGAATGGTCATAAAAGAAATCATTGTTGTCGAGTGTTTTTACCCAGAAGAACTTGTTACTACCAGTTTTCTTTCTGTAAAGGTTAAGTGCTTTTATAATCTGCAAAATAGGAAATTGCAACACAGCCCAGAGTATTAGAATAATGCTTCACCACCCCAAGGATCATCTATTAGAGTAATGAAATCATCTCACCAGATTTCTCTCATCAACAGGGACTCCAGAGATGTTGGTAGAAAGACGATCTTTGGATTTTGATGGTGACAACGAGAATTTAATTGTGTCTCCTAAACTGATCACCTAATCAAATGCGGAAAGAGACATCAATACACAATGAGAAATAGCAAAGCTTAATCTTGTGAGGAAAAACTTACATGAAACAAAGAGGCTAACTCATGAAACCCATCTTCCCGCTTGCTGGTTATCCTCAAGAAAACATTGATCTAAAGAGTATAAAACAACAAGACATGACATTGATTCTTAGGTTAAATAGAGGAGAGATGGTTCAAGAAAGTATAGAGTGGAAGTGTCTTTTAACCTTGCAAGGTGAGAAGAGCTTAAGCCTCGACAAGGGAGCTTCTTTGTCCACATCATCTCCTATCTTGTTCAGCCTCTCGTCAGGATCAAACACAATCTAACATGACCCATCCACAAACATCACCTCAAAAACGTTACATTATTCCTTTTAAGTTTTGGAGGAAAAACGGTAGAAACTGCGAGAACCAAATGATGAATGAGAAGACATCAAAAATTCAAATTTTCAGGAACATGCCATCTTGTTGTGTAAAACTACATCTTAATCGAAAGTTGAACGTAGAGCGAGGCGAAGCAAAATTTGCCAAAATTGCTTCCAAGTTATTAAATCTGAGCGAACAAATCACTAGGAGATACATAGTAAACACTAAATGCTTCAAACTCGGACCTAAATTGATATTAGCCAAAGACCAAGGAAGAGAAATTTGGATATCTTATCATTACCTCTACTTGCTTTCTGGAAGCTTTCACGGACAAACTCGCAAGGGGCCGAAGAAACTTCGGTGTAAACGAAGAAGAAGAAGAAGCGAGACGGGTTTTGAAAGAAGTGCGAGTGAAGTTGAGAGATGAGAGAAAAGGAGGAGAAGCCGTTGTCATGGTTTGTCTCCGTACCTGATTTTCTCTTTGATCGGATATGCTAGATTTTGTTTTGGAATTAGCCAAATGAACCCAAAAAACAGTTTCGTTATATAATATATAACTAAAAATAAAAATGAATAGATTGACTTATTATTAGGAGGTGAAAAATAAAATATTTATAAAATAAACATAAATTTAACATATTCTTGAATATCCCATTAATGCTGTTAAAAGAAAGAAAAATACTTCACAATCCGGGTGAAATGTAATTATGATACAACTCATCGTATTGGTACTGTATAATATGGGTTAAGATGGATAATCTGTAACAGTAATGATTATGGGAAAATTTGAAGAAAACATAAAGTTGTTGAAACACAATTGACATCTCTAATTTGGCCAATGCAAGCAAGCTGGTTTTTAGGCTATCGGAAAATTATATTTGATGATGATAATCTCACTCTTAATAATCTAATTAATTGTAGGAGTCCACATCTGCGTTTTCAAAATTATTTACAGACGATATATGTTTGGATACCTCGGTTTACTGAAATGAAATTTTAATACCAATCAAGAATATGTAACACCGCATCATATATTTTGGCATCACATTCTTTACAAAGAATTACTTATTGACAATTATTTATATTGTGTCCTATGTTTTTACGAACAGTTGTAAACGATGAATGCGTTAATTAATAGATTTTGTTGGGAAAAAAAAAAGAAAAAAATACTTCTTATTTAAAAAAGTATTTAATATGGGATAAACACTAATTGATTTATTGAAATATGTAATTCCTTTCATTCAAATTTTATCAAATATTGTAAACAGTGAATCCAATTTGAAATAAGTAAAAATTCATAGAAATTTTTTAAAATAAATGAGAAAGCCAAAAAACTTAGTTCCACTAAAAATATCATAATTCATTTTTCATTTTTAAAATAACATTGTTACCATATGTCAAAATATATTATTTTTATAGTTAATAAATAATACAACTCAAATATATGTTTTGTTTTAAATTTCAAGTTTTCTTGAAAATTCTTTGTTCTTTCATTTTAAAGTATTATATCCAACCCTAATATGTACATGAACCTATATAAAAAGGACATTTATACCAGTAATACGAGTTAAAAAATCTCCTATATATTAATGCAAAGTATGATTGTTTTTTGTTGATGTGTCTAACACCATAAAAATTTTAATTTGTAATTGAACTAATTTAAATATTTTTTTGTTTATTATTTTATTATCAAACAATATATCAATTTTTTTAATAATACTTAATTATTATATTATCTATTATCAAATACAACTCTTTCACAAAAACAATCTATTTTAGCATTATCATTGTATCATTGTATTCACAATTTATATTTTAAATATGATCAATTGTTGAGTACGAAATTTAGGTTACCAAAAACAAACTAAAATGACACATACAATTATTAGAATGAATATAGCCAGGAAACAAAATAAATATTTCAGTGTTGGTATTTTTTTTTATATTTTTCATTATGCACACGATGTTATAATATTTTGAAACATTTAGATAAAAACAAATATCAAACAATGACAAATTTGAAAACATAAAAAATCTTAAAATTTATATAATTATTTTGTATTGACTAAAATTAAGCTTTTAATATTTTTTACTGACATTTAATTGATTTTTTAATCACTTGAGCATAGCGTATAGATGTACTTATTTTTGTTTTGAAATTGGAACAATACATATTTGAAGCAATATTCTTTGGATAATAGGTTAAAATAGCACTTTTAATATTTTGTTATAATTTATCATACCAAAATTAAAATTACAAAATAACATAAATAATTATGTAAAAATACGTATTTATTTTAAATAAATTATACATAAATTTAAAACAGTATATTTATATTTTTTTCAATTTAGGATTTAATTTTTTATTAAAAAAAGTTTAATATATTTTATTTTTAAGTTTATGCTATTATTGAAAATTTAAACAAATGATACTAGTTTTGAAACAAAAACTTTAAAAAAAAAACTGTTTTACAAAATTGTATTCTTTTTCTAAAAATCATATTTAAAATGAAATAATTCTGAATTGGCATATTCTTTTCCAGATTTTGAATAAGTGCCAATTGTGCAAGTCAAAATATTGAAATCCCTAATATATTATTTGAGAATCTTTTTAACAAAGTAATCTTACCATGACGTGTTAATAACAAAAATGTCATGCTGACGTGTCAACACCACAACGAGCTTCAGCTTAAATATATAAAAAGATTTAAGTTATTAGAATAATTACAATATATATCACTGATATTAATTTGGTTAGAGAATTAATATATTTTATTTAACTAACCAAAAAATAGTATTATATTTGCAAAAATAATAATTTTTATTTCTTTAAAATTTTAATACGTTAATTTATAAATAATTTCAAACAAATATAAATAGATTTAAGTTATTACCTAATCCCTAATATATTATTTGAGAAACAATTTAAGAAAATACTTTATTCTCACATGTTATTAACAGAAATACCATGTTTACGTTTCATCATTACAGTAAATTTTAAATAAATATATAAATAGGCTTAAGTTATTCGAATAATTACATATATGTCATTGTTATTAATTTGGTTAGAATATTAATATATTTTATTAAACTAACCAAAAATACTATTAAATTCATAAAAATAATTTTTTTTCTAAATGTATATATACAAAAAATAATGTTAAAAGTAATTTTAAATAAAAGTTAAAATTATATAAATATTTAATTTATATTTACTAATTAAAATATAATTTACGAATATTTTTCCTCAGCGTGGGTATAAATCTAGTTGTTTGTTGTTTAGGTTAATTATCTTAGACAAATCATTCAAAAACATGTATAATTTAGATTGAAGTTGTGAATGTTTAGGTTTGTCTTTGGGTTAGCCCAAATAATTAATACATTTTGCTGCTTATAAGCCTATGCTATTAGTTTAGTATTATGCCTAATGATCAAGGTGGTCAAACATATAGTAGTCAACAGAATTGTCTTTTGCCTCATATCTCTAATCAAGACTTGAGCGACGGCAAACCTTAAAGTATTCCCTCAAGTCCCAATGTGCAACAACTTATGAACAGTGTTACTAGTCAAAGTTGTTTTTAATTGTTCAATTTATAATACCAATATTGATACATTTATATGTGAAAAGTTGAGAAAATGTTCACAAATCGAAATCTCATTGCTTGTTTATGAAATTTTTTTGAAGATAAAACATAATAGAGAAAATTACACAAATTAAGACTAAATTGAAGAAGAAGAAAAAAGTGCAGTGAGTCAAAGAAGGATTTCATTATATATACAAAGGCTAGGTAGGAGATGACAACACAATGCATATTCGAATAGATGTAAATGCAATAACTTGAACGATCAATCAATCATCAACAATTGAAAACCAAACTAGTTCCTATACGAATAAGGATGATCTTCTTGGTAAGGCTGATTCAGATCAAACCCTAAAGATCTCTTAGTTTCATCATCTCGAGGATTATTCATCTTCAACTCGATTTCCATCTTTATCTTCATATCTACAATCAAACCCTTATCACTCATCTCACCATCTCTCTTTCCCTTTTCTTTATTATAATGGCAACTCGAACTTCTTACATCGGATTTAGATGTTTCAATGTCTTTCTTCATCCTTGCTGAGTAGTTAAGCATCATTAGACAGCAAGCAGCTTCTTGAACATCTTGGGTTACATCACTCATCATGATCGATCTATTCATCAAATCATCATCATCATCATCGTTATCATCATCCAAAAAGCTGAGGTTGAACTTCTCTGGTGAAGAAGGAGGTCTTATCCCTTTCCAGCTTCGATCAGGATGTCTCCTCATATGTCCAAACAAAGAGTGCATTGTTTGAAACTCTTTTCCACATAGACAACACCTAATCTTACCTTCCACGTCAGCCCTAATCAGATCTATCTCTTTCTCCTTCTCCACCAAACCAGTCTTTCTCTTCTTCTTCGTCTTCTTCTTCTTCATCTTCTTTGTCTTTCCTTTGTTTATATACTCACTCGAGTGGATTCTCACGTGGCCACCATAAGCCTTACCGGAGCTAAACTGCTTATTGCAAATCACACAAAAGTGCTTCCTTTGCGGCGATGGCTGCGGCTGAGGTGAATGACTACGACCAGATTCCGACGATAAAGAATCAGCATCATCATCATAAATGGAGGATTGATGGAGAAAGTAAGAAGGGTCGTCTCTTGTTCTCTTCATGAGATCGATAATATTGATCTTTTCACAACCATGAAAATGAAAGAAAATGAAAGCTGTGTTCTGCTTATGAAAACAATAAAATCTGAGCGAGAATTACGCAAGTTTTGTTTTTGAATGACGAATGGTATTCTCTTTCTCTAATGTATGACTATGAGGAGAGTAGGGGATTTGTAGAGATAGTGATACCTAATTAATTGGGATTAGCCAAATACTTCACACTATTTTCATTTTTATTAACCCATAATAGGTAAAACCATTATTACTTTAAACAAATATATTAAAAATTACTTTTTTACCTTATTTGGTTGAGAAATTTATGGAATGAAACAATTAAAATTTATCCCTTTTTGTATTGTTCACTAAGAAACAAATTAAGAATTATTGACAATGACTATTTTATTAGTTAATTAAGGCTTTGGTTTATTATTTTCTTTAAACGGATTATGCTAATAATACTCAACATTGAATTAAATTATTTTGACATTGGTAAATTTCACTCAACTATAATCGTGTGCTTTGAATATGTAAATAGATTTTTTTTTAAAATCTCCAAATCTCAAATAAAAGTAAATAAGAAATCGTCCATAACAGATCACAAAATATTAAGATATTTTCATAAATAAACACGAATTTTTATGATTTACGTAAAAATGGTCTAACAAAGCATTAAGGACAGTTCAATACTCAAATTCATTCAGATGCAGTGTCGTTTTTTAATTAACGAAAAGAAGAGTGAAAAACGTTTTTGTTAAAAGAAGAGTGAAAAACGTTTTTGTCTTTCTGAATCATACTAAAGTCTGAAAATGCAAAAATGTGTATTATAGTTGATGAATCTCAATATTTAGTTTATTTAATTATTCTCGTTCATGTATTTTTTAGACACTCAAAATTTTCCTACATTAGTTTTGAGAAGATCGAAGATAGGTATATGGTTTTTTAAAGTTTCCAAATCCTCTATTAATTCAACTTTAGAATTAATTTAGATATCATCAAATATTGTCAAGATTTTTTGAAAGATATTCGAAACTGAAATATTTGAAACTTTCCAAACAAATATGGGTTAAAAATGAATTGTTTGTAGGGAGATGATTGGCTCATCGCAAATATTCGGGTTGAAAATATGTATTCAGTCAACAGATGTCTAAACATAATAAATAGTTTTAAGAAAACAAAGGGCATAATAAATATACATCTTGTTTTTTTTTTCCTTACAGTTTTTGATAAAATTATGTTTAAACTTTGACCAAATTCCATTCACATTCTGATTGAACTGACTTCGTTTCTCTTATTCAACCTTTTGATTTCGTTATGGTTTTTTATTGTTTCGGATTTTCTGAACATCATTTGGGTATGTTGTTTTTTTATTAACAGCCTTTGATTAGGGCAGATAAAAAAAACTATAATTGTAACGGACGTGATGAACAAAACGACATATAGATAAGTTAGACAAAAATGTTGAGAAACTGTGGTTTATTTTCACTCTAGACATTACAAAAGGAGGAGTTCGTTGGATGGTCAAACTTCATGACAACAAATAATTGAGTTTGGAGAAGTCTTAGTTTTTAAAAGATCCTTTTATTTCATTTACTTGTTCTTTCTAAGTGAACAAGTTTTCTTCCTTGCTTCAGAAACATTTAGTCATTAAGCTGAATGACTATGATCAAACTACATTACGTTGACAGTTTTTCAAGGCTGAGATTCTGCATGTTGTTGTTTCCCAATCGAATAATATTATCTCATGTTTGGTTTGGACTTTTTTGTTTACACGAGGCTGAAAATGACTATATCTCATAACAAAATTAAACGAGCATTAGCATAAACAGTCGTTGTTATATTACATTGTTTAATTGGAAATGCTAAATTTTGATAGTACAACTACTTCAACAAATCTAGTGCAGCAATGATGCTTGCTTATAAAGCACTCGCTCGAGCTGACCTCATTATGCGTCTAAGAGAGATTCATCTTCTAATTGGTGTCATCCCTATCCTCACCAAGAAGTTGTCTTATCCAATCGCCATCTAAGGATGTGCGTCTCTCATTTGAAGAAGTTGAACCAAAATTACTCAAATCTGTTTCAAATTCCGAATTGTGTCCTGAAGATAGAGAATGGGGAGCTATATTCAGAAATTTGAATACTCAAAAAGGTAAAGTGACTCTAATGCCTAAAGAGTAGATATTTTTTACCTGTTGCGTTTGCACTGACTGGTGTAAGCTCGCTATCGCCAAGCAACGGGGACTCTGAATCAGAATTTCTCTCCCGTCTTTCCCCTGACGATCCATAGACAACTGATTCCAACAATCCATCACAGAATGATGATGGACAAGCTGATGGTGTCTGAACTGTCAGAGGAGACTGGACCAAAGTACTGTCTGACTCCAGTGACGGCATTGGGTTAGAGTGTTGTGTTCCCCAATCGCCGGGCACTTCTTGAGAGTCAAAACATTGGAATGAAGGGAGCTCCAACTTCTCAGCCTCGTGAACGAGAGGCCCCGAAGGAGAAGAATATGTAGCATTGCCAAATAAATGGCTATTTGAAAGAACGTTGAACTGTTCTGGAGTGCTATCGACAAAAGGGTAGTTCCAGGGCTGAGCACTTTGTTCATTCGTAACATAATTACCCATGAAAGGAAGTATGGTTTCTGGTTCCGTAAAGCGTTTGTCGTTAGGCGTGTAAGGAGATGCTATGGAGTTGTACATATTAGTCTGAAAGAAAGACTGCCTCTGTCTCAACAGGTTGCTTATGGGAACACTGCGAATCATTGACTGGTAGTACGAAGAATATTGATCAAGTTGTAAGTACTTGAAATCCACTTCAGGGATCTCGAGACTGTCTGGATTCAGTGATCGTTGACTATGATGAGCATCGATTGAATCTGTATTTAAACCACTTTGAGCTGCTGCTTTTATTGCTTGCTCCCGAACTTCATCAGGGTAAATGGGTAAGCCAAGTCGCTGTAGTCTCTTAAGTCTTGTGTTCCAGAAATTCTTTATCTCATTATCGGTTCGCCCAGGTAGCTGAAAAGGAAAACAAGATTAGATCAAACTGCAAGAAAAGTAGAAATGGAGAGTAAGAAAAAGGAAGCAGAGTTACATACATGAGTAGCCATGCGTGCCCATTTGTTTCCCATTGAAGCATGAAGTTCAATGACACGCTGCTCTTCCTTTTCGGTAAAAGCGCCTTTTTTCAAATCTGGTTTCAGGTGATTCACCCAACGCAGGCGGCAGCTTTTACCACACCGAGAAAGGCCAGAGTGCTTTTGAACATCATTCCAGTTTCCATCACCATGTTTATCAACATAAGCTATCAGAAGTTCGTCTTCTTCAAGTGACCAAGGCCCTTTGTGAAATGTTTTCTCTATTCCAAAATCTTTGCCTGATCCAGAACCACGGCGAACTCTGCGCATCTTGTGTGACTTTCATCTATCATTCTAACACTCTTCCTCCTCTGTGATGCTGTATGTAAATATTGTGGAAACCATTAAAAAACATAATTTCTAGCTAAATAATTCATAGAAACAGCAAATTCGTGAAGAGTGTTCTTTCGGTCACTACAGTTCATTCATTTATAGATTGTAACGCTTGCCTAGACACTCATTTTGTAAAGAAATTGAGTGTTTATAAACATGAAATCAAGAATCTTAATCAAAGAAACCAAGAAGTCGTGTACCTCACCGAATCTCGAACAACACCATAGAAAAATATTCAGCTCAAATTCTGTCAAAAACCCTAGTGATCGCAAAATGATTTATTGAAAGCTCCTGATCAATCGAGAATCGAATTGGAGAAGCTGGAAAGAAAAACCAAAAGTTTCCAGGGATGCTTAATGGAGAGTTCAGAACCCTAACCACAATCAATTAAGAAAACCGGAAAAGAGTTAAACATAGAAGAAAGAAGCGAGAAAATGCATTTCAAGGAGAGAGAGAGAGAAATCAACAAGAAAATAGGAACGAACCGTTTAAACACATTAAACAAAAAGAGGAAAGAAAAAGAATCAAATTCCCAAGAAGATGTGCATAAAATGGGATATTAAGAGAATAATAAACACAGCGATCAGAGAGCGAATCTAGGGGAGATAAGCGTGGAGATTCAAACACCTGTTTTCGGATTAATATCTTTCTTTTTCTCTCTCTATGGGCAGAAAAGAAAAAGAGAATTGTATGATAACGTTTTCTCGTCACTTTCCCGCACCTGGGTTCAGTTTTCTTGGCATCCAAACATATTCTTCTCTATTTATATGTTTTCGATTGATTATCTGCAAATATTTAATTAACAAGAAATAAAGCACATGTTAAATTACTGGCGATAAGGATCAAATCAATCACAATCTTTTTATTCGAGAAGATATTAACTTTAAACTAAATTCTTTTAGATTTTCGAAAAATATAATCTTTTTATCTTCTCAATTTTTTTCCAAATCCCTTAAGGAATGATTTTAAAATCAGATGTAGAAATCCTTGCAAAATTTATTGATTTATGTAAATCCATTGAAATCTACAGTAAAATCATATTTCTATTTAAATATTTAACAATAAATATTACATAATTTTAATTTGAATTTTAAAATTATAAAAATTAACATATAAATTTGATAAAAAAATAAATCATAATCTAATAACATCTATAGACTTTCAAATCAATTAAAATATAAATTAATAATTCATTAGATTTATACACACGACATGATGAAAAATATTTACAATATTGTTTATTAAATATTGTTTATTATTAAATATAAAATATTATTTATTATTAAATATAAATTAAATATTTATATAATTTTAACTATTATTTAAAATTATTTTTAATATTAATTTTTGTATATGTAAATTAAAGAAGAAAAAAATTATTTTTTATGAATTTAATAATATTTTTTGGTTAATTTAATAAAATATATTAATTTTTAATCAAATTAATAATGATGAAATATATTAAAATTATTTTAGTAATTTAAGTATATTTATATATTTATTTAAATTTTAATATAGTAATGACATGTCAACAGTAAGATTTGTGTTAATCAGAATAAAATTATTTTTTAAAACTATTAGTCGAATAATATATTAAAGATATTTAATAAATGAATAGATTGCAATAATGTTAATTTCTCCTTAGTACTCTTAAGTCGCCACTAAGGTTCGATTCAGAGTTAAATTATTGTTTGAAAAAAATGGATTTTTCAAGATAAACTCAATTGCGTGTCTATGCAAATATATTGAATTTCGGTTTGCTCCTCCAAATATATATTGTTCATCAAAATAAACTTTTGAATGTTTCTTCATTTCATTCTGTACAAAATTTATGCTTGTAGATTGTACAAAATTATGATGAGGAGTGGGACGATTAAATGATCACATTCCTCTATTTAACTGTGATTATAAGTGTATGGTTGTTTATGGATGAAGGAATGATTGCGGTGAGTAATTGAACTCATCACAATCGGTGTTTTCTTTCACATGAATGGTTTCAATATCATCATTTCTCCAAATATTTATAGAAATGTTTTTGGATTATATCAATGTCGTCGTAGGACTTTGGAGGTAGTGAGGTGTCAGATACATTTCTTGTTACAATATGTTTAGTCTCTTTATTTTGGTTAGACAGACATGTTTTGCACAAATGTTTGAGTATCCTGGGTGAAATTCATGCAATATGTTTTGCACAAATGTTGAGTCTCACTAAAATTAAAAATCTTATTATTTAATCATGACCCTTATTCATTATGTTATCTATTCATCTTTATTATTAGGCTAAATTACTAATTGTTTTAATTGAAAATAAATCACATTGTACGTATATAATGGTGCTTTGGTCAACTATATAAACACTGATTTTCATTACCATTCTGTGTTTTCGTTTAGGTCTAATTTTATTGGAAAAAAGGAACCCAAATGGACAAGCTCTCCAATGCTTTCTCCCTCCTCGCTTACGCCGACGAAGATGCTCCCATGATTTCTTCATCTTCTTCTTCTTCTTCTTCCCCTGGTATATCTTGTTTTCCACTGATGCGTTTGCCTCTTCCGCCTTGGATTAATTTCTTCATCTTTATTTGCCTTTTCGATTTCTTATTTTCTCCAGCTCTCAGCAACTCTGTTTAGAGAAAAGTTGTGGAATCAAAGTGATGTCTTAATATAGAGAGTTTGTCCTTTCAGTTTAGGTTTTGAGAGAGGAGCTTAATTAGTCCAAGATGTTTGCATATGGCGTTGTATATTGCAGCTTCACCATATTGCTTTTTTTTGTGAACTTTATAGGGGTACAAGGAGAAAAAGTAAATGGGTCACTTAAGGTCGGAAATTACAAGCAACCACTTGTCTGGATTGACTTGGAAATGACTGGTATGTTCAACTCGTTCTTGAGCTATGAAAACCCTGCCTTTTGGGCTGCTAATTATAAATTATTTGATTTTTTACTAGTTTGGTGTTCTAAATGAGCCTGTTATATACAAAAACCATGTTTCAACACTTGTTCTCCTTCTTATATATATGTAAAATATATTGAACACTGTCTTTGCTCACCTTGATTTGTACACATATGCCTGTTCTCTGCGACTGTCATTTATTTTATTATCTTCCATATATGGCCTGGTCATGTAAACATCTACATACGATCAATTGTTCGTCTTATGATTCTGAAATTTTTGAGTTATGTCTCACCTATTTAATTCACATTCGTATGTTCAAACAGATACACAGGTTTGTTTTACATGATTTTCATAGGTTCCTTTCAAGGTAGCTCTGAATGTTTCAGAAATACAACTCGTTTTATTACTTTACTTACCAGATATACTTAACTTCTGAACAAGATAAAAGGATCTCGGTGCTACAAGTTCTTTTTAGGTTATCCATTTTCTTATTCTTACTACATTGTGTAGGTCTAAATGTTGAAGTTGACAGGATATTGGAGATTGCATGTATAATCACTGATGGAAACTTAACCAAATCAGTGGAGGTATATTCTTCTCCGCCTCACCTTCTAAAATCCTCTATTGACATAACTTTATTTTCTGCCAAAGCTTCCTAAACTTGTTCAGGATCTTTTAAATTTCTTTTGAACAAGTGTTTAAACACTTTAATCCAGTAAAATGTAGTTTCTTAGTTGATAAGCTATACCATGCCGAGAAACTTTATAAGAGGAGGCTAAATTCTGATCAAAGGAATATTGTGGTGTTGGTAAAAGAGAGCAGAAAGTTTTTGTAACAATGTGGAACTACTCAGTATTCACTTCTGGTTATCATAATACTTTTTTAGGGAAGTTTGCAAGAGCTCTCACTTATTTTTCAGATGATTTGCTTGTAGAATTGTTAACTAATTATATACATGCTTTGGACTTATTACTGAAAAAATTTCTCTGTTGTTAGGGTCCTGATTTAGTTATACATCAGACAAAAGACTGTCTGGATAAAATGGGTGACTGGTGTCAAACTCATCATGGTGCTAGTGGTAGGTTTCTCTCCAGATATTTGTCATACTAGATTTTCTTTGTTTCCCATGGATGTGAGCTAAATGACATATTGTGAATCACTTTAGGGCTGACGAAGAAAGTGCTTCTTAGTACGATAAGTGAAAGGCAAGCTGAACAAGAGGTATTTGGATAACTCCGGTAATCCTTTGCAAACATGTGATGGGCTGATATTTTGTTAGTTTGGCCGAAAAGCTACAAGAGCATCGCTATCATTTTATATTAACAGATCGCCGTTCAAGCTTTTTTATAAAATTGGTGATGGTAAATGTTATATTCTGATTTGCTTTGCAGGTCATTGAATTTGTAACAAATCATGTTGGTTCTGAAAATCCACTTTTAGCTGGAAACTCGGTCTATGTGGATTTCCTTTTCTTAAAGGTAGCTCGAAGTTTAAATGGATATTTCCTCTCTAATTCAAAGCTAAACAGTTGCATCTTGAACCAATCGATGTATTTCACAGAAGTACATGCCAGATTTGGCTGCCCTTTTCCCACATGTGCTCGTCGATGTGAGTAGCGTCAAGGCTTTATGCATCCGATGGTTCCCGAGAGGTAAAATATTCAAGAAACTCTGTGAAAGTGCATCTCATCTATATGAATTTAAAAACAAATGCCTTCTATATAACATATAAAAGGAGGAATCGGACTAGTAAAACGTGGAAATAGGGATATTTTGAATGTGTTTGTGGGTTGAACACAGATAGGAGAGCACCTGCAAAGGAAAATAAACACAGAGCCATGGATGATATACGAGAGAGCATCAAGGAGCTTAAGTATTATAAGGAAACCATATTCAAAGCACACAAATCAAGGAGCTGAGTGGAGTGAGGTACTCTGATCTGTCCACTTAATTAGAATGGATTCGTTTTTGTTTTGGAAAATGGGCATTGCTGCTTTCATATTATTCTCGACTGTTGTACTATGAAAACCCAGTCACAAGATGATCTTCAGTTATTTGAATGGTAAATATTTTTCTCTTGAGACAAGAAGCTACCATTTTGTTTGTTTATGGAAGATGAAGACAGAGATGTTCATGTTTCCATTGACCTTGTTGATCCAAATATAATGATCGCCATATGGAAGCTCTTTTGCTGCCTCATTCAAGGGGGGCAAGCAAATACAGTCAAGCCCTCTTGCTGACCTTCTTGTTGCAGAAGTTGTATACACATCTTCTAGATACAATTGTATAGTTTTGTGTAAAAAACGACAGCATTTTACTCTTATACTATGGTTGTGCATTTTGGTTTCCGGGTGGGAAACGTTTCGATAAGCTTATGGCAATGCAGTACCTTATCGGGTAATGCAGTTCATATTTACACCTTTCTTACACAAACCAATTCCACTCCCATTCTCAACATCCAAACAAAGTAGCCAGAAAAACCAAAAGAAAAGCTCATAAAACAAAGAAAGCAAGCTTATACCAAATGATCACTTTCCTGTTTCTTTCTAAACTTCATTGTTTGTCCAGACTACACCCTCCAGAGAATTAGAGAGCTTCTTATAGAACTGCAAAAACACCATTGCTTCGGCTTAGCTCATAAAACCGGTAATAATCCTGTTATCTGATGACAATTGAGTTACCTTGTGGAATTCCAGGGTGTCCCCTTTTGACTTCGATACTTGAACCATATGAAGGCTTGGCGCTACTTGGAATATCTGCTCGTCGAAAAAAGACACAAACATACAATGACTTAAACTCAAACCATCACCAACACTTTCTTAAATGTCAAGTCTCATATAATATTATACCTCCGTTGCCACATTCAGATTCCCTTTTCTCCCAGCCTTCACATTTTCAAGCTTCATCTGAATTTGCAGTAAAACATGATATAAGTTATATCTTCTTTCTTTACTTGATTTCATAATTTCTTTTCCGGATTTTCACTAACCTTGTAATTCTTCTTTTGCACATCAAAACCGAGAGGTTTGGCAGCCTCTTCTATCTTGTCGATGATCTCATTGGCTCCTCCTCTCAGCGTTATCCTTGTTTCTCTCTTAAATTCCTGTTTTTAGAAGAAAAAAACAACAAAAAAACTTGTTTCAGAATTTAGAGACAAGAATGCTACTTCTTTAATAGGAATACAATAGTGCACAAAAAACCAACAGAAACCTGTTCTGTATCAAAAAGATTCTCCAAGTTAAGCCCTCTTGACATTGAGATTATCTCAAAAGCATTGATTGCCGCTGGCTGCTCTTCTTTCTTCTCAGTAACATGATTTTCCTGTACATTATCAACACATTCTTAATACAAAATGATTAAACAAAAATGAAGGAAACAAAAAGAAGAGCTGTCCTCACCTCTGAGTCCTTGAAAACAGCTTCAACATCGTCCATGTTCGAATCATACTTCTCCTCAAACACTGGTGGCTTGTAATCTTTCTTGAACCATTCATCTTCGAAGATCTCTTGTGCTGTTACACGCTGCCACACAAAAACCACGTCAACTTGATTTCCTGGCGAAATTGCAAAAGCAACACAAAATCTAACAATGGATGTTGAGAATCCTCATTCTCAGGTAATCGAAAGAACTGTTAACTTGATTTGTATTTTTAACCATATCAACGGTCCTTTGAACTTGACTAATCAAGGATTAATGGTCATATTTTCCCCAGAAACAAACTTAAAGTGTGAAATTAAATGAAAGATGAAGCAGATAGAGTTGTACATTTGAATATGCATAACATAGGTTCCCCAACTTTTTTTTTCTCCAGCCCCTTTGTGCTGGATAAAATGGAAAACATGATTGAGTAGTAGAATAAAACATGGTAAAAAGAAAGGAATATAGAGTTCCTTACTCTACTCATGGATTTATTACATTCTTCTTCTTCTTTTAATAACGATTACAACTTCATTAAGTTCATGTTTGTGTCAAAACTCTTAGCAATAGACAGCTTATCGCTCCAAACAGCCATGGACAAAAAAATGCCTTTTATTTAACAAGTGTGAGCATGTTAGATTACTTACAGTCATTGGGTTTGGATCTAAGATTCGAGTGATCAATTTCATGGCACCCAGGGAGAGCCACGGAGGACAGTTGAATTCACCAGATGAAATCTGCACAGAAAAGCACAAATGCCAAAAAGGGAGTTATAAAACATGAAATAAGGATTGATGGTAGATTCCATCAAAAGAGAGTTTTTTTTAAAAAAAAGTTGCTCACTTTTTTATAAAGATTCATTAGATTAGAATCATCGAAAGGCAAGTAACCTGCAAGCAGGACATACAGTATAACACCGCATGACCACAGGTCTGCTGTTGCTCCATCATAGCCTCTATCATTAAGAACCTTAAAACCACAAACATTGAAGATATATATGGTTACAAAAACCTTGAAAGGCGTAATCAAAGGATAATATAGTTGTGTTATTAAGGCAGACCTCAGGAGCAACATAGTTCGGAGTTCCACATGATGTATGAAGGAGACCATCATCCTGCTTACGCCCAACCATATATAACCATGTTTATTAATAAATATGGATAAATTTTAGACAGCAAAATCAGTGAAATCAGTTTTTGGAACAGTAAAGAATATCTAAAATAATAAAATACAATGGAAACGAATGTGCATTACCCTGACTTGTTGCGACAAAGCACTTAATCCAAAATCTGAGATCTTGAGGTTTCCATAGGCATCCAAAAGTAAATTTTCAGGCTGTAAAATCACATAGCACAGAACAATGAATCAATTGTTCCACATAACGTGTGCATAAGCAAAGTTCTCGAGGGGTACCTTGAGGTCTCTATGGTAGACACCTCTGCTATGACAGTAGTCCACAGCATGTATAAGCTGTTGGAAATATCTCCGGGCCTCGTCTTCTTTCATCCGGCCGTCATTTACCTTCACGTGTTGGAGGAATGTCACACCATCCATTATCACAGAATCACTAAATATACAAAATTGTGGTAACTTACAATCTTATCAAAGAGTTCTCCTCCTGTAACATACTCCAAGATGATAAATATCTTTGTCTTGCTTGCCATAACCTGCAAAGAAAGTGCAAATTTGAAGTAAAAACCAGTAGCATATGATATAGAGTAAATCAAAGAAACAAATATCTGAGGAATGTTACCTCATACAGTTGAACAACATTTGGATGCTTTATCAACTTCATAGTTGCTATCTCCCTTCTGATCTGTACAATCAATCAAAGAGACTAAGCACCGATAAAAGCACAATGCAAAGCAGATAATTGTCCTTAATTGAAAATAGAGAGACTCTAGACCTGTTCAGACATCTTATGCTTGAGGACTTTCTCTTTATCAAGAATCTTGAGAGCCACAGGTTCTCCAGTCTCAGAGTTTCTAGCAAACTTAACTTTAGCGAAAGTTCCTTCACCAATTGTTCTTCCCACTTCATATTTACCTACTCTACGCTTAACTTGCTGCCTCCGATTCATTCCTCCTCTTTGGAAGTCACCAAATCACAGAATCAGAAACTAATGCAAAGAATCTTTCCACTTTCAGATCTCCTAATTAATCGTCTCTCTCTCTTTCTCTCTCTGAGATCACCACAAAAACAAAAACAAAAACAAAGTTAATTTAAACCAAGGCTTTTATAAGAACCGAGGAGAGAGTGAAGAACAAGCAAGATAATATCCCCACATATACACTAATAAACCAGATAGATATGACATATCTAATCTAAGAAAGAACCTTAATTTGATGTGGGGATCAGCACAGTAGAAACGTTCTGATAGCTGCAGGAGATTGAAATGGCTTTTGAGAGAGATGAAAAGGCAGAAGTCGTGATAAACTATGATGAAGAAGAAGATGATTGATTTTCTTTCCTTTAAAAATTAATTTTGGGAAAAAAATAGTTGTTGGTGTTAAAAGTTGCAGTTTTGCTTTATGGAGATCACTAACGGACAAAGATCCTTACGATACAAAGAAACAAAAGAATCAATTGCTGTCTTTAAGTTGTAAAACTTAACCATTAAAAGACAAAAGAAGAACTAAACCAATTCAAAATTTTAGAGGATGAACTCAATTCAGATCTGTTTTCTCTTTTGTTATAAGAAAATAATAATAATTTAACTTGTTATGATGCTAATAGCATATTCCAACTGATTAACAAAATTGCGGCGAATTATGTTGACCACACCACTAAATATATTTTCTGGAATGAAGTTTTCTATTGAGTGGTTTAATAAGAAATCAAAAAACTTGTTGCAGATTTTTAAAATGTTCATAAGAACCTCCATGTTGGTTTGTTAGTCCTACAAAGTACTTTCTCCTCGAGGGAACCTTTCGGACTTGTTTGACTCATTATTTAAATTCGTTTTGCATTTCACTATATCTCAATTTACTCCAAAGTTGTGATGAAAAACTTCCTCTTTTAATTATCTTAAAATAGTATTAACTTTAATATTTCCACACCAAAAATTCCCCTTTTAATTGATGCAGCACTAATTAAATAAACTTTTGTCAGATCTATTAATATACAAAAAAAAAGATATTTGATTTAAATAAAATCAGTGGTCACTGCCACTGGCCCACTTGACAGTGGGTAACAGTTCAAGATCCTAGAAAGATTGACACATTAAAAACTAACTAAATTATTTAAACCTAATTTTGCTTTTTCAGATTCGTTTAATTTTTAAACATTTATAGTTGTAAAGAGTACATAACTTTCATATACCTTCTTCTTTTCTTGTTAGTATTGAAATGGTTTATTAGTTCACCTTTGTCATATATATTTACAAAACCTATTACAAACACAAAAATTGAGCATTGTTTAGATTTTCTTTTTATTGTGTGTGATTTTTGAAACATACGTAAATTTCGAATATGAATTCAAAACATATATGCTATTACTACGTAACCATATTTATCTCTTTTGAAAAAGGATTTGAAGATTAAAAAAAGAGTACCTATTATATAAATGTTTGTAAAGTAAATGAAAATCTGAAGAGGAAATGACAATAAAATCCAGATAAGAGTAACAAAATAAGAGAAACAAGAAAAAGGGAAAAGAAGATCAACAGACACGGTTGGTGATGCTAAGAGAAAGAGAAGAGAGCTGAGTGATCCATTTATCAACAGCCTTGTGTAGCTTTCTTCCATTACCACTGTCACCTCTCAGCAAGTAACGATTCATTTCATCAATGTGCCCATCGATTCTACTGTCAAGTATCAGCGACACCAGCAACTCCGTCACTTCCTTCTCTGCCACGTTCAGTTCTTTCGATATGAATGGAATCCCTATCTTTGTGTACGGCTTTATCAGCTTCAGCACCACTTGTGTTCTCACCTTCTTCAGCAGATCTTCCATGTAGTTTCTGATGAATGTATCATCCATTATCGTCCTCCTGTTACTCTATATGTTCCAATACCCATTTCTTCAGTCCACATTTCAAAACATTACCCAATAAAATACTTCTCTTATTTACCTTTAGTATTCTCTCAAACTCTATTATTTCATTTCGTTGATATGCTGCTATCAGATTTGTCATTGCCAATATCTCAGGATCGTTTTTGTACGGCTTTGCCTCTTGGCCGTCAAATGGATTCACTTCTGACTCCATCAGCATATTCGCCAGAACCAGGTATCTTTGTAATCCAAAATAAAGATATCAAACATCAATAAATGTGACCACCAATCACAGAAAAAAAAAAAGAATAAAGATACTGTAGAAATGTTCATGTGCACCACATGTCCCTAATTTCAAATATAAATCATATGTCTCTGCTTCATTCATTCATACAATATCTTGTTTGTTTACGTCTAAACAATGTTAACAATCAACTGACCAGATGGTATCAAATGGGAAAGCTTAAAGAGATTATAAGATAATAGGAAACATACTTTAGGCACTGAATACGCCTTTGGTTTCCAGCTTCATCATAATTTTTAAATGCCTCAAAGAAGTCTGTGGCAGCTTCTGCCCACTGACGTTCTGCCATGTGCATTTTTCCACCACACTCACGGATTATACCCATTATCCTAGGATGAGGTATAGCAGATTTGATGGCAAGTGCTTTCTGGTATAGTTGCTGCATCAATCCAAAACTTGTTGATTGTGTCCCAGTCATAAAAGCAAAAAGAAAGAATGCAGCAATAAAACTGTAGAATTTCAAAAATACTTTGAGCTGAAAACCATATAGCAGATGATCTTAACCTTAAGCTTTTTGTTGTCCTTTGTTTCAGTGTAAATCTGAATTTCAATTGCATAAACCTCAAGCAGCTGACTTCCTTTCTTCTGATCATCTGTTCCATCTTCCTTTTGGCAAGATTTATGGAGCTCCTTCAGGATCTGGCCAACAATAAATAGCAGTTATTGTACATATTAAGATCACATAATCAGCTTCAATCAAAAGATTTGATTAAACCAAGTTATACCTTACTCATTCGTCGGTATTCACCTATGTCAAACCAGATGTTGCAGAGCTTTAGATTTGTCTTAAACCAGAGTCTCTGCAAAGAAACAAATATTTCACATCTCCAAACCATTGAGAAGAAATGGTAGCATATAAAAAACGAATATACTAGCTTACAGACCTCGTTTTTAGCCTCTTCAAGGGCTTTCAAGGTGGTCTGGTAAAACTCTTGAAGCAGGCCAGTATTCTGGCTAGCAGATCCCGAGACAAAATCCATAATATTGTTTATACATTTTTCGCTGTAATTCCGGGTCACTGCTGACTTGATATATGTAAGCATCTCCCTATATGCATCCATCATTTCTTTGTATTTACCCAGACGGTAATAAATCTTCACGGTTTGCTTAAGAGCTTTGAAACCCCTGGCAAGAAAAAAAAAGGTCACGGAATGGTTAAACTAGATTAACAAAACTTCAAATAGAATATTCATGTATATTACATTTACTCGAATAATAGAGGCTCTGAACCTTAGGAAACACAAGTTTTGTGTGAAAAAAAGAACAGCCTACATGACAAACATTAACTAACTAGAAAAAAACCAGGAAAATTTCCGCAGGTAAGCTTAAGATCATACTTAAGAAAAGGTCAAATTTGAAAGCACGAGCCCAAGTTCAACATGGTGAATATCCCTCTTATACTGGCACTGGACAAGTTATATGACATGGAATCCTGTTGTAAATCAAAAAGTGTATCTCTATCTCTTCCATCATGGTTACATTCAAAACCAACTCCAACTGCAGGCAAACACAAATCTAGTATTTCCTAGAGCTACAACACTCTTATAACAACAAAAATTATCATGGGTCTTACCAATCAGCCTTATCTGGTTCCATCTTAACAACCTCAGCAAACCCAGAAAGTGCACTTTCAGGTTCAGTCTCAACCATACCTATACGAAAGAAAACATCATGAGTCAAGATTAGGATGGCAATAGAACTTTCGAGAATGCAAACGTAAAAAGGAAAGCAAAAGAACCTTTCGAGTTATAATACTGGTTCTCAATGTCAACGTCCTGTTCCTCTTGTTCCTCATCGGAATACTCGAATCCATAGTCCTCCATATCAGCATCTAGCATATTACAAAGTCGCGAAAACCAAATCAATAACCCTTCGTTAACCTAAAGATTCATGACGACTAAGCAAAGTCCATTTTGAACCTCCGAACCCTAAACGTTCCACAGTAGGAGAATATACACACAAAAAAAGAGAAAAAATAAACAGCAACAAAACCTGAAGCCATGATGATCAAGACAAAGAAGAACAGAGCACGATTAGGAGATAAGCTTGTGACCGGCGGATAAAAAACCCGACAGGAGAAATGTAGATCGGAGCAAAAGAAATCGATAGATTAGGGCAAAGCCAAAAAAAAAAGAAGAGAGACGATTAGCTTCTGCTTTAGATTTTGGTAGAAATGAGTTGCCCCCAAAGGGTTTTTTGGAAGCCGCAGTGGCTGGATTTGCGTTTTACAGTATTGGGTCAAGTAGCAAATGTTCTTGAATCAATTGCCATCTATCTATATGCAATAGAGATAGAATCAACAAATATGCCAAAAACTACATATTTACAGGTTAGTATTTTAAGATTATATTTTAAATGTGTTTTATTTAAGGGTAATTAACTAAAATAGCACCATTTCAAGTTTTTATTCCAAATATAACACTAGTCATTTAAATTTCCAAAAATAGTATAAATTTAATACTAAAATAATTGAAAACTTATTTCTAATAAAAAAATTTAAACCTTAAATTAGAAAAAGTGAATCCAAACATTATGTTTTAATTTTATATATATTTTATTTAAGGTAAATAATTATTTTTACATAATAATTTAGGCTATTTTGGGAATTTTGGTTTTAATGTGTTAAATTTGGAAGATAAACTTAAAATGATGCTATTTTAAAGTATTACTCTTTATTTAGCACAAACAAAATTTACAAAATCATAAAATACATTCTCGTTACATGATTTATTGCCAACAATAAAATGTACAAAAAGAAAGAAAACATGTATTGATTCGAAACAAATGCATGGTGCAAGACCAATCGGATTGACGAAACCCAAGTAGAAGGCTTAGTTAGCGCCTCCGCACCCATTCCCTACATTGCCGAGATCCTTTGAATATCATGTGGATGGTTGGACAGTGACAAATGAAAAATGAACTACTTCACATCGGATTTACAAGTGCTAGACAAAACCTCTCACCTCATGATCAATAACCCTTCAAAATGACCAACATTAGCTGTAGAACTAGAAGATTGTTAGAACATTGTTAAAGTGTGAAATGTCACACATCAAAGTTTAAACATTTTTGCATTAGTATATAAGGTGCAACATTATTAGAATGTGAAATATTATACATCGAAATTTTAGACATTTTTACATTAGTATATAAGATACATGTGACATTTCATTCATTTATAATTGTTTTTGAACAGATATTTATGTTTTGTAATGTGGTATCAAAATGGTTTCCTATATTGTAAATGACATGTATTGTCGTAATATTTTCGAGATGTTAATACTACCTTTTTGACCTTCTAGAATGGAAAACTATACAACAGTCTTACAATATGGGTTTTGAAGAAGAACAAAATCTTAGGGACACGTAAGACGCCGCATCAGAAGTGGACACAACTCTACTATAGGAAGATCACGTATTTGTTCCATAACCAAAATTAGCAATAAGATATAGCTCCATGAACAAGAGAAGTTATTGAAAGCAACTGTTGATAGCAATAAGGTAAAAGAGACAAAAGGTTAATGAGAAACTGCAACGACTGTCCCCCGAGACACATTCAACGTTACAAAAGAAACGACGCATTAAACAGTTCTAATTCAACAAACTCCTCCGTTTAGTCCGCATCCATTTCCTCAAGGGCAATTTTAGCTGCCGTCTTTGCTTCTTCCAACAGAGCATCAGGTACCTACAATGAGTCCCAAATTATGGTTTATGAAAGCTTTTGGAGCAACATTTTCTTTAAAATCATCAATTACGCAGGCATTTTATAAGATTTATTTTTTTTTCTTACCTTCTGATGCTCTCTTTTTGACTCGTCACAAATCCAACTCATCTCCAATTCAAAAGCCTTGTCTTTGGCTTCATCGTGTAGCTTGTAAATGCTGCACAAGAAACACCACATTACATCTTCCTATACAGTTAGCCTGTGAAGCATAGAATCTCAAAACAACATGGTTGCATACAAATGATGTCTTTAAACGTGTACATGGGAAGCAAGCACCACTCACATTTTGGCCACCTCAATAACGCCTTCTTTGCATGTCATCTCAGATAATTTCAACTTCTCAATTTCCCTGTAAGAAAAAATCCTCTGATCCATCAGGAATAATTGTATAATCTTGCCTTTCTGATAACTATGTCGATATCCTTTAGTTGAAACACATTCCACAGGTCAAAGACAGCCAAAAGTTATGCAACCCAGAAACATCTTTGTAACGTTCTTACCCTAGTCATTCATTGAACTAGAATTATCAATCTCATCAACCTTGAAAGCTCACCTCATCCTTCAAGTTTATTTATTTTTTTTGTCTAGTCAATTGTGAAGTGTCATTAAAATTTATTATGGACAAGCTAAATTTATCAACCCTATTGGTTACAGATACCCCTTCTGACGCCACATATCCACTACATGAGAATCCTAGACAGTACTATGTTTATACCAAAAACTTTGTGCTGTAGCTTACGTTTTAGCTGCTTGTTTTCCTTTGCCAATTGCGGCACCAAAATATCTCTGCAAGAAAAGAATTTATATGAAGACAGACTGTAAAATTTAAAACTTAAAAGACACATATCTCTATTCAAAGTGAAATATTTCCAAATAGAAAAGATAAGACATACATATGATATGCC
This sequence comes from Pugionium dolabratum, assembly GCA_018901945.1. NCBI lineage: Eukaryota > Viridiplantae > Streptophyta > Magnoliopsida > Brassicales > Brassicaceae > Pugionium > Pugionium dolabratum. The sequence goes on from JAEVFF010000426.1 coordinate 354,749, forward strand.
TGATGGCTCAATCATGTACAGTTGGGGTCCCTCTCTATCATACCCTCCAAGAATGACCCCACAGCCAAAAGGCCTACACAATTAAAACCATTTTCTTATAATTCATTCAAGTTGAAGAGATGCTTAGGCAGCTATCAAAGAGGTAGACGAATTGGACAAACCTGAGCCACCAATACAGGGTGCATAAGTGAACATAACTTGCAACACGCTCTGAAAGTTCCTTCACAGGCACAGCATCGCCATAAACACTAAATTCTCACAAGTGAAATCAGGAGAAGTGTTAAGTATGCAAAGCGATCCAGGAACAAAGGAGAGTCTACACATTGACATCTTTTGCCCAAATAATTATATTCTCGATCAAACAAAGTACGGAGAACAAATTTCTAATTGAATTAAGACAATTTGCCCCTTTGAGAGAAGTTCATAAGTATGGCAGTCCTTTCATAGTAATAAATCTAAGATGGAACTTTAACAGCAGAAGGTTAAGATCAAACCAGTGCCTTCATAATACCTCTCATAACTTCTTGCTTCAGATTTAGCTCTTGCAACAATTTGCCTCCCATCAGCTGCAAGCCCAGCAACAGCCTGACATTACCGGAGGAGAAGAGCTCAAAACGATGAAAAGAACATATATTACCTATAGGCTAGGTGCATACCATGCCAGCATGACGATGAACAGAATGGATTCTCCGGTTGGAACCCGGTAGCATCATCTTTGACGCAATAAGCTTCTCCACACCCTAAAACCCCCATAAAAGTACACTTAGTAAAGTTCTTCCTTTATCAGATATGTTTAAATCTTAGGAAACCCCCAAAACAAAAATATTATAGAAATAAAGATAGGGAATTAGAAACTGATGGGTTGAGATGTTCAGTAAAAACATAGAGAGAGAGGCCTGTCAATATTTTCCAAGGGTTATGTATAATGAAAGTTATGAATCTGATAACAAAGATGAACACAGCAGGGAAAAAAGGAAGAAAAAAACATCAGTAAAGCAGAGTTTGGAGGTTAAAATCAAAGAAAACTCATCTAGCATGATTCCAGGTATGATCCAAGGCCCGAGCGAATGATTTAGACAGCAAATGGAATAACAGTAAACGGGATTTCTTCCCAAAATCCGAATACAAAAACCAATTACGCTCACTGAATTTGCAAAGTAGGATAAAACATGAATCAGGAGTATAAGAATCAAACCATTACAATCCCGTCCTTGCATTTGATTCCAACAACAGTTCTGCGCAAAAAAGAAGAAGAAAAACAATCTTTCGTGAAGCAGGATTTCCAAAGCCATTTCTAAAACTTTGAACAGCTAAATCTGATCTAAACCAAAATACACAGAAGGAAAACTAACCCACTATTGTCGACAGCTTTGGCGGCGTACTCGATCTGGAAGACACGACCATCGGGAGAAAAAGTGGTGACAGAGAGATCGTATCCAGTTCCAATGCTACTCATTTTGTTGTTCTTTTTCGACTGCTTCTGCTTCCTCCTTGAGCTCTCTTAAAGCAGGATCGGAGAAGGGGTTTTCTTTGTTCTCAAGCCGAAGTCCCCTACTATGGCCTGGATATCATAACGAACCGGGTCATAATTTCGGGTGGGCCGATTCGGTTACTAATAATCATTTGGCCCATTGGTTTCGATAGAAACCCTTAAAACTTAGAAACACTTACTTCGCTAGTAACCAAAAAAGAAGACATCTTTGCGAGATCGAGCCATCTCCTTCTTAGTCTCTTGGACATCCCTTAATTACCATCTTAATGACGTTGAATCGTTAGCTACGGATAATTTGCTCTAAGACTGAAGTTTAATACGATACAAATCGTTGTCGGAGAAAGAAAAGTAAAAAACGATACCATGACTGGTTTTCGTTAGAAGGAATAAGAACAAGATGCATCACTTGCATGTTGCGAAAGAAAAAGTAAAGTTACATCGAATCACTTAAAAAGATTTTAGAGAATCGGATACCAAATTATTGTAATTGGGCCTAATGGGCTTTTGTTTTTTATCTCTTATTCTCTATTTATAATTCACACCACGTTCCTTCCAACATCTTCTATCGCATTTCACCAACGTTGGTTTCTTCTCTCTTTTCATATCCTCCATTCTCGTTCTCAAAGTTCATAAGAATGGCTGATCAGCTCACCGATGATCAGATCTCCGAGTTCAAGGAAGCTTTCAGCCTATTCGACAAGGACGGAGATGGTTTTTTTCTCTCAGATCTTTTTTCTTTTATGGCGGATTATTGTGATCTATAATGATTCCTGTAGTGTCGTTCTTGGGGCTTTCTTCTTCTCCTTTCGCTTGAATCAATAGAATTTGCTTGAGTTTGTTATTCTCTGTTCGTTGCTTTTATTTTGGTTTAATTTCGACTCGATTAAGGCGGGATTTGGCTTCGACTTGTGTTTTATTTATTTGATATATCGATCGTTTCCTAATTTACTGCCGCGATTAGATCCATCTCTCCTGGAACTGGATTATCATTTAGTATCTCGAATTAGACTTGTAGTTTTGCATTGGTTTTAGAGTGATGAGAATGACGGAGGACGACTTTTGGTTTCTAATTTTGGGCTGCGACTCCAAATTCGAAGCAAATCTTAGATTTCAATGGAAGTAAACAGTCGCGAATTAAGTATCCGGAGTAGATTTGGTGTTATCTTGATTGCTGAATTAGAGACAATTAGAGACATGCTGTTGCAGGTTGTATAACGACGAAAGAGCTGGGTACAGTGATGAGGTCACTAGGTCAAAATCCAACAGAAGCAGAGCTTCAGGATATGATTAACGAAGTAGATGCTGATGGGAACGGAACCATAGACTTCCCTGAGTTCCTGAACCTGATGGCTCGGAAGATGAAAGACACAGACTCGGAGGAAGAACTGAAAGAAGCCTTCAGGGTATTCGACAAGGACCAGAACGGTTTCATCTCAGCCGCAGAGCTAAGACATGTCATGACCAATCTTGGAGAGAAGCTAACTGATGAGGAAGTCGATGAAATGATCAAAGAAGCAGATGTTGACGGAGATGGTCAGATCAATTATGAAGAGTTTGTCAAAGTGATGATGGCAAAGTGAGGAAACATAACTCAATCTCTCCCATTTTTAAAACAAAAACAAATTATTGCTGTTTTCATTGAAATTAAGAACTCTGATTTTGCTTTCTCCCAAATTTGACAGTTCATCATCATCATCATCATACATTAGTCGCTTCATCATTGTTTTTTTTTAATTTCATGTTTATGACTATTTATGATTCTAGCTTATTTATTTGTTTGGAAAAGATTTAAAAAGTCATTTATTGATATTAGTATTTCAATAATGGGTTTCACTTTAAAGCTATTTGAGTGTTTTTAATCTATAAGGGATTATGAGATAGTTAAAAGAGGTAAAGTGAAAGTCGTCACACATAATGGTTACTTTTAAGTTTTCACATTCATATAGAAATTCAAAATGATTTATACATAGATTAAAAATTTGTTTAGTTTCGAAATTGCATCATTTATTTCTTGAAATTATATCGAAATTTTGGAATGTTAAATTCAAATGGTTTGAATTTAAATTATATAATTTCTTTCTTTTATAATTAAAAATAATATGTTGGCCACATTTTTAGAGGAAGCATTAAGCTCTTCATAAAATAAATGAAGCGTTATACAGAAAAAAAAAACCAATTTCTAATTATAAACTAGAGAGATGAAAATTAGGAAATACCCATCGGTACTTATTCAAAGTTGGGCTTAAAAGAAAGGGAAAAACTTAATTGTTTAAGTTAAAGTCAAAGATTTTAGGGGAATAAAATCATATATATGGATGGCAAAGCATCCAAAGGCAGATAGAAAGTGAGAGTCACCAAACCATTAATATATGTTTTTTTATTATTGTTATTTGGTTTTAGTGATATTGACAATAAATTTTTTATCTTGTAAATTGAGCTAGCCTTCAAAATATGTTCCAACCAAAAAANTAATCAAAACAGAAATTAAGCAAAATACAAATATTATGTGTCATATATCTATTTGTATATAGTAGAATGAAAATATAATAATAGAGATTAAAAATAAAATGAGAAAATATAAAGAAAAAATTGAGATAAAAAGAAAAAGTATTTCAAAACTTATTAAACATATCTTCTTGTCAGGGAGTAGCATTTCCAAACTCATGAGTGTGTTGTTTTTGTTAAAAATCTTGGCCCAAAATTGAAAAAAATATGACCAATTTTTTTCTTTACAAAATCTCCATCAAAATCGTCGAAGAAGGTGAAAATATGAGGGTGAGAAGTAGGAGTAAGAATTTTTTGGATGTCATGATTTGTTTTTAGGAATTGTGTGCAAGATTTGTGATTAACAATATGATAGTTGGTGTTTTATAATGTTGGTAACCGAAGATCATTATTAGGAGGGTACTAACCAATAATAAGTGAGTTAGTGTTGTGAATGTAACGACTATTAAATTTTAATTTTCTAAATGAGTGTAAGTCTAATCGACTAAAATTACATTGACAATTTAATAATTTGAAGGTTTAATAGGTGAATAAATAATTATAATGTTGGTAATTGAATGCCATTATTATGATGGTAGTGACCAATCATATGTGAGTTAGTGGGGGAAAAGAAACGATTATTAATTTTTTAATTGTTTAGATGAATGTAAATCTAATTGAAAATATGTTGAAGTTTTAATAATTTGAAGGGAAAACAGGTGATAAATCATTATAATTGTTGAATAGATAGTTAAAAATATCATTTTCTCATTTGTTTGCGTTTTTTTTTATTTTTCCGTTCTCATTTGTTTGCGTTTCTCTTATTTTTCTATTCTCATTTGATTGCGTTTCTTTTATTTTTTGTCTTCCATAATTGACGATTTATGTGTGTTCATATTATGCTCATTTGTTAACTATTGATATTCTTTTTTGGAGGAGTTAACTATTGGATTTAAATTGTATATTTTTTAACCACTCGATAGTATACATTGAATTATATTGATTGTTGAATTATATTGATTGTTGATAAATATACCTTAATGATAGTTGATAGTAATCGGTTACTTTTGAAATTCTTTTAGTAATAAATTTACTTTCCTATATATTTTTCTACCTTGTTGTAGTAATTCCGCGTGTCATTATGGTAAAACAATTTTTTTTTTGTTTATGTGGATAGCAAGCCTCAATTAACTACTTTTATTTAGCAAGATTAATCCTAAACCAATTAATAATGATAAAAACTAAGACCATTATTCTCTTCTTTTTTAATGAATGATATTGATTATAGTTAAAACTAATTATTAATTTGTCTTCTTTTTCTTCGAATTAAAAATGTGCTTGTGTGGGGACTTTAGGAGAAGACGGAAGAGGAGTATGACGGCCAAGCGTAGTACCGTTTCTGAATACAAAGAAGAGAACCGTCGCCGGAAAAGCCATTGCCGTATTCTCTGAGCTTAGGAATTTCTCTTTGATTCTCTCTTTTTATATGTTTGTGTGTGGAAATAAATAAGAGATTTTGTACCTCAAGCCAATAAATAAAGGATTCCAAATATAATCTCTTCATCTTTTGTATGAAAATTAACCTAATATTTTACATTCCATAATTTATAAATAGAAAAGCTCCAATCCCAAGGGTTAACATGCAAAACCTTAACGAGCCAATAAACTAAAGGACGACTAACAAAATATTAGTTAGAAGAAAAACAAAAAAGAGGTTTGTGAACAAAGCTCATGCATATACAATGAACTAAAAATGAAGTTTTAGGGTTCATGCAAATGTATAACTCATGCTGTTTGTCATGCTCCTCTGCTATTTATAACATAACCAAACAAACAAAGACCACTCAAGGAAAAAAAAAAAAGAAGATGAAGAGAAGAAACTTATGGGGATTAATATATATGACAGTGATGATTATCATTAAGGTAGACTCAAGTCTTCACAGAGTAGGCGGCGGACAATACACTTGGAACTCGGCCATTAACTTCTCTGATTGGTCCAATCACCAACGCTTCTACTCCGGCGATTGGCTCTGTCAGTAAGGTTTAATTTTTAAAGAAGTGATTTTTTTAAACGAAATTTAATTTATCATCTTTACAATGGACAGTTTTTGGGTTCGACAGAAGTCGTCACAACATCCTGCAAGTAAACAAGAGTAGCTACGAAAATTGCATCAATACTGATTTTATATTCAACGTGACACGTGGAGGTCGAGATGTGTTTCAACTCCTTCAACCAAAGCCTTATTACTTCATTTGCGGCAGAGGTTATTGCCTCAAAGGCATGAAGCTCGCCGTTAACGTCCTTCCTCAACCGCAGAACTCGACTCCAACCGTTCCTATCGCGACCACCTCAACCGCCATTTCTCTCATACCCGTAAACGCTTTTACTGTCGTTGCTACCGCCATTCTTCACCGATTTAAGCTTTAGTGTAACCAAGGGTCACTTCTTAGTTTAGTTTCTTTTGATTGGTTTTTGTTTAAAAGCAACGAACGATATAAACAAAAGAGCCACTTCCTTAGAAATATTTACTACAATTAAGTCATTTGCCTTGAAACACATAAAACCAAAGAGAACCTAAAACAAAACCGATACTGCGACTACTTACTGCATAAGTTAAGAAAAACAGACTGTCTCGATGATGTTTTTCCATCTAACAGAAGAACATGGAATTGGCGACGTTGTCTTTGAGTTTTGGGAGCTGTGGAACAGATACTGGTCCTAGAGCCGTGATGCCATCGTGGCTCGATGATGTTTCAGACTGATGCTCAAACTTCATGAATGTTCTTAGCTGAGCAGCTGCTAAGTGAGCATAGCATATTGGTGCAACTGCAGAAGAATTCAAATCTTAGATATTTTAAAGAGACAATGGAGACTTTATAATCAAAGGAGTCGAGACAAGAATAATTGAAATTACCAACGGAAATGGCAGTGGTACTTCTTTGGTACCTGGAAATTTGACAAAGAGACAAATCAGATCACTTCTGTGACCAATACACTGAAAGTTCAAATAAAAGGTTGTCAAAAACTACTTACACATACGAGAGTGAGTGGACGAGTTCCTGAAGTTCAACTGGTGAAAAACCGATCTCATTATACAGGACATGGTAATGTGTCGGCCGAGTTGTTCCCTAAATTCAAAACACGAGATTTATCAAAAAACAAACACCTGCAGCAAGCAACAAACCTAGCCTTTAGGAGTTGAGATGGTACTTACAATCATTCCAGCGTGCGCACAGAGATAGAAGTCGTAGTTCTTTGGGTGACAAATCTTGTTATCGATGATTGTCCCTGCATAAACGGAAAAACAAACAAACAACACAACGAGATCATGTATGTGTTGAAAAGGTTATGATGAAGATTAATCAATCACCTGGGGGAACGTTATCAGGAGACCCAGGCTGGAAAAATTTGGTGTGATGATTCTTCTGAGCCACCATCAAAAGGAATTTCGGGTTCCATGTCTCATCTAGGTGCTTACATGCCTGAGGAAAGAGAGACGCAATACATTATTAACAGAGTAGGAAAAAATCCACCAAGAAGTTGTTTTATCATGGAATATCAATTACCTCAATGATTTGATCGAGTTCGATATTCAGAACCTGATTGAATTGCGATTCGCTTACACCATCCCTAAAGCATTGAAACAACAGATATGACAAAATAAAGAACGGGGAAAATGACGAGCCAAATGCTCTGATATAAAAATGTCATTACCTGAAGATTATATGATATGCTCTGGCTTTCTCTTACCCGAGCTGGAGTAGAAATCTACCAGTAACTCCCTGAAATCAACAAAAAAAGTCGCATAAATACTTTAAAACCAGAGTCATGCGAGATTTAACAAACAAACAGAAATGAGCCAGTATAAGCACTTGATAATGCCATCATCATCAGTTCCATTTTTCTGGATGAGGGAGTTGATCATCTCGGCTTTTGGAGACTGTGTCCGAACAGATGCTCTGTATTTGGAGATTAGAGGCCACTGCCTCGAACTCACCACCTAAGTAAACCACAACAAAAGAGACAACTAAATATCAGCATCACAGATTTTGCCAACTCTAAAGGCCAATGCAAAAGCAAACAATCACAAAAGCAGTTAAGCGTAAATGTTACAGCGGCAATGGACGGAACATCAGACTGATCAGGAGATCCATGCGAAACATCCATCCCAAGTATGATGGTTGGAACCTTGGAAATGACTCTGAACGCAGGTGTACGCGACTACGCTCAACGCTTAAAACTGAATTCAGGCCTCCCAGCTGTAGTGTATATGTATCAGAGATTGTACCATGGAAGCAAATGACCATTGGTGCAAGAGAGAGAAAGAGCGATCACCTTTGCATTAATCTTCAGAAGACAGTTTGTAAGATATTGATCATTAGGGAGCCATGCATTGAGTAATAATGCCGTATTCAGATAAATTTTTCTTCTTCCACGGCCCTGAGGAGGAATTCAAAGTGTAAAAAAAAACATTTTGCTACATACAACAAGAACATTTTAAGGGATGGAGTTGAGAGATATCTAACCATAGAGCTTGCAGTTCTTTCTCTCAGGGAGCAGACATAGTATAAACTGTGGAGCACCTGGGAGTTTAGACTGGATTTCCTCAAACATGTTTTCCACACGAATAAGAGGAGGAGGAGGAGGAGTCCCACGGCGATGACTCTCATCAAACACATCAAAGGGGCCATCAATTTTCTGTGATAAGTACGGAAAGAAGCACTTAACATTTACAATGTTGATTATCACAAACAAGTTTTAATGAATACAAAAAGATAAGAATCCTACTTACAATTCCTTTTGATCCTGCGATTCTTATGAGATCATCAACAAGTTGACGTACATTACAGCGTGCAGAGAAATTTGCTACAGCCCATTTTTCAATCTTGGTTGGCTCAACAAATTTCTGCACAACAAATGGGGAATCAGACTATCTGAACATGTGATTACAAAGAAAGGCACAGAAAAACAGCACCTTGTTGTTGAAATTCCAGCCATAGGGACTCGCATGTTTTTCTTCTCAGCAACTTCGGCCATAATCTTGACTGGCTCAACATTGGGAGGTATTATTGGTGGAGGAGTGGGTAATGCGTCCGTAACACCAGTCCCGTTTGCTGATTCAAGATCAACGCCACTACCATTCGGCGAATCCATGTCCTGCACAAAAATCACAAAAAAAAGACGTTATGACGCTTTACAGCTTCTCCTACAAAACGTTACTGGAGAAGACGCATGCGAATGTAAATAAACATGTATGACCCAAAAAATGACAGTTTTAGTCACGTAGTAGCATAATACTGTCACGCTATGACGCTTTACGGCTTTGTTCAAAAGAAAAACCCAGAAAAAAAAACTGAATTAATTTGGATGTAAACCTCAGTCAAAAAAATTCACATTAGAAAAGAAAACCCCACAAAATCAGACAGGTATGAGCAACGCAGTTAAGTAAGATAAAAAAAAAAAAGACTCTAACTCTGCAATCTGCGAGAAAAAACCGCAGGAAAAAAACAGCGTACCATGATAGCGAAGTCTTCAAGCTTTGAGGAGAAAAAATAAAGAATTTTTGTCGTGGGTTCGTAGACAAGGAATACTTTTTGGTAAAACTCAACAGTTTGTTTTTTGCCACGAACACAGAGACCAAACAAAAAGCCACAAAACCAGAGATTGAAGAAGCCACATTCCAAAGAGTTAGAAAGCATAGACACTACATAAAATCCCAAAAGCAAAAACATACAGAACACTTGCAGAACCCAAACCCAAAATCACCTTAAAAGTACTTGAAGAAACAAAGACGAAAGCCTAGCCGAAACAAAAGATGTTTTTCTCAGTCTCTCTATATCTTCCCTTTCCTTTTTTGTTTTGCTTTTCTCGAGATTTTCTGCTCCGAGCTGAAGGGAAAACTTGATCAGTGCCAGTCTGAATATTTTCTTCGCCTAACAGTTATGTTTTTCTACAGTGAGTTGCATACAAATAAATTGCTACTCCTACAATCTTGACCGTTCGTTATAGTGACTTTGTTCATAGACTTTTCTCGGAAAGTGCTTTATGTCTAACTTGATTCATTTAAAAAAAAACTTAATTCATGTTTTTCTCATTCGTAGTGGTAACCAAACTGTTCGTATTCTTATAAACTGTTTCGAATAAGCGCATTTATCGACACGTACACTTACGTAAGTATGGAGATTTACCGTTTGTTTACACGTTGTAAAAAAATAGTTTTCCGCAATAGGTTACTATTGAGCATAAATTTTATAAATGTATCATTCATGTCTTCTTAACTATGTAATTATTGTGATTAAGCAATCTAATTATTTTCTATTCTCTAATAATTTTGTATTTGGTTTGATCCTCACCGGAACCCGTGTTAATTATTGACAAAAATCATTTATATTTTAATGTATTGAGCTCATTATTCTAATTTTTATTATATTTATATTTGAAATGTAATATAGTTATTAAAATGTAAAGTATTATGTAATTGTGAAATTTCTACTTTAAAATATTTTCTCTATATATACATTTGCCTACTTATAACGCTTTTGGAGAAAAGTGATTAAAAAATAAATAAACGGTGCATCTTTAATTAAATTTTTAAATCTCCACCAACAAAGCATATTCTTCTCTTTCTTTCTCTCGTCGACGGCCCTCTTCTACAAACTAAGAAACACACAGTAATACATGTCTCTTTCTTCCCATGTGATCTTCAATTGACTTTTCGTCTTCCTCTTCATCTTTGAAATTGAGGCTTCTACAAATTACGACTGCCTTATCTGTTTCTTTTTTAAAACAAGAGAGAGAGAGAGACCACTTTTGGGAGTTCTTTGTTTGCAGCTCTTTATCTGCTTTAAGGCAACACTCTTAGGTCTTTTGCTCTTCTTATTTATGTTGATGAATATGCTTTAATACTTATAATCTTCTTCTTCGATGGGTTTTTCTTGCAGATCGTTGATATTAATTGTCTGTACTAACTCATTTCACGATCTGGGTATGCTTGTTTTCTCTCTGAGTTTGGTTTTATGGTTCTTAATATAAATTCTAAGCTTTTTCTTCTTTTTCGAATCAAGTTTAAAGATTCTCTTTGATTTTTCAGTCTCCAATTATAGATCAATCATCTTATCCATGGACCAAGACGACTCTTGTAGTCTTGTATAAAACTAAGAGATTACAAAAGTTTATACAGTTTGATGTATTTTCTTTGCTGTAACCATCTTTTCAGGTTAAAGAAGTAGATAGGGTCTGGTCTTGTTTGTGGCGAGTTTGAGAGAGAGAGAGAGAGAGATGATGATGTTCAACGAGATGGGAATGTATGGAAACATGGATTTCTTCTCCTGCACATCTCTCGGAGAAACCGATGTGTGGCCATTGCCACAAGCTGAACAGGATCCAGTGGTTGAAGAGGACTATACCGATGATGAGATCGATGTGGATGAGCTTGAGAGGAGGATGTGGAGGGACAAAATGCGTTTGAAACGTCTCAAGGAGCAGCAGCAGAGCAAGTTTAAGGAAGGAGTCGATGCTTCTAAGCAGAGGCAACAGTCGCAAGAACAAGCTAGGAGGAAAAAAATGTCTAGAGCACAAGATGGGATCTTGAAATACATGTTGAAGATGATGGAAGTTTGTAAAGCTCAAGGCTTTGTTTACGGTATCATCCCTGAGAAAGGAAAACCAGTGACTGGTGCTTCGGATAATCTGAGGGAATGGTGGAAAGATAAGGTCAGGTTCGATCGTAATGGTCCAGCCGCCATTGCAAAATACCAAGCAGAGAACAATATTGTTGGAGGGAGTAGTGTAGGTAACAGTTTGGTTGGACCAACACCGCATACACTTCAGGAGCTTCAAGACACGACTCTTGGATCGCTTTTATCAGCGTTAATGCAACATTGTGATCCTCCGCAGAGGCGATTTCCTTTGGAGAAAGGTGTTTCTCCACCATGGTGGCCTAATGGGAAAGAAGAGTGGTGGCCACAGCTCGGTTTGCCTAATGAACAAGGTCCTCCTCCTTATAAGAAGCCTCATGATTTGAAGAAAGCATGGAAAGTCGGTGTTTTGACTGCGGTTATCAAGCATATGTCGCCTGATATCGCGAAAATCCGTAAGCTTGTGAGGCAATCGAAATGCTTGCAGGATAAGATGACCGCGAAAGAGAGTGCTACATGGCTTGCCATTGTTAACCAAGAAGAGGTTGTTGCTCGGGAGCTTTATCCCGAGTCATGTCCTCCCCTTTCTTCTTCGTCTGTGGGAAGCGGGTCGCTGCTCATCAATGATTGTAGCGAGTATGATGTCGAGTGTTTTGAAAAGGAACCGAATTTCGATGTGGAAAAGCCAAAACCAGATATAGTGATGATGAATCCTCCCACAGGCTTTGGGATTGGTAAAATGCTGCAACATTTCCCTGTAAAGGAGGAAGTTGTGGCCACCATGGGAAACTTTGAATTCGGGAGAAAGAGGAAGCCGAACAATGATCTGAACGTTATGATAATGGACAGAACAGGTTTCACTTGTGAGAATGGTCAATGTCCTCACAGCAAAATCAATCTTGGATTTCAGGAGAGGAGCTCAAGGGACAATCACCAACTGGTTTGTCCACACAGAGACAATCAGTTAGCATATGGATCAGCGTCGAAGGTTCAAATGGGTGAAATGAAACCAGTTGTTGTATCACAGTCACAACCGTTTCCTCAGTCAGTCCAGTCGATCGACCTATCAGGCTTTGGAGTTCCGGAAAACGGGCAGAAGATGATCACCGAGCTTATGGCCATGTATGACAGAAATGTCCAAAACAACCAAGCTCCAAATCAAAGCATAAGCATTGATGCAAAAGCAGAACATAGTCATCAAGAACAGCTACTGAGTTTCAACCGCAATCAGATGTTTATGCAACAAGGAGACAGTGGGATCAAGGTCGATAACAACAATAGGTTTGAGATGGTGTTTGATTCGAAACCGTTCGACATGGCATCATTCGACTACAGAGATGATTGGCAAGCCGAAGTGATGGAAGCAATGGAGAAGAAGCAGCAAGATGTATCAATATGGTTCTGAATATAATCACATCTCTGTAACATTCTTTCTTAATAACTGTTAAAACTCTCTGTTACTTAACTTGGAGTCTATATTCTATAGTTGATGATGATGAAGCCATCTATTTTTGGGTGTGTGTGTGTGGATTCATTAACTCATCTCTCATGTTTAATAATATCGTTTGGTAATCTTTGTGAATGCTATTTAAGAACAATGATAATGAATGTTTGAGTTATCTTAGTTTTGAAGTCCATGAAAACTATCTCATTTTTAGAATAAAAAATTCTTTTGACATTTCTATCAGGTAAACATCATCATCATCAGAAACATTAATTATTTTATGCATGAGTAACCAAAATGAACATAAAATCCCTGTCATTTTTGTTGGTTGTCTGTAATGAAGTCAATTCAACAATCAATATTTTAAGGAAAAAACACATGGCTTAGTCATATAGTTAGGGCTATATAAAAAGCATATTTTAAATATAAATTATTTGCAGTAGAAAGTATATTTCCTTATAATTTGGTTGGTCAAATTATACTAAGGTGGTGTAAGGTTGCATTGCCAACAATTGTAAATCAAAATTTAGATAATAAATATATTGAAAAAATCAAAATGGTTTTATTTGGAGGAAGAGAAGACAAACGTTGTTGTCTGCTTTAGTTTTGGACGTATCTTAATTTATAAGGACAGGCCATGTGATGTTTTGAATCTCTTCATCGCCATAGCTGACTACATTCATCCATCCCTTTTGTTTGTTTATCTTTCTTTTTTTTTAATGTTTTTAACGTCATGGATAAGATGATGCAGAAACAAGGATAAAATTTCCAACTTTCAAATCATTTATGTATTACCTAATGGATAAACAACAAAACTGTTAAACATTTGTCACCAAATCAGTTGGATTTCTCTATTTAATCTTTTATACATGTCTATAAACATATTCATAAGACAATTTGGTTGATCTATATAAATGAAATATGTTATGTTTTTTGGACTTATGTTTTTCGGAGATTTCTTTTTATTCTTCCGATATTGGAATGTTGTATTTCATTCTCAAATTATTATTACTATCCTGTTAGAATCGAATAAACAATTCAGTTCTCACACAAAAATTGATCTGAATAGTTCTAGTTTATTTTTCAATATTTTGGAATGATTTACAAATGAGGTTCTCTCTCTTTTATACTGCTTTGGGCAATTAATTCCTAGTGAATTAATTGCGATTTAAGTTACAAATGTATTAATTACATCAGTTACAAAATAAATGGGTTCAACCAAATCGGTTGGACCCAGTTTGGTTTAGTTCACTCGGTTTGGGTCATTAGAAGAGAATCTAGTGCCCACAATCTGTCTCCCAAGTTTCCCAAGTTGGTTTGGGAAACTTTTTGATTTTGATTTTCCGACTTTCTGTATGTGAAGATATTGCTCAGATTCCGATCTATTGGATTTCCTTATTTTTCGTGTCCTTTGCCTATTTAATATAGAGCTTTCTTTTTCTCCTTTTAAAGTAGCTTTCGAGCCCTAAAGGTTAATTCCTTTCCCTCTCTCATTCTTTTTTTCTTCTCTTTCGTCGAGCATCCACCCCCTTCTATTCTCCTTTCCTCTTTTTTTTTTGTTATTATTGTTATTTATTTATATTTTTTTAGTTTGTCACCGGTATCCTCGCCGGATTTGTCGCCGGTATCCTCGCCGGATTTGTCGCCGGCGTTTCCCTCCTCCGGCTAGCTATGAATCGGCGCCGGTCTGATCGGTTGGACCTCCTACCGCGCCTCTCTCTCTCGGTGATCTCGCGCCGGTCCGGACGAGAGGTCCCCCTCTCCTTGTGCGTGACCCGTGCGTCTCCGGCGACCTCGCGCGGGTACCTTCCGGCATCTCGCCACGTGTCAAGGCTCCCGTGCTCCGCTTACACCAGCCCGATCCGGTGCCTCGGCGGGTCTCCGAGTGCCCGTCCTCCTGTCGTCTCGCGCACAGGTCCGCACCAGCTTCGAGTTCCTCGGCGTCCGCTCGAGCTCGCGTCACCTACGAGCTCCTCCTGCGTGCGTGCCGAGCTCCTCTCGCGCGCGTGCCGAGTCCTTCCCGCATGCGTTCGGAGTTCCTCCCATGCACCATGCCGAGCTCGTGCCATGCATCACGCCAAGCTCCTCCTGTGCGCATGCTAAGCTCGCATGCCGAGTCCTTCCCGCGTGTGTGCGGAGTTCCTCCCGTGCACCGTGCCGAGCTCGTGACATGCATCGCGCCGATCTCCTCTTGTGCGTGTGCCAAGCTCTTCCAGGCGCACCGTGCCGAGCTCCTCCTATGCGCGTACCGAGCTCCTCTTGTACGCGTCCCGAGCTCTTCCAGGCGCACCGTGCTGGCTCTTCCAAATCACTTGCCGAGCTCGCCGTGCTTTCGTGTTGAGCCCGCACGCATGTCCGTCCTCGCACCTGCTCGTCGAACCGAGCTTTGTGCGCATAGGACTCCTCTCGGCTTCGCGCTTCTTCGTGAGTTTGCTCGCTTGCCAAGCTCTTCCAGGTCGCTTCTGCGCTTCATTTCTTATCCTGTTAATATGGTAACACGAAATCGGTTTGGGCCCCACTTGAGATCTTGTAGTTCTGAAACTAGCATTCGCGACCTCCGATCTTCCGATTTGATCGGTCGTTCTACAGAGATCATTATTCCTGGTTCAGCCGATTCTCCCGAATTTCCTCCTTGGGGTTACAGTTGTGCCTACGAGATTTATTTTCGAGCGTGTGGGTTATCCTTCCCACTTCCCGAGATCCTTATTCATCTAATGCACGAACTCGGACTTGCATTACCGCAACTATGCCCTAATTTTATCCGGATTGTGGTCGGGATGCAGACGCAGGCAGAGGAGGAGGGATTCCCCCTCGATGTTCCTACTATTTCACGGTTGTGTGGTGTGAGGGCTAATTCCGCTTGTTGTGGTACCTTCTACTTGACATCCAATCCTTCGCGTGGCATACTTTCAGGACTTCCTGACAAAGACGCGAAATGGGGGAGTTCCTTTTTCTATTTTCGTGTCGATAAAACCACATATGGTGATTTGTGCTCTTTAGCCTCGGCTGCCTGGTCGGAGCGGCCTGGTAGAGTTGTGTTTTTTCATAAAACCAATACTCCGAATGTTCTCGTTTTCTTGATATTTGGTTTATCCTTTTGCAGTTACGCTGAAGAGAGCTTCGGCCAGTGATGATATCGAGGTGTTGGTGATTATCCTGCGTGAGGGTTCGACGCATTGGAGTTCTTTTTCTCGGAGTCGCATCCGCCGGTCTCAGCATCGATTTTGTAATCGGGATTTTTGGATGATACGAGATTTCGATTCTCTTGACGATCCAGGTTCGTATCTACTCGTCATTTTTTGTTTGATTTTTATTGTTGGTTTAATTTTCACTATTCAACCATCTTTATTTTTATTTCAGGCGTTCCCTTTGATTCTCCACCACACGTGATGTCGGGCCTTGGTTATCGTGCCGAACGAAAGGCTCAGCGTGCAGCTGAGAGGGTTGCTGCCGATAGGGCTACCGATGAGGCTGCTACGGATCTGGTGAGGTTTCCCGACCTTCTATCCTTCATGATCCTCAAACAGTCTCTCGAGCTTCCCCTCCTAGCTCTATGCCTCCTGCCTCACCTCCGCGCTCCATTGTTGCGGCTCTTCCTGCTTTGGGTGGTGGTTTTTCTCGCGATGTGTTGACTTGGAGCCCATGCCTTCTTCAACGCTAGTTGATGGGATTGTTGTCACTGTAGATTACTCTCAAGATCGTCCAATTGATGGTGAGGTCGGTGACCGCCGTGGTATTAAGCGCAGACATCCAGCTCTGAATCGCGCGAGGACTTGGGGCGATGCCAAGAGGTTAAAGCACTTCTTCCAGTTTGAGTACTATTCCGACGCTAATATTGTTGAGGATCCCGACGCTACGGCGTGCATAGCCCAACATTTTAAAAAGCCTGGATGTAAGTTACCGTCGTTCGATACGTTGGGAAAGGAGCACAAAGAGAGCTATCTCAGTTTCTCGAGACGTCTCAAAGATGTAAGTTTTCTTCACTTTATTTCCTCTTCGTTTTATTCCTTCCTTTGGAGATGTTCTTGATATTATTTTTTTTTGTTTAGTTGATGGCTGAGTATAATCGCTCAATGGACTTGTACGAGAGGCGTGTGCGGTCTCCTACCGAAGAAGAATTTCGCGCAGCGACGGAGCGTATAAAGTCGTTAGAATCTAAAGTGAAGAAACTTTTTGCTCTCACGGAGGACGATGCTGACAAGGTCAGGTCCGTTGACAAGATCATCCTCCAATTGAATCGTTCTGAGTACGCGCTCAGGGAAGCAGAGATTTCCTGCGATGACTATAAGGTTAAGCTGTTGAACGCCATTGCCCAGAATTCAGAGCTTTTCGAGAAGGACGTTCAACTTGTTGCTGAGATTAAGAGTGTGAAGATCAAATACAATGCCCTTCTTGAGGCTCGTAATCGGGATTTGGGTGTTGCTCGTGTTGCGCGGGCTGAACTCAAGAATGAGGTGAAGGTTCACATTGATCGGTTTCGATCATACCTTTCCAGGGTGGAGAAGTTGCGTGGTTCCTTATCTCGTTGCGCTGAAACAAGAGCGAATTCGAAGATTCTTGAGGAGATTGTCAATGGCGATATAGAGGATCTGAATGCTGAGCTTAAAGTTGTCCTCACAGACAAAGAGATCAGTGCTCGCGAGTTGTTCGATGTTGAGGGTGCGCTTCCAGAGATTGATTTGTCGCGCTTGGAGTTTTTGACATTGAACTCTCGAGAGTTAGTCCGTGCTTCAAGGTCTGAAGTTCCGGAGTCTGAGCCCTTGGATACTTCGTTTGACGAGTTTGGTTCCAACCTTGGGGCCATCTGCCTCCTTGGAGCATGTATCGGCAACTTCTGCATCCCAGCTCCCTCTTGCTGATGTTTGATTTTTCTTGTTGTATTTGTTTTCTGCTTTAGCGATTTGATACGCTTTATCGTTGTCGTTTAGTTTCCTTTTGTTTTGGTGATTTGATACGCTTTATTATTGTTGTCATTGGACGAAGTTGTGATAGATCTTTTATTATTTCGCTGAGTGTTTCATCATTCGACCAACGATGACGAGCGCGTTGTTCATGTCATTCGCTTTTTCTTTTGTTCCAATGGTCTCGACGTCGTAGCGTCGAGATGTGATGTCTTGGTTGCTTTCAGGAAGTGCTCCTCGTTTCTGTTATGGCTATGCATCCGTACTTTTACGAGGAGCTGCTTTGCATTCTTTTTATATCCTGGCGAGGTGCTCCTCGTTTCTGTAACGGCTACTTGTCCGTATTTTTCACGAGGGGCTGCTTGCGCTCTTTTTTTTTTTTAGCGAAGTGCTCCTCGTTTTTGTAACGGCTTCTTGTCCGTATTCTTTACGAGGAGCT
Organism: Pugionium dolabratum; assembly: GCA_018901945.1. Taxonomy (NCBI): domain Eukaryota; kingdom Viridiplantae; phylum Streptophyta; class Magnoliopsida; order Brassicales; family Brassicaceae; genus Pugionium; species Pugionium dolabratum. Next base: position 373,147 of record JAEVFF010000426.1, read on the forward strand.
GCTTGTGCTTTTTTCTTTATTTTGGCGTAGTGCTCCTCGTTTCTGTAACGGCTACTTGTCCGTATTCTTTACGAGGGGCTGCTTGCGCTCTTTTTATATTTTGGCGAAGTGCTCCTCGTTTCTGTAACGGCTACTTGTCCGTATTCTTTACGAGGAGCTGTTTGTGTTTTTTTTTGGCGAAGTGCTCCTCGTTTCTGTAACGGCTACTTGTCCGTATTCTTTACTAGGGGCTGCTTGCGCTCTTTTTATATTTTGGTGAAATGTTCCTCGTTTCTTTAACGACTACTTGTCCGTAATCTTTACGAGGAGTTGCTTACGCTCTTTTTTTTATTTTGGCGAGTTGTTTACGCTCCTCGTTTCTATAATGGCTACTTGTATGTATCTTTTACGAGGAGCTGCTTGCGCTCTTTTTATATTTTGGCGAAATGCTCCTCAATTCTGTAATGGCTACTTGTCCGCTTTCTTTACGAGTAGCTGGTTTCGTTTTATTTGGTTTCTTGTTCGCGTAGCGTTAACTGGGACACCTCTCATAGAAAAAGAAACTTTATTAATATGTCGAAATTGGATTGATATGTTGAAATGAAACTAATTTAACAAAAAAATTTCTTAAGATGGATCGCGTTCCACGATCTCATCACTAGGTTTCGGTCAAGGGTCTCTAGTCCGTATACTCCATGCTTAATTATTCGTGCGATCTTGTATGGGCCTTCCCACGTGATCCCCAACTTTCCTGCTCCAAGCTCCGTAGTATACTCGAACACTCTTTGTAGTACCAATTCGCCTATGCCGAATCTCCGTGGTTTGATCGTAGAGTTGTAAAACGTCGAGATTGTCTTGTAACATCTTGTCGTTGATTACTTCGTTTTCCGGAGCTGATTCCTTTCGAAGACTTGGGATTGCGACTTCGGCCGGTACAACTGCCTCAATTCCATAAAGAATGGAGAATGGTGTTTCGCTGGTAGATTTTCGCGGGGTATTTCGGTAAGCCCATAACACTCCTTGCAACTCGTCATCCCAGTTCCCCTTGTGTGCTCCGAGTCTCTTCTTTAAGTTGCTCAGTATTGATTTGTTTGTGGCTTCGGCTTGTCCATTCCCCTGCGGATAACGGGGGCTTGATTTACTTAGACGAATTTTCCATGTTTCGCAGAACCTCTCAAACTTCTTCGAGATGAACTGTGATTCGTTATCCATGACGATCTCGTAGGGCAAACCGTATCTGCATATAATGTTTTTCCATATGAAACTTTGCACCGTTGAATCCACGATCGATTTGTATGATTCCGCTTCTACTCACTTCGAGATGTAGTCCATCATTACCAATAGATATTTCACGTTTTCTGTCGAAGGATGCAGAGGTCCAACGATATCCATTGACCACCTCATAAATGGATACGGGGCTAAAAGTGATTGGAGCTCCTCTGTCGGGCGGTGATTGACTGGTGCATGCCTTTGGCAACTGTCGCAATGCTTTGTGTATCGCTCACATCCGCCAGCATGGTCGGCCAATAATATCCTTGTCGTTTGATTCTAAGTGCAAGGTTGCGGCCCGACGAATGGCTTCCGCATAAGCCTTCATGCATTTCTCTCATTATTGCTTCCGCATCTTCTTTGTCAACGCAATTGAGGTATGGGCCGGCTATGCTCCGTTTGTACAACTTTCCCTCGAATACATAGAATTGGGCGTTGATTATTTTGAGTTTTCTTGCGTCCCATTTACTGCTTAGTATTGCTCCGGTTGCAATATACTTCTTTATCGAGACTCTCCAATCATCGGTTTGATGTTCCTCTTCGATCGGAACAGATAGTTGTTCATTGGATGGGTTCTCTACGTCGTAGCCGATCTCGAAGATGAGGTTTCAATGGAACTTTATGCGCGGTGTCTCGATACTTTCGATCGGAATCACCCTTTTTATCATTGGTTTGGTTGTGGATACCAAGGTCGCCAGGGCGTTAGCATGGGCATTTTCTCCTCTTGGGATTCGTTTGAGTTCGAAGTAATCGAATAGTCGCACAAGTCCCTTAACTATTCCGAGGTACAATTCTATTCGTTCGTCCTTGGTTTCATAATCACCGTTAAATTGACTAGCTACGAGCTGAGAATTCGTGAAAGCTTCTAGTTCATCTACCCCGATCCCACTTGCCAACCTTAAACCGGTGATTAACGATTCGTATTCTGCTTCGTTATTGGAGGCATTGAACAATAGCCGAAAAGATTGTACGATTACTTCCCTAGTCGGAGATGTGAGTCGTATCCCAATTCCGGATCCATGATTCATTGATGATCCGTCCACATGGAGAGTCCATCTCCCATTGCGGTACGACTCTCCGAAGCTATCCTTGTGTAGTTCGATGATGAAATCGGCAAGAACTTATGCTTTGATACTTGTTCTTATTTGGTATTCGATGTCATACTCACACAGTTCAATTGTCCATTTTGTCAACCGCCCCGATTGATTCGGACTATGGAGTACCCCTCGTAACGGTTGGGTTGTCATTACGATAATCGTGTGCGATTTGAAATTGGGCCTCAACTTCCGAGCTGTCGTTATCACTGCGAGAGCTAGTTTCTCGAAGGCTGGGTATCGGGTTTCGGCATCACCAATCGCCTACTCACGTAAAAAACTGGCCTCTGTTCCCCTTTGTCTTCTCGAATAAGCACTCCGCTGAGTGCTACGGCAGATATGGCTACGTACAAGTAAAGGATATCTCCTGGTTGTGGTTTGACCAATATCGTAGTGTTCGAGAGATAGGCCTTCAATTCGGTGAGCGCTCGCTCGCATTCTTCGTTCCAAATAAATGATTTGTTTCCCTTTAGTAACTTGAAGAATGGGAGGCTCTTATCCGTTGATCGGGAAATAAATCTGTTCAGGGCTGCGAATCGCCCTGTCAAGCACTGGACTTCCTTAATAGTCCTCGGAGAATTTTTTGTTGGAAAGCGGAAATTTGGCTAGGATTGGCCTCGATTCCTCGCTCCGTGACTAAGTATCCAAGGAATTCTCTTGAGGTTACGACGAATGTACACTTCGTGGGGTTCAGCTTCAGTCCGAATTGATTCAGGATGTCGAAGCGTTCTTTCAAATTATCCACGTGTTCTTCGGCGTGCGCAGACTTTACGAGCATGTCATCTATGTAAACCTCCATAGTCCTCCCGATTTGGTTCGGGAACATCCGATTCACTAGTCTTTGATAAGTGGCCCCAGCGGTTTTTGGCCCGAATGGCATGACCTTGTAACAGTAGGTCCCCATATCGGTGATGAACGATGTCTTTTCTTGATCGTCTGGATGCATAAGAATTTGATTATATCCAGAGAACGCATCCATGAAAGTTAGCAATTGATTTCCCGCCGTTGAATCTACCAATTTGTCTATGTGTGGAAGTGGGAAGCTATCTTTTGGGCATGCTCGGTTCAAATCAGTGAAGTCGATGCAGACTCGCCACTTCCCATTTTTCTTTTTGACTACCACTGGATTAGCTAGCCATTCTGGGCATCGGACTTCATGAATCATTCCATTTTTGAGAAGTTTTTTTACTTCTTCGTTCATGGCTTGAGCTTTCTCCGGCCCTATCCGTCTCCGTTTTTGTTTGGTCGGCTTGAATGCTGAGTCAACGTTCAACTCGTGGGTGATTATATCGGCAGGGATTCCGATCATGTCCTTGGTGGACCAATTGAACGTATTCTTATTCTCTTTTAAGAAAGTCTCTAACTCTTGTATAATCGTATGATCCAAGTCTGCCCCTATGGCGACGCTCCGATCCGGGTTTGTTGGATCGAGGGGGACTTGAATTATTGAGTTGGAATGGGGACCCTTCTGATTTTCTGTCTTGTCTAATTTTTTAGATTCGCCCCCGCTTGTTAATTGCTATTGAAGTCGGAGACGGTGTCCGCTCATATAGCATATCTGCGAGCTCTTTTGGTTCCCTCGTAACACTCCTACTCCTGTTGGTGTTGGGAATTTCACACACTGATGATATGTCGAGGGGACCACCTTCATTGTGTAAATCCAAGGTGTGCCGAGGATGACGTTGTAAGTTGCTGGTCTGTCCACCACCGTGAATTCAACCATTTTAGTCACCCCCTTAGCAGAGACGGGTAACCTCAAAGTACCTAATGACATCTCGGTTACCCCATTGAATTCAGTCAAGGGAAGGGGAGGTCCTTGAATCTCCTCCTTGTCGATTCCCATCTTTTGTAGTGTTTCTAGGAATAGTAGGTCCACTTAGCTTCCGGTATCGATTAGGACTCTTGACATCTTGCAATTGGGTCCGATGTCTAGCTCGACGACTAGTGCGTCATCGTGCGGGCTGTTGAGGTGAGCGGCGTCTTTCTCGGAAAAAGATAGGACTGGCCCAGAGCTTCCTTCAAACTTAGACCGTCCGAAGTCGGTTTTCCGTTGCCAAATCTTTATTACTATTACGGAGTCGCGACAGTATTTTGATCCTCCCATTATGAAATCTATTCGTTTCTTTTGTGTTTGAATCCTCTTCTCTTTCTCAGAAGATGGCATGCCCCGCTTATTATTCGCATTTTCCTCTTCGTTATGCTGGGCTTCTCCCTCGTCTATCTTGGCCCCACAGTCCGAGAGCTCTCCTACGAGATACTTTGCCGTTAAGAATTCTCTTAGGTTGAAGCAGTCCTTAGTGGCGTGTTCATTACACTTATGGAATTCGCAGTACGCATTCTCGTCTTGACCCATTCTTCTTGGACTACCCTCTACATTTCTTTCAGGGTTCCGATCTATAGCATACGCTAGTTTTCTAGTGTCGTACGTACGAGTATCCTTTCCGTCTCTTTTCTCGAACCGCCTTTGGTTTGGAAAAGATTCTGCTCCACTTTTGTTCGGCTTGAATTTTTTGGCAAGTGCCAACTTCTCCTCTTCGGCTATTATCCAGTTTGTCGATCAGTGTAATGCGTCCTCGATCGTCTCTGGCTTATGAATCGTTAGATCGAAACGGAAAGGGGACTCGTGCCAAAGTCCATGTTTTAGGGCGACGAGTGCTGTCGAGTCGCTGACTCCAGCTATCTTGGCCTTCACCTTCTTGAAATTGTCGATATAGGACCGTAGCGACTCCGTTTTGGCTTGCGTTACATTCCACAGGTCTGCATCAGTCGCTCCGCTTCCCATAAAGATGGAATAATGCTTGATAAACACTGTTGATGGCTGATTGAAATTATCGATAGAGTTTTCTGGTAGTTGGGAAAACCAATCGAGCGCATGTCCCACTAAATTTTCTGCGAATAACCTGCAATATCCCACGTCTTTTTCTTCCTCGTTGAAGTGGGCCCGGTTCGCGGAGATTCAGAACACTGTCATATATGCTTTCGGATCCGAGTTTCCTTCGTAGACCAGCAATCTCAGCTTGCGAGTCTCCTTCACTTGCGTGTTCGCTACCCGGGATGAGAATGGTGACTTCTCAGTTTCTTCGATCACGCGATCGATCTCTGGGGCTGCGCTTGATGCTTTATGAACTTTAGAGGTCATTGCTGCGAGCCCGACGTTAGTTCTTTCAATGGATCTCCGGAGACTCTCGTATCCCGCCACATTGGGGTTTTCCTGAGAGTTCTCGCAGCGTCCTCCAGGTAGGGCTTGACCACGAACTACACCTTGACCAAGAACAGGGAGTAGCGCGGGTTCCTCTCCCGACAGCCCCGTGTGAGGTTGCGATGGCGGTGGGGTGCCCGATGTTTCTCCTGGGAGGAGATCGGCGCGAGGAGTCGTGCTGAAAATGACTTGATCCTCGGCTCGGGTGCCAAAGTCGAGGCGCATTCTAGCGGATCTCTGCTGAGGGTGTTTCTCAACTTGGAAACCGCTCGGCGCGCTGAGCGCCATTACTCTCGACTCGAGCTTGGCTTGAGCTGTCACAAGGTTGTTGAGTTGCGTCAGGACTTGGGTTTCGTGTGCGTTAAACCGCGCCACGAGATTGTCATTGGACTCTTTTTACTTGTCGGCAGTTGACTTGAGGTCCATCAACAGAGCCTTAATCTCCGAGAGGGAGTCAGAGCGATCATCGCCGGAGCTCGACATTGTGATTGATGATTCTTTTTTTTACTTAGGGTGAGTTGTCTCCACAGATGGTGCAAAATGTTAGAACCGAATAAACAATTCAGCTCTCACACAAAGATTGATCTGAATAGTTCTAGTTTATTTCTCAATATTTTGGAATGATTTACAAATAAGGTTCTCCCTTTTTTTATACTGCTTTGGACAATTAATTCCTAGTGAATTAATTGCGATTTAAGTTACAAATGTATTAATTACATCGGTTACAAAATAAATGGGTTCAACCAAATCGGTTGGACCCGGTTTGGTTTAGTTCACTCGGTTTAGATCACTAGAAGAGAATCTAGTGCCCACATATCCATATCGAGACAGAAAAGAACAAGAGTTATATTCTTTCTAAAAAAAATTCTAGAAATAGAGGCTTTAAACTTAATTCCAAGGTTGGTGGCGCAATTGGGTATGAGTCCATAAATTATATTGGACCCAAAAATCGATTTTGAAAACTATACTTCCTTTAAACTTGATTTTGTCAACTAATGTGAACAGAGTAGTAGTAACTTGGCGAAGATGTCTATGTAGAAATTATAACGAAAGAGAGAGTTTTTTATATAATAAATAGATTGTTACCTAAAAGGAACCATTAGATGCATAAGCCTTAGATGCTATTCACATCAACAAGTACATGGGAGTAGCCAACTCTTGCATGTATTTTTGTAGATTACATCTAAAGATTTGAGAGGTCTAAGTCTGCTTGGAAATTTCAGTTTCCCTGTCATTTTTAGCCTTCAAATGCTTTACAACTTATCGATTTCGAACAATCAATTTGCTGGAACTCTCTCCAAGATTGGTTCTTTCAAGTCTCTCAAGTATTTGGATGTATCGAGTAACATGTTCCGTGGCTCACTAGTTTGAAGAGCCTAAGTTTGTGAATATCTCTAGTAACAACGATTTGGGAGGAGTGTATTCCTTACGATTTCGAGAATCTTGAGAAGTTGAAGTAGATTGATTTGCAAGGCAATATTTTCTCAGGGGAAGTAATGAGTCTGTTTTCCAAGCTAAACAATGTGGATTACGTAGACATAAGCAGGAACAACTTCTCGGGTTTGCTTGATTTGGGTCTCGCAAAGTCAAGCTTTGTTTCCTCGATTCGGTACTTGAACGTGAGTGAGAATTCTCTGGTGGGACAGCTATTTAAACAAAGTGTTTGCTTAGATCTTAGCCTCAATCAACTGGAAGGTAAATAGAATGTCTATGAATAGTATTAATATTATGGTACTTATTCAAGACTTCTTTGCTAATCTTCTTTAATATTTGTTTACATCACTAACCTGGGAATACTTTTGGCAAGTCCGGTTGGAACTATAACCTCTTCAACACTCAAGAAACTCAATTTGTCTCCAAATAGACGATCGGGATCCTTACCTTTGAAGGTAGGGCATTGTGCCATTATTTATCTGAGTAAAGTAATATCTCAGGAGACTTGTCGAGGATACAGAGTTAGGAATTATATCCGATTGAGTTCAAACGCACTCACTAGAACACTACCTGGTCAAACGTCTCGATTCTTGAGGCTGTTAATAATTCATACTGCGGCAAACATGAGCTTGACCAATGTTGATTTGTCACATAACTCCTTAGTTGTAGTCCTCTCAGATGAACTAAATCACTTCTGCAACTTGGTTTCTCTTGACCTTTCCTATAACAACTTTGAAAGGGAGATCCCTGATGGCCTCCCAGACAGCCTAAAGGTATTCATTATCTTTACCAATAATCTCTCTGGAAATATCAAAAGAATCTTAGACGATATCCAGATTCAGCTTTTCATCCAGGGAATACCTTTCTGATTACCCCCATTTCTCCAGAAACACCAAAAGATAAAAGAAATATAACCTTGAGAAAACATGGGTATCCTATGAAATCTTCCGTAAAAGCAGGCCTGATCATGGGTACTGGTCTACTTGCTCTTGTGTGTGCGTTGTTTCATTTTATGCTAGAGAAGCAAGATGCTGAAGAGAAAATGGATGCAACTAGAGAAAAGAGTGAACCGTACCCATCTCCTAAAAGCGATGTGTATGCCTTTGAGGTCATTTTGTTAGAGCTTCTAATAAGAAATGTGTGGGGAGATATAGTTTGCAGCGATCCAGGGATAATTGAACTCACTGAATGGGTCAAAACCGTGCGGCTGAGTGTTTTGATCCATCCATTATCAAGTCACAAGGTTTTAAGGAATGCCTCTTGAGTTCTTTCTGATGTCTTGCAGGTTTCTCTGAGCTATATCTCGCCTTGCACCAGCCTCGCTGTAAAAATACCTTATCGGATTAATTTTGTTCCCTTAGTCTCGTTTCTGTTGTACCATAAAACAAAACTGTAAATCTAAATCGATTAGTATTTTGTCCTAAGTATAGAACTGGAATTCTGTATACTTTTTAGTAATGATTTACAATGTAATTATTTATAGATTGTATGAGTGGATCTAAACGAGATTACAGAGGATAATAATGCAGGTAATGAAATCAGAACCACTGGTTTCTTATTGAACAGGCCAACACAGTTGCTACATGTATCCCATGTTCTTCTTTAATTAATATATATCCAATGTGAACATTTTATTTTAATTATTAATTATGTTTACGATTTGGTCAATATATGCAGTTAATAATCTGCTTAAATGGTAAGGCATGAACTCTCTATTTAATAGTATTATTATAGTAACATAATCAATATTAATTGAAAGTTATTAGATACGAAGGGTCAAGGGTCGCATTTCTCTTGTCTCTTTTCCTCTAATCTTCTCTGTGAGAATTCATAATTTCTTGAGAAGAAAAGAAAAGAAAGACAATCTTAAGAGCTTCTTTATCTCTTCTAAGTTCCAAGGTATGTGATATTTCTCTGCGATTCACTTTCTTGATCTTTTTTCTTATCTATGATGGAAAAACTGGAAATTTATGTCGATTTTATCCACATTTTGCGATCTCTGTGTTATATGGATGATCATAAGATTCATGATTCATGAGGATTCTTGTACTATAAGATCATATTCTGTATTTTCTGTGTGTTTTTTTCCTTTTTTGATAGTAAAATTATCTGAATAATGTAATGTTTCTTTCAGTCTTTTTGTACCCCAATTTAGTTTATCCATTGTCATGTTTTTTTCTAACCAAAGCAAATTATGTAATGACCATTTCTGTATTGACAATTTCTGTATTAGATTTTCTAAGGCTGAATTTTATACCAGTCAACTGAAAAAGGAAAAATACGAATTATGAAGTTACTTATTTTTTAGCTATGTAATAAAAATGTTACATTTATATATTTATACTTTAAAAAATGTGGAATAATCTGTGTAAAGATAAAATCAGTTTTCGGTTGAAGTCTAAAATAAAGAAATTCCACGTAAACAATATAATGAAATGTAATATAACCTAACGTGCATTCCACAATGGAACAACCTTATTTCGTGATCTCCGCATAGAATTATTAGACAATTATGCATTAGTTTGGATTGTGTGTAAATGCATCTTGAGGGTTGAAATGTAAATATGAAATTTTGAATTTACCTATTAGGCTATATTACATTTGCTATATTTTTGGAATTTCGAATTAGCATTATAATTCATAGGATTTGATAATTTTGTATATCGTTTGGACTCTGCGGGGAACAAACCGTGTTTGCTTTTCTGCCTCTTAGCTGTACCGCATCAGCCTTTAATATTATAAACATTTTTTTATCTTACTCTTCCGCACGTAACTAATCATGATTAGATATTATTTTAATTGTTTCCTTACTTCAATTTCTATACTTATAGTTTATGAATATATTTTCAACCTTATATATATTGCCAGTCTCAAAATATATTTTTTACCAAACTAATAATAAAAAAACTTAAATTCTTGTAGAATCATTTATAACTTATAGTATCATCATAGTAAAAAGGTCAAATAATAGACGGATTGGTAAAAATGGTAAATATAATTTTAGTGTTTATATAGAAATTGAGGTGTAAGGCATTATCCTTAGCGTTGGACAGATTCATCACTAATCACGTCTTGATTTACTGCTAATCTTGAAGAAAATCATATGAATATAATGTGGGGCCTGCATGACTAGCGCGTGCTTTTTTTTTTTCTATACGCGGCATCGCCAGCTTATATTTTAAGGCGTTTTTTTTCTTCTTCTCATATAAATGCTTCTCTGTGTTTTCTTCATATTTGATTTCATTCACTTCTTCTTCAGTTGTTTTACAATTTTCACAGTTACTTTGTAGGAGCGATCTATAACTAATGGCCGAGCGCGTCTATCCCGCCGATTCACCTCCTGAGAGTGGTCAGTTTTCCGGCAATTTCAGTTCCGGCGAATTTCCTAAAAAACCAGCTCCACCGCCAGCTACTTACGTGATCCAAGTCCCCAAGGATCAGATCTATCGTGTTCCGCCGCCGGAAAACGCACATCGCTTGCAGTACCTTTCTCGCAAAAAGGCCAATCGCAGTCGCTGCAGGTGTTGTTTCTGCTCAGTCCTCGCTGCGTTATTCATCCTCATCGTTCTTGCCGGAATCTCCCTTTCGATTCTCTACCTTGTCTTCCGTCCAGAAACTCCGCGATACTCTGTCGAAGGATTTTCAGTCTCTGGGATCAATCTTACATCATCGTCTCCGATTTCACCAAAATTCAACGTCACCATTATGTCACGGAACGGTAACGGAAAAATCGGGATCTACTACGAGAAAGGAAGCTCGGTGGATGTTTACTACAACGATGTCGATCTCTGTAACGGTGCCTTGCCGGCGTTTTACCAGCCGGCGAAGAACGTAACGGTGGTTAAGACAGTGTTAACGGGATCGAAAATCCAGCTGACAAGCGCAATGAGAAAGGAGATGCGTAACGAGCTGAGCAGGAAAACGATGCCGTTTAAACTGAAGATTAGAGCGCCTGTGAAGATCAAGGTCGGTTCCGTTAAGACGTGGACGATAACAGTTAAAGTTAATTGCGATGTAACGGTGGATAAATTGACGGCTCCGTCGAGAATTGTGTCGAGAAAATGCAGTCATGACGTGGATCTTTGGTGATAAAGCTGCTCTTCATTTTTTTTCTAAAAGAAGCAAATAACAGAAGAAAAAAAAAGAGTACAGAGCTGTTTGGATTGTATCATTGTAGGATTACTGATTCATTTTTATGTTTTTGGTTCTTAACTTTTTTTTTTTTGGGATGTTTTTTTTGTTGAAACGTATACATTGTGAAGTTGTGATTGGACGACAAATATTCCAAATGAGGAAAATTACAATTTGAGAGTATAATATGTATGTTCAAAACGTCTTAAACACAATGGATATGTTTTCAGTAACAGATAACCGATTTAACTGTTCTCTAAGCAAATGCTTAAAATTTATTTAAAACTATTGATATAAACCAGATTATGTTTTCAATATTGTGAAAATAATCTGTAATAGGAAATGCTTAAGCCATTTATTTTGATATGCCTACAAAGACACGAACACTATCAAATTATGTTCCAAATTGTATTATCTCTTTTGCATTTACAAATGCCAAATCCAATTTCCGTCCAAAATTTTTTATCCTTCAGGAACACCATTTTTTCCCAGAGTGAAAAAAAAATTCAGTTACCATGGGAATAAGCCTTCATCTGCTCGTACTTATTCTTGGCTTCTTGGATTCCCTGCTTAAGTTCCTCATACATTTTCACTGATGATTCTGCAAACTGGTTGAGTTGGCCAACAAATCGTTCCAAGCTTGTCCTAAATCGATCAAATCCCGGACCACAATCCTCCACTGTCTCATCGTGCAACATGTGAGCTGTCAGATCGTTTATGTTTTCACCAGATCGATGTTTCTTCGTACGTTTTTTCTCCTGCCGTGGCAAGAACCTGGCGACATCAGATGCAAGTGCTTTAATGGAGCTAGAAACCTCTTTGGTAGGTAAGGCTTCGAGGTTTTCTAGCCAGATTCCACAGGTTGCGTATATGGGAGGGCCAAAGTTTCTCAAAGAAGGTTGTGGCACACGCCTTTTTCGCTTTGAGGATCTTTGCGGTAAGGTGACACATTTCACCAGCCACTCGTTTATGGCTTGAATATATGATTTGTGGCCTGTGATCCACCTTGTGAAGCTTGAAGCCAACACGCTGAGTTCATTTTCAAGGTGAGATGTTACTTGTCTGTGCAACTCCGATTGCATGTTGAGTTTAATGTTTCGGCTTCTGTAACACGCTGAGATTAACCGAAACTGAACCTTGTGGCATTCCAACATCACTTCCCACATTCGACTCAACCTATTCACATCCAAGAAATGATAGTTATAAAGGTTCAGGTTAACTTTGAAATAAAAAAGAATTGAGTTTACTGGGGAAGTCACACCCTTCTATGAGTTCCTCAAGTTGAGGCTGGAGCTCTTTGTCACGGAGTTCTTCAATCCGTCTTGATATTGAGTCAATCCTATGAATCGCCACTCTGATTCTGGAGTAAAGGTCCTTGACAACCGCACGTGTCTTATCGATTTTTTGTGAACCTTTTCCTTCTGATTCAAGCTCTCTCAGAACTCTGCACTTTTCATCATAGTCTCTCCGCACAGACTGACTCCCCTGAAACCCCAAAAAAACAGAAGAAAGGAAACGCACTTACGTACTTTGGGTGCATTTTCTTGATCTGTTAAATCTGTATAAGGAACTATAAGTACCTTAACTTCATCATAGAGCTTCCGCTCCCATGCATACAGTCTATCTAGCGTTGAGGCATGGCTTCCGGCAATCATGCAAATATTTTCAAAGAGGTTGCTATTGAGCTCTTCCACATCATCACAATTTAATCCTCCGAGAGGATTCCGTGAAGATGAGGATCCTGAAGATTCAGTCCTATGCCAGGTCAAGTATTTCACCGAGGTCTGAGCAGGCTCTGCACAACAGCTCAAACTGTAATACTCCATATAACCCACAAAAATTCACCCCAAAATGTAAAAATGTAAAATTACCTTCTGGAACATCTCTGGGCTCTTCCCCACAAGAGAGACAGGTTTTGAACAATGATGATGCTCTGGAGTCCCCTGCAAAAGGAGAGATGTAATTGAAATTTTTTTATATTCTTCAAATATGAATCCCAAACAATAAGCAATTTAGAAGCAGAGAACAATAGATGTACAAAGGTTGACTTTACGCATGCATAGATGCGCAAGTAAGTTGCCTTCCACTCGACAGAAATTATTACTTACTTTCTTTTGATGGAACTATTGGACGGAAATGCAATTTATTGGCTTCAAGCATCCTAGGAACCTCTTTCCCAGTCTCGGAAGCTTTAACAAAGAGCACCTCCATCTCCTTCAGGCTTGACAATAAGTCCCTGGGAGGAAGCGTGTTCCCGGTGTAATCTCCCTTGTTTGGTGTTTTGTTTACTGGAGTAGCAGCTGCTAAAGGCGTCATTGGTGGTGATAACTCGGGCGTTTTACTTTTTTCAGCGTCTGTGAACTCGCTTTCCACTCCCTCTCTTTGAGGCAAAGCACTGTGATCATGACGCACTCTATTGAAGTTTTCAAAGCTTCTAACGAGTGTATCATTTGTTGGCTCATCGAACTCATCATCATCAGAATCTCTGGACTCTTCCCTTTCTTGAAAAGAAAAGTTCTCACCATCTTCTTCCACATCTGGAGTTTCATCTTCCGCCTTAACTGATTCCGACACATGACCATTTCCAACACGAGGAGAAGAAAACTGGTTGTCAGTTGGATGAGAAAGAGCAAAATAATCCCAAGGTGCTTCAGGTGGCAAGGAAGAAGATTCTTCAAATGGGGTTGATTCCATCTTTTCCATAGACCTACTTTGTGGGATACTAGATGAGGTGACAGTGGCAACAATTGAGCCCGGCGGTTGCAGTTCCACCTTTTTTGAAGAAAACCCTTTGAATTTCATATGATTGACCTGGAATGGACTGGAACTAGGAGGCAGCGCAGGAGGAGAATAGGTGTCATGGTGAGATTGTGAAGCAGGTGGAGGAGAGTATGACAAATGAGAAACCGATTTCTCGGTTAAAGCAAGTGGTTGTTCTGGTGTTGCACTAGTGGATGTGTACAAAGAAGATTCAACTGGCACTTCAGTCTCAGCAAATTTCCTGAGGGCAGTTCCGGTACTCTTAAGAGACTGGACGTATGAAACGTGAGCAGCAGCTAACAAACATCTTCCATCGAGTGCTTGTTGGACGAATTTTTTTCTTTCCCGACATAACTGTAAGGCTTTATCTTCATCAATTCTAGATGTTGATGCACCCATTGTCCAAGCTTACATGCATAAAATAAGTTACTGAATTAGATTTACAACCTGCAGATATACCATCTTACAAAAATTAGACCAAGAAATAACATAAAACTGTCAATCTGTCATAAATACTAGAATAGTTTCACATTCAGAAAAGAAACTTCCAGACGTGAGGAAGGATCATAAGGGTGATATAAAATGTTAATTAGGACTTTAATGACTTTTCCAATTAGACTTCTTCCATTAAGCGGTTTTGGAGACTCTTAAAAAAAGGATGCACGACTCGTTGGGTACATCCTGCAAGATAGGCATCATAGGCTTCGTGAGGGTTTATTGGTAATACCGAGGGAAATTTGTTCTGCGTTTTGTCTTCTATTATTTATTGTTTTGGTTTCAAAAAGAGGAGCTTCAGGGTTTTACTCCTATTCGTGATGCTTTAACAACGACTACACAACAATCACAAAAAATTCAATAGAACATTAAACACTTTAAAGATCATCAAGTGAACAAGATTTAGTTAAAAGCATTATGAAAAACAAAATGATAGGAAAATCTGGTATCTCCTTTCATGATACAGACTGGTAGAATTTCAGTGACAGTACATTTTCGGGATCAATGCACCAACCACTGGCAAGATCAGAAATATTGAGTCATTTGTTTCAATAAACTATCCAATGCAAAATTGTCACAGTATCACTGCATTCATGTCGAATATGAGAGACGGAACAGGGCCCATTTATCATCAAAATTGCATCGAAAAAGAAAAAAAAATCTATGCATAACAGGATGGTTGCTATTAGCTAGACATGATCATTCTCCCAAATCTCAAAATTCAACCCTTTTACATATAAACGAAAGTGAATCCCAAGCAAACGCAAAGAGAATACATAAATACAAGGCAATGAACACAGACAAGACTATCACCGCATGAGTACTAGCTACTACGAAACAAAAGGAACAAGCGTATGCTACTCCCAACAGAAACACAAGTAGAATAAGAAATAATATCAATTATAAAAGAATGAATACTACCAAATCAGGAAACAACCTAAAAGCCAATATCTAGTTACAACTAGAGAACAAATTTTCAGATAGATAAAACGGCATACTTTCAAATCATAATGCAAGATGACGAAACTATTTTCCATTAATACAGAAACCTGAACCGCTGTCAAAAGTTCTCGAGTTGAAAAAAGAGTAAGGGCTTTGACAGAAACACATCAGAACCCAGTTGCAGTTGAATCAACCAATAGATTAGAAACAGGCAGTATCACACACACACATAGACACACAAAAAAAAAACAGGGCGAGAAAATATATGGAAGGAACATAAAGAGCTCCGCTTTGACAAAAATAACAAACTGATTGAACAACAAATCAAGGAGTTTTTCAATAGTAATCGAAAATCAGAACCTCGTGAAAATTGGTAAATAAACGAATTGACCAATGATACTAGAAAAAAACCTAGAAAATGATTACCGAATCTAGCAGCTTTCTCACACGAGTAACAAAGGGGTTCCCAGAAAAAGAAAACCCAGGTCAAACCCAAAAAGCAGCAGATAAGGAAAAAGGTATATGGAGAAACGGCGATACCTAAGGCTTCCGAATTGAAGAGAGGTGTCTGAGCTTGGAGCTTTTTCGGTTTAATCTGAGCTTGGAGATACGTGAGTGGATCAAACAAAACGTATTCTACATTAGAGAGAGAGAGAGAGAGAGAGAAAGAGGGGGTGAGAGAGAGGTGTGAGTCAGCAGCGAATCAGATGGGCAGAGAGGAATCTTTTGCGGAGGAGAAGAGGGGAGTACATGCAATAAAGCATTTGCTTGCTTGTAAAGGACATTGACTCAAAACCGTAACTTTCTCTGCCATAGTGTATAATACATACAAAGGCCTCACATGGTTATTTTACTCTCAAACAAAAAAGGAAATATTTAAAAAGTGAGGCATTTTAAATCTTATTCTCACCGGTCCCTTTTTCTTGTTTATTTTTTAACCTTAATTTTAATTATATTTATTGATGTCTTTTTCGCTTAATTTATGGTAGATATATGATTTAGTCAATGGCTTAAAAACATATTTCTTTTCTGTTCAAAGCATAAACTAGTTGAATGGAATTTAGGTTCGGTCTTAAAAATTATTACCGAAATCTACGATGAGATTCACTTATTCATTTATATTTAAATATTTTGGTAAATTTAAGGTAGTTCTGTTATCTGAATTTTGCAAATAAAAAATCACAAGGTAAATTTACTGCTTATAAAGATTTTGAATAAATTACAAATGGGTTTAAGTTATATTTTGGTTAAAAAAGTAAATTTACGAATGAATAAATATGTATTCTAGTTTATCTTAAAAGAAATTGCAAATAAATTTGGCGAAAGAAATTTTGATTTGTAAGAAAGTTTAATTTGTAAGAAATCATGCTATATAGCAAACCCGATATAAAAATCATAACATATATCTTTGAATACACAATACATGAATATACCACTCATATTCTTATAATAACATAAAATCATCTGCATAGTTTTATATTTATGACTAAAAAGTACATAATAAAACTAAACTAATTTGATGTTTTTTTTCACTTAATTAATTTGATGTTTGAATTGAAATACATGAAACAACGTTCAATTTGAATAAAATTTAAGTATAGTTCTAGTAAGGTGAAATAAGTAATAAAAAGCTGTAATATTTGTTGCATGATGTATAATAGCCTATGTATGCCCGAGTTAAAAACTCTAGTTTTAATAAGATTTTAGGCATTTTTCTATCGGGAAAATCGCATAAAAAACCTCGAATTTGGCAGCTACTAACACTTTAAACCTCAAGATTTTGTCACTTACATTATAAACATCTAAAGTTAAGTTTTTATCATTTTTAACAGTGAAATTTATACCCGATTACTTTCCGTTAAATAGATTTAACAGAACATAAACTGACGTTAAAAGTCATTTAACCTCCGTCAAAAATGATTTGCCCTCCGTTAAAAACGATTTAACCTCGTTTATTTTAAGTTATTAACACGTGGGTTTTAAATTTAAAATGGGAAAGTTGTCGAATGGGCATTAGGGTTTGTGAGAAAGGGGGAAAATTGAAGAGAAAGTGAATTGATCCGAAATTGAAGAAAGAAGGAGGTAAGATTGAAGATAGAACGAGGTAAGATTGGTGAAAATGATGATAATTTGTTCGAATTTGCGATTTAAAGGGGCTCGGTTTCGATTTTGATTTTCTTATGATGTTTATGATTTCGGATTTTCATGTTCTTGTTAAATTTCTGGGTTTCGGGTTTGAATGTGTCATAGAATTTTGGGGTTTTAGGGTTTCTAGGTTTCGAAGTTGTTTGGGAGGATTAATTTATGGGTTTCGAATTTGTTCTCATGAAGTTTGAGTTTCGAAGTTTCTGGGTTTTGAAGTTCTTTGAAAACGAAAATTGAAACCGATTTAGTGTGTTTATGAGTTTGAGTTTCGAAGTTTCTAAATTTCGAAATGTTGGGGCGTGGTGAAAGGTTTGGAAGGATTATTGCCTGAGAATTGTTCATGGTCAAAGACGGCGAGTTACAACGGTGGGAAATTGGCTGTGTTCTTGCAGAAAGCAGATATTTGGTGTGTGGAGATTGCAGTGAAAGACGCCGAGGACGAGAGATTTGGGGTAAAGTTGAGTGGTGTGATGTTGTGCTTAGTGGAAATTTTCACATTATGGATTGTGTAGCTGTAGCTGTTATGCTCTAATGATATTTTGTGATACAAGGATTCTCATAGCTTATTGTTTCTTGCTTCTTTATTATGAATCTGATCTGTCTCAAAATCCAAAACCTCTCTGCTTTCTTTCTTCACGGACATGTGAAGTTTGCAATTGTGTTTGTTGTCTTACATATGTTACTTGGGTTTCGTCTTCCCTGTTTTGTAGTAGGAAACATATATATACATGTGAAATGAATGCAATTTTAATTAAACATTATATACTATTTAAGTAAACAGTAAATGTCCAAAGGTAAATATGAGCCAAACTCTCTAGTTCCTTCGCCTCAGCCTATTCGCCAGACGAATTACTTCCTTAACTTCTCAGAAATCTTGCAATTATATTTTTGAGATTCAGAACTGGATTTGCAGCAACAAACAACTCCACCGAATAATTGTACACAAGCTCCTCCTTTGTGCCCCTTCAGCATGCCTTCCCAACTTGTGTGGGGATATTCATATCCCAGGCAATGTCTCTGGTTGTTTTTCTCTCGCCATAAATAGTAAAATATGTGGCTTTTAATTAAGAATAAGCGGAGAAGGATGAAAATAGGAATTCCAATTTCTCAGAACATGTTTGTCCATGGAGGTTACCCAAAAGACACAAACCGAACCCTAACAACCATAATCCAACACGAAATCACACAATGAACCTCAAGTACCCAAAATCGGACCTTAGAAACTACGCCGAACCCCAACATCGAAAAATCGAACACGAAATCACAACACCCAACCGGAAATACCCAAATCGAACCCTAGAACACTATGTCAAACCCCAAAAACGAAAAATTAAAAACGAAATCACAAGACCCAAGCGAAAATACCCTAAATCGAATCCTATAATACTACGTCGAACCCCAACAACAAAAAATCGAAGACAAATGAACAACATCCAACCGAATATACTCAAAATCGAACACTAAAACCTAGAAAATCGCAAACCCTACAAATTACAATCGAAAATCACCTTCGATTCTAAGTTTAAAAATGATTTTACCTCATCTCGATGCGATGTTCCTCTTCCCAAATTCGAATTTCGTTTGTTCTTGATTTTTCGAAAAACCCTAAAATCCCAAATTGATTTTGGGGATGTTTGTGCGATTTTTCTAACTCCTTTGTGAAATAACAAAGTTATGCCAACTAAAACGGGGTTAAACGGCGTTATTTTCACTTAAACGGCGTTATTTTAAACTAAACGGCGTTATGAAGTTCATTTCCGATTTATAACGGAATGTTATCCAAAGTGACAATTTAAGGTTAATACTGTACCAAATAAATGTTTGAATATTTAAAATGTCAATGACAAAATCTTGAGGTTTAAAGTGTTAGTGGCTGCCAAATTCGAGGTTTTTTATGCGATTTTCCCTTTTTCTATCTAAACATGTATGGTATTTTCTCTAGTACATTTTAAACTGCTTAGTAGTGTATAACAAAAAGGTAAGTAATTGACATTAATTAAACTTATTTCTCATGAAGTGGGAAAATGGGCCTCTGAGTAAGGGCCGAATTGAATTAAGTTCACTGTAACAGCCCTTTTAGTTCATTTGGCGAGATTCCCCAATTTAGGTTTCAGATCTTCTCGACATGGCCGATGTAACTCATCCTCCGCCTGATTCCGTCGACAGCCACCTCCCAGAGATGACCACCTCTCCATCACCGCCTAATTCCTCTCTGCCGCAACTGGAACAGCAAGAGCAACAGCTTCCTCACCGCCGCGAGAGAGATTCCCGCGAGCGGCTGGACGACAGAGACCTCGAACGTCCGCCCAATCGCCGTGACCGTTCGCCGCTCCCACCGCCTCGCAGCGATTACAAAAGACGGCCTAGCTTAAGCCCTCCGCCACCGTACAGAGATAGGCGGCACTCTCCTACCCTGCGCCGCTCGCCTCCTCACAAGCGCTACCGGAGGAACGATAATGGCTATGATGGTCGCCGTGGCAGTCCCCGTTCTGGCTATGGACCACCTGACAGAAGGTAATCTTCATCTGCTATTTCTGGGTCTCTGCAACTTTTCTTTAGGAAAATTTTGATATAACCAGTTTCGGCTGCATGGAAATATAACCGATTGTGCTTTTCGTTGTTAATTATCATAGTTCTATAAACGATCAAGCCGCATTTGTCACACTTTAATTCACATAACATGAAAGTCAAAGTCCAAAGTCACATGGAAACTCTTTTTCAAGTGCTGTCTTAGAAGAAAAATATCATCATTTCGTGTTATCAGAATTGATGCCATTACATGTTTGCTTAGCTGAGGATAAGCTAGTGCATAGTTCTATACCAAACGACATTTCTCACACATTAATTGTCCTCTCGTCAAAATGATTGTTGGGCTTTCCTAATTGGTTCCAGCTGTTCTTATCGAATGATAGATTTGGATCTGACTATGGTGGAGGATATGACCGTGAAATGGGTGGGAGGCCTGGTTATGGTGATGAAAGGCCTCATGGCCGCATTATGGGTCGCTATCAGGGTGAGACATCTGTTGCTCAAATGTGTAAATTTGAGAGTACTAAGATGATTGTCATTGCTTTTTTTTTGTTATCAATTGGAAGTTCTGGTTCACTTGACCACTATAGTTCACTTCATAGTCCTAGCTTGGTAGTTTTCTCTCTATTTGCACTATGCAGTAGAATGGAAACACACAATTAATACACAATTATTTTTTAGAACAAGCACTCTATTCTAGAAAAGTGATATCAATATCTACCTTTTTTCTGTGCACCTTCTCTTGGCAGACTGGGAGGCAGGTCGTGGAGGTTATGGTGATGCTTCCAACAGTGGAAGTAATCAAAGGTTAAATTCCTTCATCTTCATTCATTTTCCGGTGTATTTCTAGTGTTTTATTGTAAACTATAGTGTGTTATTATTTCTCTTAGTTGATTTTTAATCTAGTAAAGCCGTAAAGGAAACTGGGAGTTATGAACTGTCTAATGATGCTCGAAAAAGGGGAGATATATCCCTTGTAAAAATGTTCTCTCCGATGAGGCATATATGCTTTCTTCCTTATAGCTCCAGAAAGTCAAAGTGAATGGTTGAGACACATGATTGATCAGCTTAGCTACTAGAAAATCATTTCCAAAACATGTGATGTTGAAGTCTGTCATCTCTGTTTCAGTATTATTGTTGAGTACGTGAGAAAGCAATTATTTTGTTACAAATGTAATTTTTTAAATTTCTTTCACTGTTCAAGATTGTGAAAAACAGCAAGTGCTGTCTCTACACTCTCCTTGCTGTTACCTATAACAATAAATTTCGTCATTTCCAGGGACGGATTGATGTCATACAAACAGTTTATCCAGGAGTTGGAAGATGATATACTGCCATCAGAAGCTGAACGCAGGTATGGCTACAATTTTAGTCTTAGTGCTTAAGCAGGTGTCTCGTCAAGCTGCAGGTGTGATGCCTTTTTTCCTGACGCAGATATCAAGAATACAAGTCAGAGTACATCACAACACAGAAACGTGTCTATTTTAACACTCACAAAGAGGAAGAATGGTGATTTCTGCAATCTGTTTCTTTCTTTAATATTTGCCGGGAAATTCTGCACGCTTACATATTAACATGCTTATCTATGTTACCCATCCAGGTTGAAAGATAAGTATCATCCAACGAATTTAATATCTGTCATAGAAAGGTGAGTTCAAGAGCCATTTGCAGGAGCTGGATCCTATGTTTGTAGGCCCTGATTAGTGTAATATTAATACTATACACTGATCTCTTGTAGTATTGGTATTACAGTCGTGGTTTTGCTTTCTTTTTTTTTATTGCATTTAAGAAAGAAACTGTTTCAACTGTATGTATCCTTTGAAATTTACAGGAGGAATGAACTTGCACGGAAAGTAGCGAAAGATTTCCTGCTTGACTTGCACAGTGGGGTGCTAGATTTGTAAGATAATTTCCTCTGTTCTATAACTATGATCACCATTCTGTTATCTGTCAACAGTTTCCCTTTTATCTGTTCCAGAGGTCCTGCGGTGACAGCATTAAGTAAATCCGGCAAGACCAGTGAGCCAAACTCTGAGGATGAAGCAGGTGGTGGAGGTAAAAGAAGAAGACCTGGTAGGGGGGGAGCTAAAGATTCTGAACTTCTATCAGCCGCACCGAAAGCACCCAGTTTCACTTCTGAGCCTAAGAGAATCCTAACTGACATTGAACAAGCACAAGCCCTTGTGCGGAAGCTAGACACTGAGAAAGGAGTTGGGGAGAACATTTTATCAGGTTCGGAAAATGAAAAATCAGGTGGAGAAAAGTTGCGCAGTGGTTCGACTGGTCCAGTTATAATCATCAGGGGCTTGACATCCGTGAAAGGCCTTGAGGGTGTTGAATTGCTTGACACGCTTGTCACTTACCTGTGGCGTGTTCATGGTGTGGACTATTACGGAAAGGTTGAAACAAATGAAGCTAAGGGTCTGCGGCATGTGAGAGCTGAAGGAAAAGGTGTTGATGCAAAAGGAGATGAGAGTGAAACTAAATTTGACTCTCATTGGCAAGAGAGGTTGAAAGGTCAAGATCCCCTGGAAGTGATGGCTGCTAAAGAGAAGATAGACGCTGCTGCTATTGAAGTTCTAGATCCGCATGTCCGAAAAATTAGGGATGAAAAGTATGGTTGGAAATATGGTTGTGGAGCCAAAGGCTGCACGAAGCTGTTTCATGCGGCTGAATTTGTGCACAAGCATCTCAAGTTGAAACACACGGAGCTTGTCGTGGACCTGACTGCCAAAGTGCGGGAAGAACTGTATTTTCAGAACTATATGAAGTATGTTGGGGTTTCCTCTTGTATTCTTCTATCATTTTTTTACAGGTTTGTAATGAAAAAATTACGTGCCATTTGCAGTGATCCTAATGCTCCAGGAGGACAACCAGTCACACAGCAATGTGGCCCGGTACTTGATCTTTTTTTTAATCATATGATAGATTGCAGGATAGTCTGTACTTTTGAGTTTTCACTTGTTTAGCTTTGTTTTCCGATTTACTTACGCAGATGAAAATTGCTTTTTGACAGAGAGATAGACCTATGAGACGTAAACGAGGCATGGAAAACAGACTGAGGGATAATCGAGGTGGACGCAGAGAACATGATGGACGGACTAATGGAAATGATAGAATTGATCGGTCAGAGGATCAACAGAGAGGTGATGGTGATGGTCCTGAAAGTGCAAATCCTGAGGAAGTTGGGTACGATGCATTTGGTGGACAAGGCGGCGTTCGAGGTCCGTCCTTCTCATCGGATATAAACCCACCACCAGTGTTGATGCCTGTTCCAGGTGCCGGGTAGGGTTTAACAATAATGACTAGTCACTGTCTCATGATTTTAACATAAGAGTAATATAAAATGTGTTTGTAATGAATGTTTTCTGATGATGTGGGTAGGCCGTTGGGACCATTTGTTCCAGCACCGCCTGAGGT